>KZ294594.1:290283-309987 GCA_002406435.1 Spermophilus dauricus | reverse complement strand
TCAATAACTTTCAACATATGAAACTGAGAAGGACTCCCACCGATAAGAGAGTGTGGTTTGGGAGATGGAAGGAGCCTGCAATTGGTTTCTCCTGAATTCCACCTCAATCTATCTTATAACATCTTCGATATCAGATTCACAAGTTCAAACCCTCCTTGGGAAAGCCACCACCATGCCACGGGTGGAAAGGCTGCTTCAGAGCCTTTTGGAAACGCAGCCTGAGACTGCTCATCTTGGCACTCACACTGCGTCCCACTTATATGAATGAAATGCATCAGAGATTCCAGCTGCATCGTGGTGAGAGCTCACTAAGTTGGAATGACATGGTTTTAGGTTGATCATCCCTAGCTCTGCGAGAAAAACGCAGGGAAAGTCAGCTTTTCCTTAAAACTTCCTCCTGCACACCATGGTGTGACCCTCCGCCCAGCCAGAGGGTTCCATTAGAACCCCGGCCAAAACCAGGGGCTAATCTGATTCTTCCAAAGTCTCCTCCAGTTACAAAATGAATGTGCTAAAGGTCTTATGTGGGTGATGGAGAAAACAGGAAGATGTTCATTTCTGTCGAAAAACAAACGTCAGCAAGGCACGCAGAGGGCAAAGAAACTCGATTGCAAATGGCGGCCCCAGAATGGATACGAGGAGAATTGTCACCCTGTGGAGGGGCAAAGGTTTGAATGTGCATCAGTGACCTTCAATTTGGAAATAGACACAAAATAGCGCAGAGACCGTGAAGCCTGCCAGAATCAGATGCACTATATGCAAAGATCTTCATTGAAATACACATTTTTTTTTCCTACAGATTGAGAGAAAAGGAGACCTACAAAGAACAGAGATCCTTTTGCATCCCACAGAGTGTCTCAGTGCCTGATTCTTACCCTGCAAGAGCCGCGCTCTCTTTTTTTCTGCACGAGATGCTCTTGTAACAAACAGGAGTTCTTGTTTCTGTTCTTCCTCGCGCCCATTTGAGTTAGGTTCTGATGTTTGCATCCTGGTTGCAGGTGGTCTCAAGAATCCACTTGCAAAGCCTGTTGGCGGGACGGGGGGGGGGTACTGGAGACTGAACCCAGGCTTGCTCTACCATTGAATTACATTCCTCCTTCTTTTTAATTATTTATTTTTAAATTTTGAGACAGAGTCTTGCTAAATTATCCGGGCTGGCCTTCAACATTTGATCCTCCTGCCTCGGCCTCCCAAGAGCTTGAATCACAGAAAGAAAGAAAGGAAGAAAAGATGGAAAATGTAAATGATTCATCAATCTCTAGTCTTTTTCAAACTCTATCGAAGAAGACAGACGCTGTGTAGCTGTTACCTGTAATTGACGAAGAAAATAGTTCAAAGACAATAAACAGTGCTAGAACTTACAGCCTGGGAAATTGGTGGTAAGAGCCAATCCCGTCTTTCACTGAAGAGTGTGTGTGTGTGTGTGTGTGTGTGTGTGTGTGTCCCACCCCCGGAGAGCCATGTGGAAGCAGGGCTCACGTCTGTGTCCTGATACCTCAGCCACGCCTTGTCCTAGGCCCCAAGAGACAGAGTTTTCATCGTCTCCTGGCCCTTCAGAGGCTGCGCTGGGTTTTCTGGTCATAAATTGTGCTTATTCCGCGGAAGTTCATGAAAGAGCTTTTCTGTGGTTGCCAACAAAGAGGCCTTTGATCCATAATCCCTTGCTTCAGAAACAAAACAAAAAGCCACCAACACTTGCCAAAGGGACTCGGTGAACCCTCCTCTGCCGGATACAGGGTTCTCAAAATTATTTTGGTTGAAGCCGAGACCCCGGGCACCTGGGAGAGAGAGGCACATTGCGACTTAGGTCTGCCCTGCTGGGCTGCTGGTCCAGGGTCCATGCAAACACAACTCACCCCGGCAAGGCGACGGACTTGATAACGGTACTCGGAACCAGGGGCAGAGTGATTCCCACCTACCTCAACAGTGATTTAGAGGACCAAGCAAGCCAGGTGTGACGGCAGCTAATCCCAGTGGCTCAGGAGGCTGAGGCAGGAGGATCTCGAGTTCAAAGCCAGCCTCAGCCAAAGGGAGGCCCTAAGCAATTCAATGAGACTCTGTCCCTAAATAAAACGCAAAATAGAGCTGGGGATGTGGCTCAGTGGTTGAGTGCCCCTGAATTCAATCCCAGATACTCCTTCCCCCCAAAAGGCATGAGATGTGGCTCAGTACCCCGGGTTCAATTCCCAGTACCAAAAAAAAAAAAAAAAAGAGAGAGAGAAAACCAATCAATCCCTGCATAAAATAGCATTACTTAAATACATTTCAACCACATAAATCAATACTTATGAAATCTCTGGGTTCCATGCCACTTCTCATCAGGAGGACGAGAAAGCTTGTTCTTGAAACGTATATTTAGAATGTTAATTTCGTTTTCCTTTATAGGGTCTCACTTTCTTGTTCCTTCTGAATCGTTCTGCCTCGTTCAAAGAACGATTGAACCACCTTGATTCTTTTCCCGTGGACATGCTTGATTAAAATTAACAATTAAAATAGCTGAAATGGCCTTTCATCACTAGAATCACAAGTGTGTCTGTGGCCCTGATTGATATGTCTTCTTCAAAGTAATCAGGCACCGAGGACAGAATATCAAACAAACAGACGTCTGCGTTTGAACAGTATCAAAATGTCTTCTTGCAGTTTCCTAGAGTCAGATCCAGCGGTCACAGGGGAAAAGAAACTAGCTCTCTGGGCCTCAAATAGGTTATGATTCTTTATTATGGACTCCAGTTTTGAAATAAAATCTATCCCAACAAAGACACAAGATGGAGTATAAAGATGACGGAAGGCTCAGCGCATTTTGCAGGTGGGGAAACTGAACATGGGGAAGTCCAGTGGCCTTACGGCAGGTCTAATTGCTACCAAAGAACTTAGATAGCTTCCCCGTGCCAAGTTGGAATTGAGGCCTCCTACATGAGTGTGTGTGTGTGTGTGTGCGTGCACATCTACCCAGTGTCTTGTGATTCTGTTTAAATGGAGGGAATCTCAACTGTACTTCTTACAAGAAAGTAGCTGGTGTTTGGTTGGCATTCATTCTTTGGAAGACAAGAGGGGTGAACTACCTATACACCTGGGGGTTCAGCCTCAGGTTGTAGATCACAATGGAGCTGCTGCAAACAGAGATACAGGAAGAAGCAGGTTCAAGAGCAGCTTCGTAGATGGCTGCCAGAATCAGATGCACTATATGCAAAGATCTTCATTGAAATACACATTTTTTTTTTCCTACAGACTGAGAGAAAAGGAGACCTACAAAGAACAGAGATCCTTTTGCATCCCACAGAGTGTCTCAGTGCCTGATTCTTACCCTGCAAGAGCCGCGCTTTCTTTTTTTCTGCACGAGATGCTCTTGTAACAAACAGGAGTTCTTGTTTCTGTTCTTCCTCGCGCCGATTTGAGTTAGGTTCTGATGTTTGCATTCTGGTTGCAGGTGGTCTCAAGAATCCACTTGCAAAGCCTGTTGGCGGGACATCTGAAGGACCACGCTTTGCTTGGGAGGAGGTCAGTCTGTCTTTACCTGGGAACCCAACTGGCCCTTCCCACAGCTTGATCCATCAGGTCAAGGTGGTCATTTTATAAACCTCTGTCTTTAATTCTTTAGGGAACTTACTACTCTCCGACTTAAATTGCAATGAGTCACATGTCTGGTCTGCATTCCCCAAATGCCTCCGAGGGCCTGAAGCACCAAGCTTATATAGGAGATATGATTTAATAGAGTTTTATAAGATGAACCAACCGTTTCTGTTCATTTCCTATCAAGGTCCCCTTCTGCCCTGTGGGTATCCCAATTCTCCCAGGAATGTCTGAGTTGCCTGTGGATCTGACTCTCCATCTGGCACAAGAAGCATTCCTAACCAGCAAGGGTTCATGCACACACAGACGCACACACCTGTGCACTCCCGAGAACTTCCAGAACATTCCAGCACACACACGGGGCGTAATGAGCCCAGGGAACACGGGAGTTGGCCCTGGAGTTCCCTGAGTTTCTTTGTAGCAAGCATGAAATGACAGGATACGGGCGCCACATTCCCCTGCCCATTCAGAAACAGCAAATGTAAGACCCAGGAAAGACGAATTCCAAAACAGAAGTAACAGCATGACTTTTATTCTGGGAAAAAAAAAAAATGAAGCCCGTGTTAAAGATTTTATTTTGCTCATTAATCCATGAGACAACCCGACAGAGATCATAAGTGGTTCAAAGGGGTGGGGGGCATGCGCACGCGGAGACACAGGAGAGAAGTTGAATTACAAATGGGGATAAGTCTGTTGGATTTTTTTTTTTTTAAGAATCATTCAAACTCTATCGAAGAAGACAGACGCTGTGTAGCTGTTACCTGTAATTGACGAAGAAAATAGTTCAAAGACAATAAACAGTGCTAGAACTTACAGCCTGGGAAATTGGTGGTAAGAGCCAATCCCGTCTTTCACTGAAGAGTGTGTGTGTGTGTGTGTGTGTGTGTGTGTGTGTCCCACCCCCGGAGAGCCATGTGGAAGCAGGGCTCACGTCTGTGTCCTGATACCTCAGCCACGCCTTGTCCTAGGCCCCAAGAGACAGAGTTTTCATCGTCTCCTGGCCCTTCAGAGGCTGCGCTGGGTTTTCTGGTCATAAATTGTGCTTATTCCGCGGAAGTTCATGAAAGAGCTTTTCTGTGGTTGCCAACAAAGAGGCCTTTGATCCATAATCCCTTGCTTCAGAAACAAAACAAAAAGCCACCAACACTTGCCAAAGGGACTCGGTGAACCCTCCTCTGCCGGATACAGGGTTCTCAAAATTATTTTGGTTGAAGCCGAGACCCCGGGCACCTGGGAGAGAGAGGCACATTGCGACTTAGGTCTGCCCTGCTGGGCTGCTGGTCCAGGGTCCATGCAAACACAACTCACCCCGGCAAGGCGACGGACTTGATAACGGTACTCGGAACCAGGGGCAGAGTGATTCCCACCTACCTCAACAGTGATTTAGAGGACCAAGCAAGCCAGGTGTGACGGCAGCTAATCCCAGTGGCTCAGGAGGCTGAGGCAGGAGGATCTCGAGTTCAAAGCCAGCCTCAGCCAAAGGGAGGCCCTAAGCAATTCAATGAGACTCTGTCCCTAAATAAAACGCAAAATAGAGCTGGGGATGTGGCTCAGTGGTTGAGTGCCCCTGAATTCAATCCCGGATACTCCTTCCCCCCAAAAGGCATGAGATGTGGCTCAGTACCCCGGGTTCAATTCCCAGTACCAAAAAAAAAAAAAAAAAGAGAGAGAGAAAACCAATCAATCCCTGCATAAAATAGCATTACTTAAATACATTTCAACCACATAAATCAATACTTATGAAATCTCTGGGTTCCATGCCACTTCTCATCAGGAGGACGAGAAAGCTTGTTCTTGAAACGTATATTTAGAATGTTAATTTCGTTTTCCTTTATAGGGTCTCACTTTCTTGTTCCTTCTGAATCGTTCTGCCTCGTTCAAAGAACGATTGAACCACCTTGATTCTTTTCCCGTGGACATGCTTGATTAAAATTAACAATTAAAATAGCTGAAATGGCCTTTCATCACTAGAATCACAAGTGTGTCTGTGGCCCTGATTGATATGTCTTCTTCAAAGTAATCAGGCACCGAGGACAGAATATCAAACAAACAGACGTCTGCGTTTGAACAGTATCAAAATGTCTTCTTGCAGTTTCCTAGAGTCAGATCCAGCGGTCACAGGGGAAAAGAAACTAGCTCTCTGGGCCTCAAATAGGTTATGATTCTTTATTATGGACTCCAGTTTTGAAATAAAATCTATCCCAACAAAGACACAAGATGGAGTATAAAGATGACGGAAGGCTCAGCGCATTTTGCAGGTGGGGAAACTGAACATGGGGAAGTCCAGTGGCCTTACGGCAGGTCTAATTGCTACCAAAGAACTTAGATAGCTTCCCCGTGCCAAGTTGGAATTGAGGCCTCCTACATGAGTGTGTGTGTGTGTGTGTGCGTGCACATCTACCCAGTGTCTTGTGATTCTGTTTAAATGGAGGGAATCTCAACTGTACTTCTTACAAGAAAGTAGCTGGTGTTTGGTTGGCATTCATTCTTTGGAAGACAAGAGGGGTGAACTACCTATACACCTGGGGGTTCAGCCTCAGGTTGTAGATCACAATGGAGCTGCTGCAAACAGAGATACAGGAAGAAGCAGGTTCAAGAGCAGCTTCGTAGATGGTGTGAAGTTCTCCTGTGCGGAGGAAGCATTTGTGCACGAGTGACCTTGAAAATCGACTCTTGATTTGATAATGCTACCTTGGGCAGCCTGCAAAACAGACTGACGTCATACAAGGAAAAAAAAAGGATAAGACCTAACTTCAGGTGTTGATGGGAATTCACTGCCCACCCTTCTGCACTGTAAATATGCACGAGATGTTCAGGAACAGGTGAGGCTGGATATTTTTCTTTAATGACAATTTACACCACCCCCCATTAGCCAAGCCCGCTCCCCAGATAAAAGCAGGACGGAATCCCCATCCCACAAATGGATCCCCACGCCACGGTTAAGCCAGAAGCCAACTTAGATTCACCATAGGTCAAGACAGACACAGAAACCAAAATAAATCACCAGAATACAGGAGAAAAGAAAGAAAAATGGCACCTTGGCAAAGAAGGAACCCATTTCACTTACAAATTTTGAAGGGTTGGATTTTAAAGTTTGCTTCTGAATCTGGATGGAAAATGGTCTTTGTCTCAACTATGCAGATAGATGGAGAGGGAAAGCATCAGCAACGGCTGGCGTCTATACACAATCCTGCACAGTGACATTTCAGCCAACCAGAGACCGCGTCTACATCACTGGCGCCATCGCAGCCGCCGCGGTTGGTGTGAGTACATTCTGGGGTTCAGACAGCCTGCAACACGTCTCTCAGATTGCATCCCCGTCATGAAGGGACCCGAGATATACCACGTCAATAACTGCAGAAGAGAAAAAAAAAAACAAAACAGAAACAGGGATCAAAAACCTCAGTTGTGTACCCACTTCTACTCAGCGATTCCACTTTGGAAATGTATCCCAGGAAGCAACGCAGGCAGGTGTGCGAATGCACGCTTCAGATTTTGGCTAAAAATAGTGAAACTGGATGTTGTTCATCTGTCAATCAAGTTGGGTCAAAAATTAAATTGCAATGAAACATAAAGGAGTTATTTAAAATGATGCTAGATAGAGGCAGACTACCTGCACTATTGATGATTGGCAGTGGTGACAGAGATTAAGGGTAATAAAGGTTTGCATACATGCATTCATCAGCAGTGATCGGCTGATTTCTGTCCTGTGCTGGGACTTAAGCCTCTGGGTTGCATCCCAGTAACCACAGATGCGCGAAATAGTATTATTGCTAACATGTTGCAAATGTGTGTGCTATAAAGGTGGGAAGGAGCACCAAGCTCCTCAGAATGGCCAGACCAAGTATTTCAGCAAAGAGCACCATGAGCAAGGTAGCAATTCAACTGGGCTCCTGCTCCATGGGGAAACAAGTCCTTAACTTCTTACCTATTTGGATAGATAAGTGTTTGGAGTGACAGGTCACCTCTCATTCCTTAGGAACTCAGGAGAAGCAGAATTCTGGTTGGTCTTTGGAATCATCCGGTTAATAGGTGGATCTGAGCTCCATGCGACAAGTCCCCTTTTATTGGGGTGGAGGGTACCAGGGACTGAACTCAGAGGCACTTGACCCCTGAGCCCCCTCCCCAGCCCTATTTTGTATTTTATTTAGAGACAGGGTCTCCCTGAGTTGCTTAGCGCCTCACTTTTTGCTGAGGCTGGCTTTGAACTCGTGATCCTCCTGCCTCAGCCTCCCGAGCTGCTGGGATGACAGGTGTGCACCACTGCGCCCAGCAACAAGCCCCCTTTTAAATCTTCCTTCCTTCTCCCCACCCCCATGACTGGTTTGCATGCCATGCGGCTCAGACGATTGCATGACATTAAACCCCAGAGATAAACCCAAGGAGCATAATTTCGGAGAAACCGTCTTCCTCTCTTGGAACAACTAGAGGTGAGTTGAGGTCAAATTCATCAGATTCGAAAATAAAACAGTGACACTCATGCAAAGTGACACAAAATGGATCCGGTAGCATCCTGGGTCATTTCCCGGCAGGATGAGTTAGAAAGGCCTCACTCAATATTCTCTTTCAAGTGAGGTTCCCTTTCCTTTCCTTTTGGTGAACAGATGGAGGGAATCATGAATTTTTCCTTAGAATGTCAAATTGTGTTCCTTCAACCTTTATGCAACTTGCTGCCTGGGAGTCTTTATTAGACGATTTTGGAGTGAGACCAGGTACAGGAGAACCACAGAATGAAACAGCTCAGACTGACTGTGAATTCGACAATCACTGCCCCCGGCAAACCCTAAGGAAGGTAGCTGAAGGCTAGGAATGTCTGAATGCTGAACTCCTCCAAGGATGCTTGGATCCCTAACTTAGGAAAAGCAGCGAAACCAGACCAAATAAATAAATAAATAAATAAAAACAAAACAAGAAAAATACCACGCTCATATCAGAAACGATAAGTTTTATTATCACAGTAAGAGTTGTCTAAAATAACCCCTACTTAATTATCTCATCAGATGAATCCAGAGTGCATTCTTTCTCCAAATATTTTGGCCGATTCTCTGAATTCTTGTGAAAAACACTGGAACATCTAGGCTGCCCATACCATCTGCTTCCACACAGAGTTATTCGCCCAAGATAAACCCTTTGCTTTGATCCTACACCTGTTCATTCTCCCTGAGCTTATTATTGGAATTCTGAGATTTAATTAGCCATTTATGGGACTTAATAGCACTTCAATGCATCAAGAAACAGAGGTTTTTTTTTTTTTTAACGGGGAGCAGGGGATCAAATTCAGAGACACTCGGCCACTGAGCACACCCCCAGCCCTATTTTGTATTTTATTTGGAGACAGCGTCTCCCTGAGTTGTAGTGCCTCGCTTATTTGAAGCTGGCTTTGAAGCTGCGATCCTCCTGCCTCAGCCTCCAGAGCCACTGGGATTACAGGCGTGCACCTCTGGGTTAAGAATCTGGCCATCAGTTAGCTAGCTGCTGTCTGCCAGTGTCTGTCTCTCAGCTAAAACTAAGGAGTCACCCAGGGCTGAGGTTTCATCGGAAGGCTCGACCGAGGTCAACCCACTTCCAGGGTCAAGAGAATTAACACAAGGGCCATCTTACTGTCAGCCATCCACTTGGACATAACGGATACAAACAAAGGACTCCACTGAACACATACTTAAAGCAAAGACTTGCTCATTTTTTAAAAAAGGCTGATACAATGAATAAATACAGATGTATAGATAGAGCCAACCATTCTACTTAAGGCATGCATGACTCATTTTATATGATCATCCACTTTATCCTATTGTTTATGAACCAAGGGATTATAAACCCAGATCTCTGAGTAAGCAAGCTCATGTGAATCCTTAAGAAAAAATGTCCCAAGAAATATTTTTCCTTCTGGGATAATATCCTTGCAGTAATAAGTCTCAGCTGTGTAGTCATGACTGAATTCATTCCTATGTCTGTGGGCCTTACTATGTGTTCAAACCCGGAGCATAAAACTATGATTCATCAAATAACATGGTTTGCATATAAATTGTATTGGCCGGGGTTCTCCAGAGCAACATAATCAAGAGGAAGTATGGTATAAAAGGGGGATTTATTAGGGTGGTTTACACCACCAGGAGCTGGCCAGTCCACCCTGGCTGTCTGCAGGATGGACAGCTGGAGGAGTTGGTAGATGCACACTTCCAAAGTCTGAAGCCTTGAAATAAGAGGGACCCACAGTGTTACCCAGTCTGAGATGGAAGGTTCTGGAGACTCCCTGGAGAACCACTGGCAGGGTCCACTTTGGAACAGTGAAGAAGCCAGTATCTGACGTCCTCAGAGGATCCCAGCAGCAATCAAGAACCCGTTCAAGAAGAGCAGGTTCTTGTAATTTTTATTTCATCCAAGCCACCATCCTATTGGACGGTGCTGCCCACGCTTAGGAAGGGTCTCCACTTCAGTTGGCTATCCCACATGCCCATCATTCCTGGACACGCCCCCATGGACACGCCCCTGAGCCTCTTCATCCACAGCATCTCTTCACCCAATCGAGTTAACAATTCAGATTAGCCATTACATGAGTGAACCCAGTATGACTTCTACAAATGTCAAAGAATCTTGGGGGGAAAAAATACATGTTAGGTCTAGATATGAACTCCATGTTTTTAAACAGCTTCTCCCAGATATCAAATTTTTAACTTTAAAAAAAAAATTAAAGAATTTACTTTCATGGGAGAAAATTCAATTTGTTGAATATCAGATGTCCCGGGAAATGCTGCAGTAAGACTCTGTGTACCCTAGAACCTACTGGTATTGATAAATATCATTCCACTTTGCACCTTAGATACAGAGACGCAACCCAGTTGCCTATGGATTTGCTGAAAATATTGTGTTTACATCAGAGACAATTTCCCCCTCTGGTTCTTTGCTGTGAGATCAATAATTAGCCAATTCCAGTGCCGTGCATGTCGGGCCTCATAACCACACTTGGTGAACTCCAGGCAGAAATCTGAAATCTAGAAATGTACACCCTCCACCTGCAGCTGGTACCCACAGTTTGACTTTCAAAAGTCATCTCAGCTTCTACCTCTGCATCTTCAAGCTGCGGTCCCCACGGCAGGAACTCACCGTCCTCATCGCAGAGAAGAGTAACCAACCAAAGCATCCTGGGTGTGGTGGTGTGACTGGCAAGGGTCAGGAAATCCTTGTCGTTCTTTTTTGGGGTCTGTTTTTTTTTTTTTTCCTTAGGTGTCTCGAAAAGGAAGAGGAAGTGGATTTGTATTCTGAGCAGGAGGAGCAAGCTGGTGGCTTTAAAGCAATCAATCTGATGGCTGCCTCCTTGTTCTTCATTGGAAATGAATGAGCTTTCTGGTGCATGCTTGTGCAGGGCCGAATTTCAGCAGGGCGTGAGGTCCTCTTTGGTTAAGAGGACTGCGAAGAAAAATTGGCACAGGCAGCACTGAAAGGTCTCACTCCACATTGACCGAAATGAAACAGAAATGCAACATGGAACACAAAGGTCACCCATCTACCTTGAAACACTCCCCCAAGGGCTTTGCAAGCCCCCCACCAGCTGGTCCCAACTTGGATTCCTTGCCCAACCTGCCATTTCCTGTTTATCAGCTCCAGCCTCCTAAATTACTGGCAGGAAGCTCAAATACACAATGGAAATTCACAACTCCAATTGGCTCTCTCTCTATTCTCTTTGAATAGTCTTATCAAACTCTCTTCTCCGATAAAACACAATTGGACTCCTATGATCACCCTCTCTGATGCAATTAGACACGTAAATGGAGGAGGCAAGGAGAGGCATCAATCATACGGAAAGAGGGAGAGAGAGAGAAATGGCAGACAGGTAAGAAACGGACTGCATGCATATACCTTTTTGTATACTAATGTATCCCCAGCTTACCAACAGTCTCCTTTGATATTTCACAGTCATTGCGCTCCCACTCAACATCAGGAACTCTGCAAAATGCCCTCTAAACTTGAACATCCCTTTAACCTTTGCAGTTTTTCCCCCGGGGGCGGGGGGGGGGCAGCTCCTATCATGCAGCTACTTGCTCTTTCCCAGATGGACACTTGTGTCCTGAGTGACTCTGAAAACAGGTTGAGTGCCCCTGATGGGGAACGCTGGGGACCAGAAGGAAATCAGAAGGCTTCCCATTCTGGATGAGTTGCATATTCACAGCGAGAGATGTGGCCCAACTGGAAATTAGAATTTATTTATATGGAAATTAGAATTTATTTATATGTCCTGGGCATCTGTTCCAGTTTGGCTCCTAGTGTGTCTGTCTCCCAGAGATCCCTACTGTAAAGAAACCCTTGATTATGGTGCTTTTGGGGAGCTGGCGGAGCCACTAAGAAGTCAGACCTAATGGGAGGTCCACAAACCACTGGACGCGTGTCCTTGCGGGGACGGTAGAACCCCAGCCTCTTTCTCTCTTTCTCTCTTTCTGCTTCTGGCCATTAGGTGAGCAATTTTGGTCCCCTCTCACTCTCCTCCGTGATGTGCTGTCTCAACTCCAGCCCCAAAGCAACACTGCCCATCCTCCGTGGACAGGAACTCCCCAAACTATGAGCTCCAAAGAAACTTTTTTTCTCTTTGTAAGGTCATCATCTGAAGCACCTGTTACAGTAACCAAACACTGACTATCAGCACATCACACACACATGCTCCTAAATCTCCTAGGGTCAAAAATCCCACGGCACTTGGGATTTTCTTCAGGCAGCAACTTTTAGGGGCCTGGGGTTCTGTGCAATACCGCCAGGCCCAGGCCGAAGGCACCAGGGTAAGACAAAGTGTGAGCTACTCCAGATCCCCTCCCTCCTCCACCCAGGGTTTCTCCTCCTCTGTGGCACAACATACACTTAGCCTAGATCTCTCTTTGCTATAGAGCTTGCTGATAACACTAGCAGCATCCCTGGGCTCTAGGCACTGGATGCCAGCCCCTGCCCACTTCCAATGTGACAATCAAAAACGGCTCCAGATAATGCCAAGAATATGCTTAGAAAATCAGTGAACTGGTGTCCGCTCCAGAATACCCCTCTATTAGTCAGCAAAATACCCAACAAGAACAATGTAGGGAAGGAAAAACTTCTTTTGGTTCACGGTGTCCGAGGTCCAGTCCCTGGTGGCCGACTCCATGGCTCTGGCCCAAGGGGAGGCAGAACAAGATGGCGGCAGGGCCTGGAGGAGGAGAGCCGCTCAGGACAGGGCACCAGGGAGCAGAGAGAGCTCTGCTCACCAGGGACAGGACAGAGACCCCCAAGGCACAGCCCAGGGACCCCCTCCTTCAGCCACACCCCACCTGCTGCAGTCACCACCCAGTGAGTCCATCCAAGTGGATTAATCCACTATGAGTCTACACCTCTTACAACCCAATCATTTCACAAGATGGCGGCAGGGCCTGGAGGAGGAGAGCAGCTCAGGACAGGGCACCAGGGAGCAGAGAGAGCTCTGCTCACCAGGGACAGGACAGAGACCCCAAAGGCACAGCCCAGGGACCCCCTCCTCCAGCCACACCCCACCTGCTGCTGCCGTCACCACCCAGTGAGTCCATGCAAACCAGGGTGGACTGACCAGGTTACAGCGCTCATAATCTAATCACTTCACATTCTGCACTGACCCAGAAGTATTTGGGGGCCACCTTCCATTTCAGCCATAAGAATCCCTTGGTAAATAACTTTGGTAAAAACCTCTGAAGACTCATGTAGTGCAAGTAAAACCAGGTTTCATTTTCTAAATACACTTGGACGTTTGTTAGAGGACCCACAAAACCATCTCACCCAGCCAGCCTGGAGCAGAAGGAAGTCACCGAACTCTGCTTCCAAAAGAGCTGCTTATTGACCCTATTTTAAGAACACGAGGACAGCACCTGACCCAACGTAGACACTTGTGAAAACAGAACCTGTAATCAAATGTCTATTAAAAGCCTTCTTATTATTGACTAATGAATATTAATGTCTGCCTCATAGACACATTTGTAATGGAGATTACTGCTCCAAAATTACTTCAATTACTTTGTGATTCATCATTATTAGCATATTTATTTTATACCTACATATATATATATATTTTTTTTTTCTGGTAACAGGAAGCATGTCCCAACAATAGCACCTTATTTTACCCTTTGCCACCTAAGTTAGATATTATTGGCTTAATGACTTATTGGCCCACACACCTTAATGCTGCTAACTCATTTAGCTCTGGATGATGTTTATATAGGTGATACACTGGATGGACCCCTGAAGTCAGCTGTCTCTCCAACACTTTTCTTTCCCAAGGCTAGGAATGTCTGAATGCTGAAACCGAGCACAGTGGTGGTAGTAGAAAAACGTCTCGGGCATCCTGAGGGAAGAAGAGAAATGTGGAATTCAGAAAAATTTTTTTTTTGCCATGCCTTTAGGAGAATATGTAAAATTTTCTTAGCACGGAGGAAGCTTATTAGTCGTTGATTTATATGCAAGATACAACCCGACGGCTTACAGTTAAGGAGAAAGTAGCTTCTCTGAGATTTTTTGCAAGGATGTAGACTTTCAAATTTTGATTTTTTATTAAAGAAGGTGCTACAGTTTGGATCTTGAATGTACCTCAAAGAACCCTGTGATAAAGGCTTGGTATGGGGGAACATGATTTTTATCTTATAAGAGGTGGAACCTACTAGGAGGTGTTCAGGTCATTTGGGGACATGCCCTTGATAAAGGACTCTGGGAGCCTAGTCTCTTGCTCTTTCACGTTTGTTTTCTGGCTATGACATGAGGAATTTGGCTCTGTCATGTGTTTCCACTAAGATTTGCAGCCACACCACAGGGACAACAAGCTCCAAAATGGCAAATCCCAAAGAAACCTTTTTTCTTAATAACTTGATGGTCATGGGTATTCCTTATAGTAACAGAAAGCTGATCAACACAGAAAGTACTTAAATACTTGTTGTCAAAATGTATAAATGTCCAAAAAAAATTGGCAGTTTATCTGTTGCTTTATTACCCAGAGATAAATCATCATTTAGATCTGGAGGTGTTTCACCTTTTTCCCCCCTATCTCTTTTTGAACACACTTATTGAAATTATTAGACAACAGAACACACTGTCCCTCTTGAGATCCATTCTGACATTATGTGGTCTCTTTGGATGTGGAATGTGCTGCTCACTGTCAGATGAATCATATGATTTTCCTATAAAGTGGATGAAGGAGGAAAGAGAGGCTGTGGGTTTTGGAATGCACCCATACCCTAACACAGAGGAAAGTGAATTTTCCCTTCACAGAGGCAGGGATGAGGCAGGCATGAATGGCTAGGTTTGCATCCAATGAATCTTTATCTACAATAAAAAAAAAATGAAGGGCAGGTTTCAGCCCGTGAATTGGAATTTGGGCTTCCTGTCTGTCCTGCTTGGTCCAATATTGCCAGACAATGGACGAGTGACAAACTGCAGACACAGATCAGCACTTGCAGCTAGGTGCTAGAGTAGCCCTAGTTGTGTTGAAAAGAAGGCGGAGATGGAGGAGGAGATCAAGGGGAAAAAATCATCAAACTCTCAAACATGTAACCAAACAGACATTCATCACCACTTTTCATCAGGGAGAATTCTGTACCTCTGAATTCTTTCTCAGACTTAAAATGTTGCCCCGGCTTTTGGAGCTGGCTTCACGGACCAGAGCTTTTCTCTGCACGGGCAACCTGCTCGCGGGAGTATGGATCCAGCCATCATCCCTCGGGCTCCGCTTTCTCTGGCTGCTCTCCAAGTTAGAACCATTTCTGCCACCACATAAATCTCTTCAATAATTTCCCCCAAATTAAGTCCCCCTCTGTCTTCTCTGATCAACCCATTTCCCTCCCACGAACTCCAGATTCGATTAGCCACACATGGCTGACAGAATCTATTTTTAAAAGGACATTTTGTGATCAGGCAATTTTCTGTAAGGATGATTTGCCGGGAAAAGGATGGCCCCACCCACAATGAGGTTATTTGCCTTGCAAGAAAGACATTGGAGGTGGAGATGGGTTTCTGTTTCCTCCTTTCTTTTTTTAAAAGTCTTCAGGGCTTTCTCTCAGCACCTTTATCAGGGCACCCACTGGTGCTAGAGGACTGGAGTGTGGAGAAAGGGAAGCAGCCAATGTTCCTATGTCACCCTGCGTCTCCATCCTGTGACCACACCAAGCCCCGATGTGCGGCCAGTGTCCAGAGCAAGGAGCGAGGGTGGTGAGGATGGGGCAGGTCTCTTGCTTGCAGGGGAGGAGGAGGCGGAGATGGAGGAGGAAGAGAATAGGAACAGGAAGAGGAGGAGATAATGAAGGAGGAGGAGGAGGAGGAGGAGGAAGAGGAGATGGAGAAGGAGGAGGAGGGGATGGAGAAGGAGATAATGAAGAAGGAGGAGGAGGAGGAGGAGGAGGCGGAGATGGAGGAGGAGGAACTGGAGAAGGAGGAAGAGGAGATGGAGGAGGAGGAGGAGGAGGAGATGGAGAAGGAGGAGGAGGAGATGGAGGAGGAGGGAATGGAGATGGAGGAGGAGGAGGAGTAAGATGAGGAGGAGAAGGAAGAACAGAAGGAGGAGGAAGAATTGGAGCAGTAGGAGATGAAGAAGGAGGAGGAGATGAGAAGGAGGAGGAGGTGGAGAAGGAGGAGGAGATGGAGATACAGGAGGAGATGGAGACACAGGAGGAGATGAGAAGGAGGAGGAGATGGAGAAGGAGGAGAAGATGGAGAAGAAGAATGAGGAGGAAGAGGAGGAGGAGAAGGAAGAACAGAAGGAGGAGGAAGAATTGGAACAGTAGGAGATGAAGAAGGAGGAGGAAGAGGAGGAGGAGAAGGAAGAACAGAAGGATGAGGAAGAATTGGAACAGTAGGAGGTGGAGAAGGAGGAGGAGATGGAGACACAGGAGGAGATGAGAAGGAGGAGGAGATGGAGAAGGAGGAGAAGATGGAGAAGAAGAATGAGGAGGAAGAGGAGGAGGAGAAGGAAGAACAGAAGGAGGAGAAATCATTGGAGCAGTAGGAGATGATGAAGGAGGAGGAGAAAGAATAGGAGGAGAAGGAGAAAGAGGAGAAGAATGAGAAAGAATGGGAAGAGGAGGAGATGGAGAAGGAGGAGGGGATGGAAAGAAAGAGGAGGAACAGGAGGAAGAAATGGAGGTAGGGAAGAAGAAGGAGAAGGAGGAGGAGGAGAAAAAGGAGGAGAAGAGGGAGGAGGAGGGGGAGGGGGAGGAGAGGAGAAAATGGAGGAGGAGAGGGAGGAGGAGAGGAAGGAGGAGGAGGAGGACAAAAAGGAGGAGGACATGAAGAAGATGAAGGAGAAGGAGGAGGAGGAGAAGGAGGAGGTGGAGGAGGAGATGAAGGAGGAAGAGGAGGAGAGCAAGGATAACAACTGGGAGACGAGGAGATATAGGAGGCTGAATAGTCCTGGCAGCCACTGTCTAACCTCCGTGTTCCGGGGGATGAGGGTAAGCCTGGACCTGGGCAGCTCCCAGACGCCCACTCCCCCTCTGTCCTCTCCTGCTCCTTGCTGGCCCCCCGCCCTGGGATGCTCAGAACCATCCTGTACAATCTGTCCCTCAGGACTGGGAGGTAGGTCCCCCGGCTGTGGCGGGCAGTGGGATAGCTGCCCAGAGCTTTGTATCACCTCCGGGTTCTGCAGGTCCCTGCCGTCCCAGCGAGGACACCATGACGTCACGTGGACATCTGAGTCCATGCACCAAGCACCTGTGCCGCGGGTCGTGCATGGGACAAAGTGGGTCTGTCCTTACGTTTCTTCTCAGGGCTTCCAAACCGGGTTCAGGCCATCCCACGGGGCAGCCAAGGGGTTAGTCAGGGTCCAGAGACTCAGATAAGTGAGTGGAATAATTCAACATGGACCTAAAGCCTAAGAACCAGGGGAGCTAACGATGTGCCTCCAAGTTCAAGGCACAAGGTGACAGACGTCCCTCCGTCCTCTGACCCTGTTTATTGAGGTCCTCCAGGGATAGGGTGGAATCTCCCGTGGAGGGAGAGCCACGCATCTTACAGAGACTCTGCGGATCCCAACACCATCTCCACCCCCACATGCACACCCCAAAATAAAGGTGCCACCAGATATGCGGGCATCTCCGGACCCAGCGAATCAGACCCGTGCAACTAACTACCCCAGGAATTGCGGGTCTCTTACGATGCACCGTGAGAGTCCTCTGGGCTCCTCGCTCAAATGTCTTTCAACCACTGGATCCTCACATCCAGGTTGGCCGGGGTATCCAGATGGCCAAAAGGGGGACAGCTGCCATCGACCGCTGCCGTCACCTCCGGGTCTCGGATCAATGCGGTCAGGACCGACTCGAAAATCCCATTTTTATCTATTTACCCACATTGATCCGGATCTGGAAATGGACTAAGAGTGATGATCTGGAATAACACAATGAAGCCCAAACGCCAGTTTTTGTAATAGCTACGAAAACAGAAATGGAGCTTGAGTAGGGGGTGCTGGCGTATGGGTCAGCTCATCTCGGCCAGGGAGCCCATGCCTGGGAAACCGCGGTCACTGCCATCTGAATTAAAGGGAAGTGGCACAGGCAGATCTCAGGTAGACCTCAGCAGAAGCAGGCTGAACCCTAAACAGCATCCAGAACAGCCCCCAGCTCCCTGCTGTGGACGGCCACTTGCAACATGGTGGGTTTGGATAGCCACAGGACACACTTGTGGAAGGCACTCTGGTGATGTGTACAGGGTGTAGCGATCAAACTGGGGCATTTCCCCAGCCCTATTTTGCATTTTATTGAGAGACAGGGTCTCCCTGAGTTGCTTACGGCCTCGCTTTGGCGGAGGCTGGCTTGGAACTCAGGATCCTCCTGTCTCAGCCTCCCAAACAGCTGGGGTGACAGTATGCCCCACCACGCCCAGCTCAGCATACTCTTTTGGATTTACAATCACTGTACCATGCAACAGAACACTATTTCTACCCAACTAGAGACATATTAGCAAGCAAAAATCTTGACAGAGTGTGTGGGCAGGGGAAATGGTAAATACCACAAAGTCATGCACAATACGACAGAATTTGTGGGAAGTTTTAAATCATGCAAAATATTCTAGCGTCTGGCTTCTGAGCACCTATCACACAGTCACCATTTTAAAACACATGTTAAAATTTTAAGACCCCCAAATAAATGCCAAATCCAGGGAGGGGGCAAGGAGAAGAAAAGATGCTAGTCAGAAATCAAAGGGTAAAAAAGCATTCAAGTGGGTTGGAAATTTTCCATTATTAGTGATAGGTAGACGGATAGATAGTCACAGAGATAAATAGATACAAAGTATCATTCAGTTAATTCCAATTTTCTACAACAGCTAGGCAATGGTTTGCAGAGCGTCATTATGCAAAATTCCGTGCCAGGCATGATTTTCTTCGTGGAAATAATAAAGCCACTTTCTCGCAGGCAGATACTAGGTATCTGAGACCAGCCAAGTGTGCCCTAGAGCTCTGGATGAGAGCCAAAGAACCTTCCTTGGGTTCTGCTCCACTTCTGCTAAATTGGGCATGTTCTTGAGAGTCAAAAACTAATTTCAGGCCACTTTAGTCTTGTCATAGCTGATGAGTTGATTATCTTTCTAGAGTTCAGAATAAAATACTAGCTGGGCTCAGTGGTGCACACCTGCAATCCTAGTGACTCAGGAGGCTGAGGTGGGAGGATTGCAAGTTGGAGGCCAGCCTCAGCAACTTAGTGAGGCCTTAAGCAACTTAGCAAAACCCTTTCCCAAAATAAAAAAAAAAGGGGGGTGGGGTGGGGATGTGGCTCAGTGGTTAAGCACCCCTGGGTTCAATCCCTGGTACAAAGACATATATTTAGTTAATTAATAATACAACCAAAGAAAATACTAATGAACCCAGAGCCAACATCTTTGTCTTATTCTCTGTTAACACGGCAATCTCCCCCAAAGGATCGATTTTTCGAGAATGAAGGGTTTCAATTAGAATTCAACTTCCTGGAATATCATTGGAGAATATCATTGAAATTTCGGCCAGTATTCTGTTGACCTTTTTTTTCATTCACAAGGTCATGTTGAGGAACTCAAGTCCCATCGTGCTCCTCCCGAAGGAAATCCAAACTCAAAGAAATCTTCATTCAGAGAAATACGTGGAAGAGAGATTTTTTTTCAAAGAAAGAAGCCATTTGCTTTCCTCTCTGTGCAAACTATTTC
>KZ294594.1:261791-290247 GCA_002406435.1 Spermophilus dauricus | reverse complement strand
GAGCTCTGTGAATTTAGAGGAAGACAGTCCCTGTCAAATTTAACTTTCATAAATCTCACAAACACTCCTAGACTTATTAATTGGGTAGTCGACATCCCAGATTTTCTTTTTTATTTGTACCAGGGATTGAACCCAGGGGCGTTCAACCCCTGAGCCCCCTCCCCAGCCCTAGTGTGTGTTTTATTGAGAGACAGGGTCTCCCTGGGTTGCTTAGCACCTGGCTTTTTCTGAGGCTGGCTTTGAACTTGCCATCCTCCTGCCTCAGATTTTTAACAAACATTATCTTTGAATGTGCCCTTGACAAGTTTTTGACAAAGGAGCCAGGGAGAGGCTATACCAGGCACTGGAAGGATACCCGGGCCTGGAAGAGTGTCCTCTCTGTTCTCAAAGGAGGGGGCCAAGGTGATGCCCAGGAGGCTACGCATCAGCAATAGGTTTACATAAGCACCTCATCGCAGGCTCAAGGGTAACAGGGCCAAGGGACCATGCACGGAAGCCTGTGAAGCACGAGCCCCAATCAACCTTTCATCTTTATAAGTTGACTATGTAAAGAGTATTTGTCACAGTTTCAGAAAACTAACCAACATACACCTGAAGTCCAAGAGTGTGTACGTCTCATCTAAGCATTGAGCAACCAGTTGCACGGGTACCTGCACAGTGCATGTGACTTCAGAGAGCGTACCCTTCTGTGTCCGTGCCCACGGGGCAAGGGCAGTAGAAACCTGCTAAAATACTGGATGCGTCAGCACTGTTACTGTAACATAGAGCCCAAACCAGGGGGCCGTAAAGACGCTGTGGTCTTCCTCCAAGAAGGGTGCTGCTCAGTTTTTGTAAAACGCCAAACTAAAAGTAGCTCATTTTGTGTATCTCAATTTATTTTTAATGCAATTTTAAAATCAGAAGGCTCTATCGATTTTAATTTACTGCTTATGAATGGCCCTTTGTACATAATAATTTCATGGAGTCTTTTACTGCGTAACTTGAACAGCACAGGTGAGATAAAAGGATTTTTTTTTTTTTTGGTCACATCTGTTAACAAATTTAAATTAAAAAAAATCTTCAGAGAAGCAAATCCCAGCAGTAAATTTTTTTCTTTAGCTTTGCAAGTATCCTTTTTTTTTCTTTTTTTTTAATTAGGTGCCCCTATTTCTTTTAATGCTCCCGTGTTAAAGACAGGAGAAAATTATAGGAGAAAAAAGAGTCAATAACCGTGTGATGTTCCATTATGTAAGTGACGGATGGTGAACTTTAGAAACATGAATTAAGGAATATATATACTTTTGAAGGCCGCAGGGCCCATTTGCAGTATTATCCTAGATTAAATGTGGTAGCCACGGCTCTTGGTATAGACCAATTACAGATAACATGTAAACACTCTCTCTTATTAAAAGCAAACCTGATCTGGTGTATATCTGAGAATCTGATTCTGGGAAGGAGCCCGGGTTCCCGCCTGGCAGATCCTAAACCTCTCAGTTAAGCACCAAAGAGTTGAAGAATTTGGCCGGGAAACTGCAAGTGCAGTTTGCACCTCCTCTGTAAAGCCAGGATTCTCCTGTAAGGACGCCCTCAGGGCAAGCTGACCTCCTGAAAGCAGAGCCCCTGCGTCGCCGCGTCACCACGTCTTCGCCCCATGAAGGATGCATAAATGTGAGAGCAAGGAGTTCAGGGTGGAAGCATGCAAGACGTAAAGAGATCATTTAAAACTCAGACAGCAAGGGACTTTTGCAGGTCAAGTTCCACAGAACGCGGGCACTTCTGCGCTTTCCCTCTCCCCCTCTATCCAATGCACACACAAATCTTGGCACGCACAAGGGAACCATGAGGGAATCCATCACTTCTGACAGGTTAAAAAAAAAAAGGAGAAACCGGTACGGAAATTTAGACAGACTCAAAGGACCCAGCACAGCCAAGGATTCTGGAAGATAAAAATGAACAAGGCTGCACTTTTTATATGACCACGTTTTGAGATGCATACTTGTGCAAGTAAACCAAGACAGCCGTCTGGCCCCATGAGGAAAGACAGACTCTCCATCCAGACGTCGGCCACCACCCCTGGCATCTCGCCGAGAGTCACAGGCCGGCAAGAGAATGATGAAGGTTTATCATGAATAAAAAGGCGCCGCTCCAGCAAGGAGAATGCAAAGGTGCTCAGGTACCCAAGCTCAGGGAGGCTCAGCAGAGGGGACCTGTCTTTGCTTGCTTTGTGGGACATACTGGGCTTCCTGGGGTTGCTTCTGAGTTGGAAGAAGGAGCCGGAATGAGGGAAGTCGGTAGACCCTGACCCATACTGGGTCTGTCTCCTGGCGGGTGAAGCATCTAACTCGGAGATGCTCAGGGTTCTATTTTCCTGTATAATCTGGACACCGACGGTTGATCTTCCGTCCCTCAATACGTCACCACGATAACGAAGGCGATGGAGTCGTGGCTCACAAATGGACCAACAGAACACCTAAAGACAGTCCAGAAAAATCTCCCATTTGACGTAGGACCAAGCTCGCCCTGTGATCTCATCTGGGAGGAGAGGTTAGCATTTTTTTTTTTTCAATAAATGGCGCGTTTAGCTCTTCCTATGGAAAAATACCAGGCAGGGATTCACTGGAGACTGTAATAAGCCAAATGTGCATATTAAAAGAATTAATCCAGAGTTTATGATTTCCAACGGTATAGAGAGGAAAAGGTAACGCAAGGAAAGAATATTAAACCCAGGGCATTGTATAAATGGCCTTTCCAAAATATATTCTTTTTTTTTTTCTCCTGGGTACCACTGAGGGTAAAATTCAAAACAAAACAAAACAAAACAAAAAAAAAAAAACCTCTAGGACATGCAGGTTAATGAACTAAATTTAATTATCAGGTGCACCAAATAGCAATAGCAATTGCTAGGGTAATAAAATGGCCTGTATTTTTAAAGACAGAGCAATAAAGGAGTGTTAAATGCATGAACAGACTCAGAACTTGCAGTCTCCGAGAGGGTGCTCCCAAGTTGTAATGTCACAATGGGTTTGTTTTCAACCAGATCTGCCGCAGAAGCAGGAGGTTGCTGGAGAGCACCTGGGGCTCCCCTGTGAGTTAATGGTGTGGTTACTGTAGTGCCTTCCCCATTATTATTTCCCCAAAGCTTCTGTAGTGGATTGCAGGCACATCTGCAGAGCAGAACCTCACCAAAGAAATATTGCCCCGACTGTGTTGTGTATTATGCACAGGAGAGAACCAGGTACAACCCCTGGAAGGGTGGATTAAAAAGAAAGTCTCCATTTACCAGCAAAGGCCATGATTTCATTCTTCATGGCTGAGTAATACTCCATTGTGTATATGTACCACATTTCCTTCATCCATCATCTATGATGGGCACCAGGGCTGGTTGCATAATGTGGCTATTGTGAATTATGCCAATATAAATATCGATGTGACTTGGTCACTACAGTGTGCTGATTTTAGACCTTTTGGATAAATACTGAGAAAGAGAGCTGTTTCGTACGGTGTTTCCCTTCCTGGTCTTTTGAGGAATCTCCGTGGTGATTTTCAAAGTGATCGCACTGATTTGCAGTCCCACCAGCAAGGCACCAAAGTGCCATTTCCCCCCACATTTCAATGGATGGCGTTGAGAACATCATGCTGGAGGGAAACCAGCCAGACTGGGAAAGTCAAGGGTTGAATGTCCTCTGTCCTATGCACAAGTTGAGGAACTTAAAAAAAATAGAAGGGGGGGATCTCTCAAAAACAGAAAATGAACCCCAGTATTTTGCATAATGCATTAATAAATTTAAAAAATCTTTTTTTTCACCCAAACCAAAGAGCTTCCAGGATTCCCAGGGCCAGTTTCTCAGGCATGCCTTCCTTGGATGGCTGGGTATCGAGACTTCTGGAGAGTAACACGGAGTCCACACGTGCAGCACAGCGTCGCTTCCATTCCTTTATGCGTACAAAGTCTCTGGGAGTAGGTCCCCACGGTAAGGGAAAAACCTTCAGAACCAGGGCTGTTGAGAGCCACAGCCGAAGGGGCCCCAGCAAACTTCCAGCTGATTGGCTCCCAGCGGCCCCAGCAAACTTCCAGCTGCCAGCTGATTGGCTCACAGCGCCCCAGCAAACTTCCAGCTGCCAGCTGATTGGCTCACAGTGGCCCCAGCAAACTTCCAACTGCCAGCTGATTGGCTCCTCTGCGGTGATGCTCATTAGGCTGTTTCCCCGCCCTTTCAGACCACGGAGCTGCTCATTGGGGGACTCTTTTGGCTCCGCCCACCATCAAACTTCCAGCTGATTGGCTCCTCTGTGGTGATGCTCATTGGGCTGTTTCCCCGCCCTTTCAGACCACGGAGCTGCTCATTGGGGGACTCTTTTGGCTCCGCCCAGGCGACTCAGCCAATCGGCCTCAAGAGCAGGAGGAGTGTGGGAGTTGAGAGGCTTGTGGGAAGCCAGTGGTGGCAGTTGGGCTCTGAGGGAGTTCCTGAAGAGCTGTGTGGTGCGGAGTGTGTGGTTCTAAAAATAAAGTCCGTTTCTGCTTGACAAGTGGCTCCTGAATTGTGCCCAGCCAGACGGCGGCAGAGGGCAAAGTCTGCCGCTGCCGAAGGGCCGGCTCCCATGACTGTGCCTTGCTCACCTGCTGCAGGCCGCGCAGAGCAGAGGCAGGGAGATGTGGCCACCAGAACTTCCCATTAAAACGTGTCCAGGCGTCCGCTGCAGGGGCACAGAGACCCGCCTGGAAATGCTGTCGGGGAGATTTAATTAAAAACCAAAAACCTTGTAGCACAGGAAACTTCTTCCCGCAGCGCGTGGAGGGAAAAAAAATAAAATAAGAGCAATTTTACGAGTGCATAAGCCTTCATTTGGAACACCAGGCTCATCTCAGGGAGCCGACTGAGCAAAATCCAAGCCAAGCAGACACAACCCATTCCGTATACGGGCTCAAGGCGGACCATAAGCAGCCCCCGAGTAAGAGAGCGGTGTGACATTGTTCAGGACAGTCGCCAGAGCCACCTTGTTCGGAATTGGGGTGGACATGGATGTTAGGTAATTCATTTTATATGAAGGGAAAAATAAATGTGTCTACAAGAAGGGAGGGTTTTGCAAGTGGTAGCCCCTCCAGAATCACCCGCGAGAGATGCCACATCTCTTGCTGTTTCTGCTTCAAAGGGATGGCCCCAGGTCCTCAGGAAGATATTCTTGGTCCTGAATCTGCTAAAAGACTTCTTTAGCTTTTGAAGGAACTTACATATAATTCAAAGGAACTTATATTTCAAAGAGCAGAGAGATTTTTAATGTAAATGATTCAAGAAAAGATATGGATGTCTCTCCTTTTCATTTTTTAACTTTTTTGGTGGGGAGGGGGGACATACTGGGATTGAACTCAGGGGCACTCGGCTACTGAGCCCAGCCCTACTTTGCATTTTATTTAGAGACAGGGTGTCACTGAGTTGCTTGGGGCCTCAATTTTGCGGAGGCTGGCTTTGAACTCACGATCCTCCTGCCTCAGCCTCCCCAGCCGCTGGGATGACAGGTGTGAGCCACCGCGCCCGGTTCGGTGCACGTTCACTAGCTTTAAATGATCACTTAGTAATTGCACATATATATTGAATACGCTGTCAGGTATACTCAAGTGTGCAAGGTGCATTGACCAAAATGAGACACTTAGCTCTTCCATAATTGTCCCATTTGCCATTTCTCGGTGGTGACAACTTTCAAACCCTCTGTCCCAGCTACTTTGAAATGCAGGCTGTAACGCTGTCAACTGTCCTGGGCAATAGCACATCAGAACTCACTCCCCAGGGAACTGCGACTGTGCACCTACTAGTCAATTTTTCTGCTCCACCCTCCTTTTCTACCCTCTCTCCCCGGTCTCTTTAACACACTCATTTCCTTTTCTTTCGATAAACACCCAGCAGCAGCATAGCCGGATCTTAGAGTAGTTCTGCTTTGAATTTTTTTTTGGAGACCCTGCATCCCCTCATGCCTACACTAAATCTCCTTCTGTTTTTAACGGGGAGATTCAAGCATCTTATTTCTAATTCTTCTCGGCCGTTCGTCCCAGTGCCTGCTGGATCAGCACTGTAAGGAGAGTCGTTCAAAACCCGAGAATTGCTGTTTTTTCTTGAATTTTCCACTTTGAATTTTTCAGACCAAGGTGGTTGTACATGAGTGAGATCTTGCAGAGAGACTCCCCGGCTGCACGTTGAAAAGATGGAGAGGAAAGGTTCAAAACACGGTTTCTCGAGAAGGCGTATCACTCTGCAGGGTGAAATGTCACAAGTCAAATGTCACATGTGAGTGATGGTGTGTAGTTCCTTCATTAGGAGCCAGCGTCGAGGGGACTGGGGGTGTAGCTCAGGTGGTAGAGCACTTGCCTTAGGTGTGCAGAGCCCTGGGTTCAATCCCAGGACTGAACACCAAAACAAAACAAAATAAAAAAAGAGCAGCCATTGCAAATCTTTCACATGACCCTGGGTAATGCCATATGCAGGACTTACTCACGGTCTTGCCCAATAGTAATGAATAAGGGTGAACAAGGTGTGCATTTGGTCACTGTGCATTTGTTTTCCAGTGGCAGAGCCTCTCTGATCCTCTTGCACGGGTATTCATAAATATCTGGTGCAAAACACATACATCTTCCATCACATGTTAGCAGGTGGCGCTCAACACAGGCTCATCCGGTGACCACGGATTTGTGGAAGGCATTGTTGCTTCGCCATGACCAAGACAATCCTTTTCCCAAAAGCTCTGCTGTGCACCCACATATCTGTAATACAAGGAATCACTGGATACATTTTTGAGGGGGGAGGTTACCAGGGATTGAACCCAGGGCCCCTCGACCCCTGAGCCCCATCCCCAGCCCTATTTTGTGTTTTATTGAGAGACGGGGTCTCCCTGAGTTGCTTGGCGCCTTGCTAAGTGCCTGAGGTTGGCTTTGAACTTGCAATCCCTCTATCTCAGCCTCGTGAGCCGCTGGGATGACAGGTGTGTGCCCCCGGGTGCAGCCACAGAATAGGTTTTTAAAGAGACCCACAAACAAAACACTTTGGCTTTTCACCAGTGGAGCGCATTTCCTCCAGGCCGTGGATGTACAAGAGCGCTCCGTGGGGAAGACTTCTAAGGAAACAGCAGCACAGAGCACATATTGCCACTGGAAATCGCACTTAAAAGCCAACTTCTTCAACTACCAATGCACACTCTGGCTCCGAAGTCTAAGGTTCTGTGCCCGGTGTAAAGCGATGCTGCCGAAGGCTATTTGTCGTCATTCAGTCATTCCACAAAAGTATCTGATGGACACCCTCAGGCACACACCCCGAATCAGCTTCCTGGGTGGAGACTGAAGACAGCCCAGGCAGCAAGAGCAGGTATGCAAAGCTCCATTAGTCACTCAGCCAGCCTCCCGGGAGGGGACAAAAAAGGGCTTGGGAGTGCAGGAGAGAGAGCCGACTCTGGTCAAGGACTCTGGTCATGGTGGTCAAGGAGTGAGGCTGAAGGCAGACCTCCTGAGCCCTGTCTGGCACTTTGCATGTCTTGCTGTGGGCAGAGGCTGGTGCACGGATGTCTTTATCCACCATCCACCTTAGATGTGACCCAGAAGGGGGATACGAGTCCTCTGATTGAATGCTGGCCGCAGCAAACATCAGGAAAGGGCTCACATTTGGGGGAAGAGGGTGCGGGGAGTGTACCAGGGATTGAACCCAGGGACACTCGACCCCTGAGCCCCGTCCCCAGCCCTATTTTGCATTCTATTTAGAGACAGGGTCTCCCTGAGTGGCTGAGGGCCTCCTTTTTTGCAGAGGCTGGCTTTGAATTCACGATCGTCCTGCCTCAGCCTCCGCAGTCCCTGGAATTACAGGTATGGGCCACCGTGCCTGGCCACATTCTCTTTATGCATATTAAACCATTATCGCAAGGTGCCATCTGTTTGCCCAGGGTCCCCTGCCTATTTTGCATTCTATTTAGAGACAGGGTCTCCCTGAGTTGCTGAGGGCCTCCTTTTTTGCAGAGGCTGGCTTTGAACTCACGATCGTCCTGCCTCAGCCTCCGCAGTCCCTGGAATTACAGGTATGGGCCACCGTGCCTGGCCACATTCTCTTTATGCATATTGAACCATTATCGCAAGGTGCCATCTGTTTGCCCAGGGTCCCCTGCCGAGGCA
This sequence comes from Spermophilus dauricus, assembly GCA_002406435.1. NCBI lineage: Eukaryota > Metazoa > Chordata > Mammalia > Rodentia > Sciuridae > Spermophilus > Spermophilus dauricus. The sequence continues at coordinate 282,125 of KZ294594.1, read as the reverse complement.
AGAACCCAGAAACGAACCAGGATCCAGGGTTTTCTTTCCTCTCAATGCTACACTTTAAACTTAGGTCTGCTCTCTATTCAGAGCAGAGATAGAGAAGGGTCAAATAGCTTCCTCTTCACATCGGGGAACTAGAATTGATCAGAACCAAGAAAAGACGACGGGGTCACTTCAGGTCGCCATATGCAATCAGCAAGATCATTTTTAATCTTATAAAAGAAGATTTTACAATAACTTCGATCGTTGATCCTTTTGAATAGAAGAATGTATGCAAAGAAAAACGAAAAAAAAAACAAAACCCAAGCCTGATTGCAAGACATAAACATATTTCCTCTTCGCGGGGTCTCTTGAAATGAATTTTGAACACCACAAAAACTTGAGTTTACTTGCTCTATCGGAGAACGAGAATTCATTCTACAGATGAAGAAACGGCGAGTCTGAGGACAAGTTGACAAGACCCAAACCTCATTTTCAATCCGTGTGGCCACTACCCTCAAATTAAACCCAAAGATTTCATGAAAGGATTTCTTTAAAAAAAAAAAGATATTTTTATTGCAGTCTGCGAATTCCACATTTCCAAAGGAGCCAACGCGAGGCTTTTTATTTTTGCAAAGTCGTTTTTCAGTAAACCGTAATCGGCCTCACCCCTTGCTCTTCCGGGGGCGCTGGGTTTGCTTTGGGATATTTATCAGTGAAAATACAGAAAGTTATGTGGTGCTGAGGATCAAACCCAGCACCCCGCGCTGGAGCCACATCCCCAGCCCCAACGAAGGTGGATTTCAAAGGTGGAACAATGGTCTCACACTGTGGTTTCAGTTATGCTTATGGGCTTTTTCAACGGCTATTTCAGTTCATCTTTCTTTTCCATTTTTTTTTGGCATTTTTTTTACTATTTTTTTATTGGCACATGTGACTATACACAGCAGTGGGATTCACTGTGATCTATCCACACAGGCACATACCATAACTTGATCAATTGTGCATTTGGGATATTGATTTTTAGGCGCTCTTTACATATTCAGGATGTAAGTCTCGTTTTCAAATATGTTTAGTGATGACTTTCTCCGATCCACAAACTTGGCCTTTCTATTTCTTCAGGGGCACACCCTGATGAAGACAAGTTAGGTGCATTTTTATTTGTGAGCGTGGTACGTTTCCCTGATGAATCTACCTTCTATCAGCGACCACTAAAATGTCATTCATTGTCCTCAGAGTTTATTGAATACATCTGTGGTGGTTTCCGCCAAACGGTGTGTTCACGGATTTGAATACGCAGAACATGAACCCCACACCACAGGACTGGCTTCATTACAAGAAGAGCTTAGTGACTCCTGGCTTCTGTCTTTATAAATGTGACGATTTAAGCAATACCAATACGTAAAAACACAATAACAAAACAACAACAACAATAACAAAAACACAGGCAGTTTACAATATTTACACTCATAGGGTAATTGCATATCAAATGAATATCTCAATGAAGGTGTTGTTCAATAGGCAGATCCCAAACCTACCTGGATTAACCCCGTCTGACTGTCTTGTCGATTTAGTTTCCTTTGGGTATCTATCAGGGATTGACTCTAGAATAATTAGTCATATGTGCTCTTTTCAAAGTCTGGATCAAGGCAACGTTTTTGCTTGATCTCTCTTCAGACAAGGTGCTTGAAAAACTAGCTGCTAGGTCACCGGACTTTTGATCACAATAGAGAATAGCGAGAAAATTAAAATGCAGCGCCGAGAAATCCAAGCCAATATCTTCTTGTGTGGAATGAAAACAGAGACTGAGAATGCTGTGTCTGCCAAAATCAAGGACAGGGTCCAAAATGCATGATAAAGAATCTGATGGGGAGCCGCCGCCGCCGGGCATTGTAGCTCACGCCTGTAACCTCAGTGACTTGGGAGGCTGAGGCAAGAGGATGGCAAGTTTGAGGCCAGCCTCAGCAATTTAGCAAGACCCTATCTTGAAACAGCAAGACCCCATCTTGAAATAAAAATAAAAAGGGCTGGGGATGTGGCTCAGTGGCTAAGCACCCTTGGGTTCAATCCCCAGTACCAAAAAAAAAAAAAAAAAAAAAAAAAAAAATCCCTAGGAACAGTTGTCAAAAAAAAGGTGATGTTTTAGGATTTAAAGAATCTCCCAAATTACAGAATTGGGTGCAGAAGATAACAGGCATCACCAGCTGGAAAAAGGCAGACAGAGTCAAGGATTTGAAGAGCAAGACAGTGTGCACAAGGCAGCTTCATAAATATCAGATGGTCCCCAATTTCTGATCTTGGAATCGCTCCTGCAAATCAGCAGCTGGCCTGCCCTGCCAGGCGAGCCCTCTCGGAGAAGAGACCGAAATGGAAAAGACCATGATTTCGGCTATTGTCACGTTGGTCCCAGGCGTATCCCTGTGCACACTACCTTGACAGAACGGCGTCCATCGACGACAGACCACAGGAATCACGCCCAGCGAAAAGGCTCCAGATGAACCAAGAGCAGAAGTCAGGGCACGCACCCGCTCCTCCGTGGCAGAGCTCTGAGGTTTATTTTAGGGAGATCACCGTGGAAACCTCTCAGGATGTCTCCACAGAGAGGAAAACACTTCCTCACCTCAGCCGGATCTCTCAACGGGTTGCCGAAAGCTCGGTCCTTGTCCCCAATGCCAATCCGATATCGAGAACCCAGTTTTGAGAAACAGGAAAAAGAAGGTTAATTGCTTTGGTAGCAAAGGAGACTGCTATCCCTGGGTGCTTATGAATCTAGGCTGCCTCTGCTTCTGGTGTCCGGAACCCATTCTGTGTAATAGGAGTCCAAACCCCCTGAGGTCAGAGACCACCTGTAAGGTAAGGTCCGCCCGTATTAGTTGTGTGTTGCTGCTATAACAAGTTCTACCAGTTTAGCAGCGGACAAGACGGATGAGACACTCCATGCATTCATTTTGCATTCTGAAGGATAGAAGCCACCCTGGTTGTGGCAAGTGCTCGGTGAAAGATCTCCCAGGGTGAATCTGGAAGCCACTGAGTCCCACGTGGAGGTCTGCAGGAGAATCAGTGTTAGACGCGTGTAGGTTGGCTGGCACCGTCTGGTTCAGACTCACAGAGGTTGGTTTGCACCGTCTGGTTCCTGGAAGTTGTACCACCAAGGGCCCCCGCTTGCGTTCTGGCTGGGAGCAGAGACTGCCTTCAGCTCTGGGGGGGTCCTGGAGATGATGGGGACGTCAACACAGGAATTTGGAAAGTCACAACTCAGGCCCACCACCTGCTCGGGGAGGTACCACCCACGGGAGGGTAGGATCCTTCTTTCTGTTTTACTGATTCAGACCTATTTTGGTTGTCTCTGAAATGACCTGCAATGTAGAGCCTGGGGGTCTGCACTCTTTCTTCTTACAAATGGACCCTTATCCTTGTCCGAGAGGGGCTTTGCCATGAATAAAAACCCACTGAACCTCAGGGCTTCATAATAGGTTTGCAAAAGAGTCCAAATGGCTTCAATTATAGAGCCCTGCCCATGTCTTTGAGAAGTGGGCGATTTTTTCCTTGAGTTATTCTCTGAGGTCGGATTATAGGATATGCAAAGCGATTCCTGGGAACCGGCCAGGGAGAAGGCACAGGAACAAAGGTAGGTGCTTAAAATAAAACTTTTTACAAAATCTAAAAAAGGAGAGAAACTCACTCTCAAGTATTCAAACGCAAAGAGTCCAGGTAGCCACCATCAATTGTGGGCAGGTGTGTTTTGTCAACAAGGGGTGCATTTGCATAATGGCACCTCGGTGGGTTTTAGGTTCCACATGAACGGGCTGATTTCCTTCCTATAATGGGGCTGCTGAGGCCCCACAGGCAGGGTGAGGAGGAGCCTGAGCACCGTGCCTTGGAGTGGGGTGGCGTGGGCCTGATGATACACCCACCCATGCACACTGCAGCCTCTTGGGGGAACTCCGCTGTCTGTTTAAAGACTATTCCACAACTCACAGGTCACGGGCGCTGGACTGGTGACATTGCACGAGAGCTCTTCACCAGCTGTTGAGCCCTCCAACAACCCGGGAATGTGCCCTTCCCGTTGCACACGTACCCAAGGGCCTCCAAACACACCGGGGACGGGGGGCGCCACTTCTGAATGTTCCATGGCTGAGCGGGGCTGGCTGTGGTCCACATTGGATTTTGCAGATTGCGAAATAACCCGGAGGGCGGACTTTCAATCCCGACTTTGCACGCATCCTAGAGAGATGTCAGAGCAGCAGGCATGAGTGAGTTTATTAGAAAGGATGGGGGGGGGACAGGGACAGCGTGCCCCTCCTGCATCCAGTTTCACTGGGATCCCAGGGGATTTGCAGAGAGCCCCGCCCAGGTCCACCTCGTGTGACTTCTGACGGACAGCAGGGTGACATTGGTCTTTCCAGTCCCCACGGCCATGACCGCTCTAGGTCACCTTGGCGTGTGCTGACTCAGGTTCTCATTGGAACCTGTTCTTGCCGATTTTAGGGACCCTCGTCCCCCTGAGTTGTGGGATCTGGTGGGTGTCAGGGCCACAGATGTCTTCCATTCAGGGTCACTTAGTCCCTCTTTAGCAGTGTTTAGGGCCTGGGTTTCTCCTGCAGAGAACAGGGAGTTTGCCGCGGAATGCAACCCAGCCTGCCCGCGTAAGGACTTTGGAACTGGGTTGCTTTGGTCTAGATGGTCAACCCTCATACCTTCACGGCCTGCTCGCTGAAACGACTTCCCAAAAGCCCAAACATGGTCTTTTTTTAATGAAAACCAAGGAAGAGGGGGCTTCAAGAAGGGACTGTTAACATGGTCCTTAAAGTACTTGGAATCCACCTTGCGTCCAAGTGAGTTAGAAGCCATCGTGTGCTCACGGGGTTAAATAAAGCCCCTCGGAGCACGGTGCACCACGCAGATCTGACACAGCTCAGCTGCAGGGTCACTGCAGGCCGGTGGCGGTGGCTGCAGGAAGTAGGTCACTGGAGGCCTGACTTGGAGGACTATACCCTGTCCCTGGCCCCTCCCTGTCTCTCTCTGGATCTGCTTCCCAGTCGTCAGCATCCCGTCCGCCATGATGCTCTGCCTCACCTTGGGCCCGGAGCAGGGGCGTTCGCCAACCAGGGACGGAGACCTCTGAGACTGTGAGCCTGGTGTCCTGTCAAGCCTGCGCAATGGGAAGGCTGACACATCGCATCAGAGAGAAGACTGGGTAACCCAGAAGGAGCAGAGTGATTGTGCGAGTCATCCTTGTCATCTTGTCCCCATCCTAGTGCAAAGAAGAAACCTGGGATGGGACAGAGACCAGAGAAAAGGGAGATTCTAGGAATGAAAAACAAAAAGGGGGTGCTTGGGTGCACCTGGAGTATTTATGGACAATGTTTAGGGTGCCAACCTGGGGAGCCAAATGAAGGGAGAGAGACGGTCCAAAAGACAGATCCTGTTCATGGTGCCCCATTGACCTTCCAGATAACAGAAAACCTGTCTCCATTCGGTTAAGGAAGAGTTGAACTTTCATGAAAAAGAAAATTTTTTTGATTCATCTAAACAATTTTTTTTTTTTTGCAAACACCATGCAAATGACTCAAGCAATTGCAACCGTCATTCCTGTTCAAAGAGGCAAACAACAAAAAATCAGATGACTTTAAAGAGAGAGCCAGGTTCATTGTCCACACCAAACAATTCCGACTGCTCTCTCTCTCTCTCTCTTTTTCCCCCTCCTTTTCTAATTACTATGATTTTACTTTTAAATTAGATTGGGACAACACGGGGCTTGGAGAATAGATCCTGTCAGTGGGTTTTATGGTCACAAAGCAGGAACAGGAACAAAAGTGGATGGTGAAACCTACAGCTTGCTTAAAAAGAGGAGACAAAAATAGCAGCAAGACGCATGTTGTTCCTTTGTGGGTGTTTTGTGGAAAGAGGATTTTAGCCACCCCAACTCTGTAGCTCGAGCCTTTTCCTATTGTGTCTGATGTCAGATTTTTATCAACGAGGTTTCTTAAAAGTGAAAAGAGGATTTGATTGCCTTTATAATTGTACCTATAAATATATTGGTTCAAGGTTCTTTTTTTTTTTAAAATTTCTCCCCTTGGGGTTTAAAAATACAGCAACTCTTGGAATATATGCACTGCAAAAATTCAGTTTCCTTCTAATTTCATCTGAGAACCTTGCTTCTCTCTGTCTTTTAATTTTTTTTCCCCCCAGTGGTCAGGATTTCAATCTTACCCAACCGAGTCTTTGGCACACACTCTCAAGTGACAGATGTTTAAAATTATTGGCATTTAACGTGTCAAAACAGCTTCACTCCCAAAAGATGACATTTCCCAATATTGACTTTGGATTGTCATTTCGGAGTGCCATTTAGTCTTAATTGCGAGAGTTAGGAGTGTTTGTGAACACTCAAGATGTTTCTATAGTTCCTCTTGCTCAGACCGAAAAAAAAAAAGACTAGAGCAATATGCCATTCCAAAGACCTTGACCTGTTCTTATAATTTGGATCCCAAATGTTTCCCAAAGCTTATGTGCTGAGGGCTGGGTTCCCAATGGCACAGTGCTGAGACAAAAACCAACAGATCCAGATGACCATCAGCTGAAAAATAAATCTTCCCTCCTCTAAATTGTTTTCCTAACTTTTGTCCCAGAAATGCAAACATGACTCACAGACCCATCTCTTAGGCAGAGCAGGCAAGGGTTCATCTGCTTCAGAGCTCCTCACGTGAAGAGGTTCGGTAATCTCCCAAGAAAAGATCTTTGCGTACAGGATTTATAAAGCCAGGAGACATGCACCTCTAATCCCAGATACTGAGGAGGCTGAGGACGGAGGATGGCAATTTCGAGGCCAGCCTGAGCAAATTACCCAGAGTCTATCTCACAATAAAAAGTAAAAAGGTCTGGGGATAGAGTGGTAGAGCTCTTGCCTATCATGCATGAGCTCCAGATTTCAGTCCCCAGTACTTGGGGGGAGAAAGATTGCCAAATAGGTAGGAATTCCGAGGAGCAGAGGTGTTTTGGATTTTTTTTTTTTTTTGAGGGTGGAGTATGGCTACTTTTACCTTCTAAATATCAAGTAGGTAAGCATTGGCTCAAAATTCATTACCAACAAAAAGCATTGTTGAGGATACCTGCCATCCTGTCTCCTTTCCCCAAAAGAATGATCCGGTTCATCACAATTTCTAAGTATTCTGAAATCTTATTGGTTGAAAACCACACAGGTTCATGTCCTGCTTAAATCCGAGGGGGTTGGACTGGAAATCATTATCCCTAAAGTACTGACATGTCTAATGCAGAGTCTACCATCTTGGATGTCTACTCAAGTATCAAGGAAAAGTTTGATCCCAGTAAGATTTTTTTTTTCCCCTGTGCAATTGGGTGGAGATTGGCTGTGGAAGTGAGGGACCCAATTATTCTCACAGGATACAGATTTGGTCACCTTCCCTCCAGGAGAAAAATAGAGCCCAATTGGGGCACAGATTACAGGATCTGTGGGCAGCAGAGAAACTACATCTTGACCATCAAGATCAAGGTCACAGACTCCTCTGTTGAAAGCACAGCGCCAAGTATTTCCAGAGGTGTTTCAGATTACAATAACAATTCCATGCTTTTTATGCAGCACCGACTCTCTCATTGTTGCTAAAACAGAAAGAATAAAAAAAAAAAAAGCAAGAAATTCAAAAGGAAAAATTAGCCAAGGATGTTAAGCAAACGTCTGGTTTGACTGTTCTGAATACTAACATTCTGAGATGGAAATGTGGGCATTCAGAGGCAGTGCCGGTTCCCATTCTGAGTGTTAACATTCTGAGATGAAAACGTTGGTATTCCAACAGAGTCCCCTTTGCATGGGTCACGAGATGCCAACCACAAGATGCAAATTAGATGGTCCCCGCTAATCCTGCAAGCAAGCGTGCATAATCCTGCCATCCCACATCTTCCTCCGTGGGGCCGGAAGGCTGAATGTCCAAAGTGGTGTTCTCCACGGACGTCTGGCAGGTTTACATGCCGCAGCGCAGATCCCCAAAGAAGCCTAAATCCGTAAACTCATTATGCAAGTCCCTCACCCTAAGTGAGGTGTGCAGCTGTGGTTACCAAGTAGGTAGCTGTGAGGACGTTAAGGCGAAGAAACAGCAGAAAAACATATGTACATATATGGAAAGAAAAGGAACATGACTCTGGTGATTTCCATTGTCCATATCAGAAAAAAAAAATGGGCATGATTGTTGGCTTCCGTCTCTCATTCCTTACCTTCCTCTGCTTATAAAGTGAATGCTCTGCAGATGGGTGGGGATTTCAAGGTCTATTCTCATTTAATTAGTTCTGTCTGTCAAGACTACTACTACTCCTTTTTTTTTTTTTTTTTTTTTTTTTGCAAGTGCTAGTGTTGGAACCCAGGGACACTCTACCATTGAGCTACATCCCCAGCCTGTTTTTAAACTTTTTTTTTTTTCTGAGACTGGTTCTCTCTAAGTGGCCCAGGTTTGCCTAGAATTTGCAATCCTGCCACCTACCCTCCCCAGGACCTGGGATTACAGGTAAGTACCCCTGTGCCCAGGAAGTACCCCTGTGCCCGGCTCCGGGTGTCATTTCTATCTGCAAACATTAAGCAGAGAAAACAGCCACTGACCCTAACCCTAACCCTAACCCTAACCCTAACCCTAGCACAAGTCATTAACTCAGAACACTATTCAGTACATTGTAGGCAATGCCCGCATCTCCTTGGGATCTGGTTGAACAAGTGCATACCCCTTACCGACTCACACCACTGGACTGTGTTTCTACTCTTTCTCCTTTTTTTTTTCTTTTTTTTTTGCAGAGATAGAATCCATAAATATACTAGGTAAGGCAAACAGAAGACACTTTCCAACAAACCTTTTTATTTTTCTTCACTTTCACCCTTTGGTGTCAAAGAGTCGGCAGCTTTTGAGACATTTCTCTAACCCTCAGTCTCTTTTTGGTCAAGGTGTTGAAAACTTTGGTTCATCTCTGATTTTCTTTTCCTGAATCGCACGCATTTCTGAGTATATGGGATCAATGATCCCTGCGAGTCGGACATACCCTTTTTTTCTACGTTTAAAAAGCAATCTTTCTGATTGAATAAGCCAACATAAAGGGTCTCCATGATGCTTTCTTAGTTGGGATCAATTTTTGTTGCCTAACCATTTTGGAAGCTGTTATTTCTCCTTGTAGTTTTTCGATAGCTGCGATGGGTCCTGTCCTCATGGAAACATGGGGGCCGGGAGAGAGGAAACCCGTCTCAGGTCACCATTCTAAATAAAAGTGGCATCAACAAAACATGGTCGATCTTCTCCTCTGTTTTGATATAGACAAGTCTAAAAAATACCAGTTATTCTCATGATTCTTGGACCCAGCATGGTATAGGTGGCACTAATAGTGATACTAATAGTGACACTCATTAATTAATTTGACATAAATTAATTAGTTTGACACTAATAGTGATACTCATTCAAGGGGGGATGGATTATTTGATTTTAAACCTACGATTGGTACACAGTGCTGCATCATTCCACCTAACGGATGAATCCAATTTTTCTTGGAGGAAATACACAAAACCTACAAGAACAGAAGAGCATGCACCTTAGCCCATACAGATGGTGTTAGGGTTCTGATATGCAACGACCCCCAAAGTCTTGAAGGCTTTGTCCCCATGCAACAGGGCTCAGAAGTGGGACTTTTGGAAAGGGATTAGATCATGAGGGCTCTACCCTCATCGATGGATTAATCCATTGAAGGATTCATGGCTGAATGCATAGGTGGAAGGCGGTAGACAGTGTAGGAGGTGGGATCTATTTGTAGGGAGTGAATCCTTGGGGACTGGACTTTGGGGATGATATCATGTCCCTGGCTCCTTCTTCCCATCTCCCATGAACTGCATGGGTTTTCTCCGCCATGTTCTTCTGCCGTGTTGATTCCCCAAGTCATGGCCAAACCAATGGATGTACCAGACCATGGACTGAAACCAGGAGACAGAATATCCCTGTTCACCAAAATAATAATAATAATAATAATAATAATAATAATAATAATTTAAAAAGACTAAGTCTTATTCCAGAGTATCTGGAGCAAAGGAATCCAGATGCACATTGTTTGACTTGGTCAATTTAATTGCTCGAGGACTGTCATGCAAGACCTAAAGGATGAATTAGAAATCAGCCCGACAAGTGAACGAGGCTGCCATTTAACTTATGCATGGAAATACAGCTAAGGACCACCCAAGACCAGAAGCCACCCGTCTGCCTCCATTTCACCCAATGCCTCCTCTGCTGTCTGCATCTTTCTGCAAAGCCCACTGTGCAGAATTCTTGATCTTCAAGTCCACGTTCAGATGGATGCGTCTCTCCTTGTCGAGAAAAATAAAGATAAAAAAGAACCCTTTGTCTCTCTTCCTCATCTGTCCAATCTGCTAAAGAAGCCTAAATCCGTATGGCCTCTTAACACCATCCCGTGGGGAGACTGAGATGTGTCCTGTCGATGCCTGGGTATTGTCACAGGCCACTTCCGACGTAATAGCTTTGCCTTGAAATCACAGCCTCCTTCTCTCGACTCCGTCTTACGCAATGGTGCAGATAACGCCCGCATCAGGAATGGTGTGTGTCAGGTGGTCCTCGCCGAGCCCCAAACACAGGACAGGAGCAACTCGTAGGAGGAAAGGTTGACTCTGTGTCAGAGGCTTGGTCCATGGCCGGAGGACCCCATTGCTTTGGACCTAAGGTCAGGCAGAATATCACGGTGGAAGAAAGGATCCATCCGTCAAATCGTGGTCACGATACCATCATGTGCCATTTTTTGACCCTTCTTATCTCTCCCTCAATTTGGAAATTTCCCAGTATCCTAGACCTAACATGGGATAACAGCATGAATAAGGAGGATTCACTCGGCCCTGCCCAGAACCAATGGTCTTACTCCAACATCCCAGGGTTGAGTGCCTTGGTAGTTCAGCCTCATATCTCGTAGAAACGTGTCCCGATGGCCTGTTTCTCAAATCGTGGTTCAGAAACCAGCAACATCAGCATCATCCGAGAGCTTGTTATAAGTGCAAAGTCCATGCCCACACCCCTGATCTACTGAATCCAAATCTAACATAACCCTCTGCTGATGTGTGAGCAAGAAATATGAAAATGCACTCCCTGTTAGGTTTGGAAAATTCCCTTCTCATCTTCAGTGTTTTGCAAGGAAGTTTTGATGCCAAAAATGGACCAGGCATTCCGATTGCTTAACTCGGTTTTATGGGTGTGGACATCCTATCTCCTGTCTCTATTAGATAGGAGCAGGTGTTGCTGCTACCATCTTTCTCCTATCAATCCCTACCCAAAGTCTCACACTCTGTTTTAATCAAACACAGTTGCACTAGTGAGAACAGATTTCCATCACTATAACAAAATGCCTGAAGAAATTCCCTTATTAAGAGAAAAGGTTTGTTTTGGCCGGTGCTTGTGGAGGTCCTACTCCAGGACAGAGTGTCACCATTATGTGGTTCTTCATGAATTCACAGCAGTCACCATCGTTGTTCCCAGAATGATTACTCACCTGCTTTAAATAAATATGTGTTACCACGGCTTGATATTGATTGTTCGAGGTACGATTGAAATGGATTCCTCCTTCATTTTCATAAGGCAAGGGGTGAGAAAGAAGTACGATCTCACAATACATCTCCTGGTGGGTGGTATCTAACATGGATCTTACCTGTAAGTAGTTTATAGTGATGAACAATATGCCACTGAATGATTGTTACTCCTTGTGTTCCATGTCCCTTATTTATTTATTTTTTTAAAAATGAGATTCAATTGCAAATGCCTGGAATTATTATAGAAACTACGTTCTATCATTGTCTTTAGCTGATTAATTTTTAAGAGACTAACATTATTTTTTTCTTTTCTTAGAAGCTAGCATCAATTCAAACCCTAATTTCCATGAAATGATGCATGTTCTTATAACCACTAATTAAACAGCATTTGTTAATGTAAGACATTTGAAGTACGATCCCGGTGTTAAAAATGCACGGTCGCTAATATCACTTTCAAATATAGAAAGCAACTATAACAACACAGAGTGATGAAAAAAATGAATCGATCAATAAATGCACAGATGTTATCTCGGTTCTATATCTCCCAAGCAGCAAATTCTTCTCCATGATTGGGGACTCTTTCATTTCCGTCCACAGCTTGCATTGCGTTTGGAACTATGATACTGTCATAAAGAAAGGAATAAACAAAAGACCTGCAACCCATTTGAAATATCGCAGTAAAATTGCAACACAGACTTGGTGATTTTCATCACTATAACAAAATGCCTGAAGAAATTCCCTTATTAAGAGAAAAGGTTACTAAGTAGAATAAGTGGCAAAGAGAAACTCAGGAAAAGTTACAAAGTAGAATAAGTTACAAAGAGTAACTCAGCAGTGGAAGTTGGTGTGTGTGGGGGGGGACCTCACAGTAGATACAAATGGCTTATGTCTCCAAATAGAACCAGAATTGGAATAAATGAAGGAGGAGGACATGGAGATAAAACCTCATTGACGGGTGTGGGTGTGGCTTTATAAAGAAAACACCCGGAACCCAGAGTCTGTGTGAGGGGTACCCAAAGACCTGATGTTAATTCCAGTTAACCAAGATGGGAGGCGGGTGAGGAGATAGGAGGCTGAGATGAAGGAACAGGCTGCCTCTAATCCATTCACTTAATAACAACCCTTGGATCTGGTCCTTAAACTCTAGAATTCTTATAAAGCAATGCATCCTACGTCATGCAAACCAGCCATGCATACTACGTCATCCACTGTCACAAAACTAGAGCATTTTTAATTGTGCAAGGAAAAGATCATTGTTCATTGCTAGGAGATATTCTCCTTGGCTCTGAATTCATTATTTTAGAATTTCAGCACTTTTCTTTGGGGTGGGGCACAGAAAACTCCCTTTCCAAGGTTTTCAATCGCCGCGGAAGTTTGGTGGAGAACAAAGTCTGCTCACTTTGTCTGTTGGAGTTTTGTGCCAGCGGAAAACATTCTCTGTAGGGGCCTAGAGATTCCCCTGATCCACAGTGGCTCGTCGATCTGGGCCTTCATCATCTCTCGCAACCTGGGTCTTTTCACAAATGAGTGACGGGTGCATTTTCCAACCCCTGGATCAACTGGTGCAACAGATACGACTTAGGAGACCTCGCCGAAGGCTGCGTTTGCCTGGACCAGGGGCAGGCATATGAAAGGGCTCCATTTCTTTCCCTTGGGAGTTTTGGATTCGTCGTGTGGTGTTTGTAGACAATTTTTTTTTTTACAAGCAAAGAGAGCTGATATTTCCTTCTCTTGGACTTCTCTGGGTTGCCTTTCTCAACATCTGAGCCAGGATGATAGTACATTTTTGCCAATCTCCCCAGAGGGTAAACAAACACAGGTTTTGCCCAGCCTTTGCTTAGCAAGTGTATATGGCTTTAAACGGAAGCACTCAGCCAGGTCCAGAGGTGCGCACCTGTGAATTCTAGCAACTTGGGAGGCTGAGGCAGGAGGATCACACGTTCAAGGCCAGCCTCAACAACTTAGCGAGACCCTGCCTCAAAATAAAAAATAAAAAGGGCTGAGGATGTGGCTCAGCGGTAAAGTGCCCCTGGGTTCAATCCCCCGCATCACACACACACACACACACACACACACACACACACAGAGACACACCCACAGACATACACACAGACACACAAATATGAAGAATTATGATACATGAATTTTGACTGAAGAAGATAGGATGTAAAACTCACTTACTAGAAATATATGAAAAAATCAAATGAAGAAAAGTTGTAGGAAAAATAAATAATATACGAAAAGAGAGTGAAGAAAAACTATAGGGAAAAAAGTGAATGAATATTTACTACCTTATCCACAAAGTCGGTTTCGATTTTCTCATCTCGCCCGGCAATGAAACGTGTTAGGAAACTCATGCACATGGAATCCAAAGAGCTCTCTGTGTGACAGGAATTCAGAACTCAGGGGACCAGAGGGAGAGAGGAGGAGAGACCTAGAGGAGTGATCTTGGTCGAATGATATTGATATTCTGTGTGCATGCACGGATACATAACATCACATCCATCATCGCCTACGCCTCTAATGCACTAATAAAAAATACAGAAAGAAGCACTCTGGCTGCACAAGGGTGTGTTTATGTAATTTAAGGCCATATCAATGTCGGTACTTTGCAGTATCTGAACTTTTATTTATCTTTCTACTTTTTAAAAAAAATCTTTTTTTTTTGGTACCAGGCATTGAACCCAGGAGCACTCGACCACTGAGCCCCATCCCCAGCCCTGTCTTGGATTTTATTTCCAGACAGGGTCTTGCTAAGGGGCTTAGGGCCTTGCTCAAAAGTTGCCGAGGCTGGCTTTGAACTTGCCATCCTCCTTCCTCAGCCTCCCAAGCTGCTGAAATTTTTTTTCTTAGACTCTTTATGCCAGTTTATTTCAACACAGAGACCCTGGGTTGCAGCCTGAGCCCGACAAAACAAATAAAAATTAAAAGTCATCCCAAGCAGCTTCCCTTGAGCTTTTAAAATTCAAGGACAATACAGTCGCACACGGCAACAGAAGGCCAAAATGATTTCCACACAGAGACCCGAACAGACATATCTCTCATTTTTTTTTTTTTCTGTTGTCGCGTGGCATTTGCAATATTTTATTCTGGACTCGTGGATCCTTCTCAAGCCATTGTGCCAAAGTCACTCTGTCTTTGGTGCCCCTAAACAGACTTAGCAATGGCTTCTCTTAACATGGCTTTCCCCCCCCCACCGCGTAGGTTGGACGTTCAGGAAAATGCCCCTCACCCCCGTGTGTCCTGGGACAGTTCTCCCAGGGCGTCCTGCATCACTTCCCGAATTTTCCTCCTGCGTCTGGGAGCCGCTCTCCCTCTCTTTGCAATGTCACCACATCAATCAAGCCTTGTTAGTGTTGGAGAGTCACCAGGTGACCGCAGCTTTCCAGAGTTGTCACTTGATCTGCAATGCAAATGTCCCTTGTGTGAACAGGGTCTCCTTCCTTTGAAACACGAGGAATCGGGTAGGAAAATCTTGAAAATCGATGCCTTGTTATCAAAGCGGCCGCTGAGAGATCATCTTCAAGATGGCAACCGACGTCGACACGCCAGGACTCATGTTTTCTAAAGGACGCATCGCGGAAGTCTGTATTCGCCATGTTAGGAGTTGAGCAGCCCGTGTCATTGCATTGACTATGAGGAGGTGCCTCATTACTATTTTCACTTGGTGACCAAGTTTGCATAGACCAGGACATTTTGTTTTGTTTTGTTTCTTAGGTAGAAAGGATTGAGGTCAGAATGAAATGAGCTCAGCGTGATTGTGGCCAAAGGGGAGTCCAAGGGACCTTGTGGACGTCTGCCCTCCCACCCTCTCTGTTCAACTGGCCTCCAGGCACCGTGGCTCTGCTCACCGGCAGAAAATCAGGCTGCAATGAAATATTAGTTGGTGTGACCGAGTCCCAAGGCCCAGTCAGTGCAATGGTCCCATGAAAACCTTGGCAGGAGGAGGTCAAGGGTCTAGCGGGAATGGAAAAGTCCTACCTGGTGTGGGAGCAGCAAACAAGGTAGAAAACCATCTCCAGACACAGCGAGTGGATAATTAGGGACGGTGTTTTATGAACTTCTCCACCCCTCGGACCCAAAGACCTGACAAGAACGATGGGAGGAGGAAAAGATTATTTCAGCTCATGGTTTCAGAGGTGCAGTCCGTGGTGGGCCAACTCCATGGCTCTGGCCCAAGGGGAGGCAGAACAAGATGGCGGCAGGGCCTGGAGGAGGAGAGCAGCTCAGGACAGGGCACCAGGGAGCAGAGAGAGCTCTGCTCACCAGGGACAGGACAGAGACCCCCAAGGCACAGCCCAGGGACCCCCTCCTCCAGCCACACCCCACCTGCTGCAGTCACCATCCAGTGAGTCCAGATCACTGGCTCACGGATCATGAACATAATTTCCAGATGCAAAGGACAGTTGAAATGCGTAAGGTCATACACACAGGAAGACATAGACAGAAATGGAGAAGGCATCAAAATGTTCGATGGCGGCAGGGCCTGGAGGAGGAGAGCCGCTCAGGACAGGGCACCAGGGAGCAGAGAGAGCTCTGCTCACCAGGGACAGGACAGAGACCCCCAAGGCACAGCCCAGGGACCCCCTCCTCCAGCCACCCCCCACCTGCTGCAGTCACCACCCAGTGAGTCCATCCAAGTGGATTAACCCACTATGAGTCTACACCCAGTGAGTCCATCCAAGTGGATTAATCCACTGATTCGGTTCAGGCTCTCATACCCAATCATTTCATTCTTGCATCGAACATTTTGGGGGGATACCCTGCACCTTAATTATAAAAGAAAAAAGTCTTAACAAGAAGAATAAAAAGTGAGAACAAACCCAGGTGCACACCTGCGTGGGAATCGGAGCTCTTCAACCTGGTGTGGGTGGCGGGAGGTGAAGAGGGACACTCACAATGTTCCTATTTGGAAAGATGGTCACCGGCAACGCCAAGGAAATTCTGAATAAGTCCTACTTGATTTTAAACACACTAACAACGGGTTTTGTTTTCTGGCGATGACTCTTTGGGCCTAGAGTGAAGAGGAGGAGGTAAAGCTGTGGCCGACGCCTAGGACAAAATCAACCTTCATGTAGACGATTTCCCAGGTCGTTATTTTTCAGCACGGGTTGCCACAGACCGTGCATCCCTTCATAGGCACCTGAGAGATGAGGTGTCGCAGGAGGGATGTGATAAGATCCACGATGATAACGTGCAACACTTCTGCACGTGGGGTTTAGGTTCCAGTGATAAAAACTCCGTGGATGATTGTTTCGGGTTTGCAAACTCAGCTTCTGAGTCTTACGTTGGCTCACAAGATGGGACCCTCCTCCATAATTATCAGAACCTCCCCTGGGCTCCAAGGACGGGATGGCTGAGTGGCAGGGGCCACCCTGGGAAGCCAAAGAGATACCACTACTCTAGTCCTCGCAGACCCTAGGGGACGGGAGACGCTTCCGGCTCTGAAGAATATGACTATGACTTCAAACCGTGACTGAGGCAAAGAAAAGGTAAAAAAAACCAAAACACAAAGACACTGTGAGGATGGGGACAGGGACCTTATTGGGGTGGGGCATGAAAAAAAAAATCCTAAAATTGATTATTGAAAGCAGGGCCTTCCGATGGCTTTAAAGAGGACTGTGACACGATCTGACTTGTTTTTTTATTTGATCTGATTAGTTCCACATGACGGTGGAATGCGTTTTGGCACATCCTTCACAAACGGAGTACGACTTCTCATTCTTCTAGTTGTACATGATGTAGGGTGATACTGTCTCAACCTCCTGTCCTTCCTACCCCATGATTCCCCACTCCCTGCACTCCCCTCTGCCTAATCCAAAGTACCTCCATTCTTCCCTAGACCCCCACCTTACTGTGTGTTAACATCGGCATACCCTAGAGAGAACACTCAGTCTTGTGCTTTTGGGGACTGGCTTATTTCACTAAGCACGATAGTCTCCTGCTCCATCCATTCACCTGCAAATGCCACCATTTCATTCCTCTTCAGTGCCAAGTAATATTCCCTTGTGTGTACATGTACCACATTTTCCTTATCCATTCATCTATTGAAGGGCACCTAGGTTAGTTCCATAGTTTGATTTAACCACTGAGCCTCATCCTCAACCCTCTCTCTCAGGCAGCCCTGGGCATGCTAGGACGTCCACCATTACCCCCAGTCTTTATCCACTAGATACCAGTTCTCACCACCAGAGTCTCTCCAGAAATTGCCAGAGGTTCCCTGACCAGTGGAAGAGGCGGTCGATATTTATTGTCCTAAAGCAATCTAAACATGCAGATCACTGGCTCACGGATCACGAACATAATTTCCAGATGCAAAGGACAGTTGAAATGCGTAAGGTCATACACATAGGAAGACATAGACAGAAATGGAGAAGGCATCAAAATGTTCAGGAAAAACTTTTGAAAATCAGCTCCCACAAATGAACACGTTCACCTGCCGCCATCTTGTTCTGCTCCCCTTGGGCCAGAGCCATGGAGTCGGCCAACCATGGACTGAAGCTCGGACACCGTGAGCCCAAATCAGCTTCTCGTCCTCTATGTGGTTCCTGTTGGGTTCTGTGGTCACGGGGAGGAAATGCTAACTGACACACTCATCTTCAAATTGCCGGAGATTTCTCTCTTTAAACAAGGCGTGAGGGACCCGATCTTATTCCACCACAAAAATCCATTTTCCAGACATTGTAAGTCCTATTTCGAGACCATAAATCCCTCCAATTTCTGGAATTTTCCTAAAGGTAAGCACACTTTATACTCCCAATCTTTGCTGCAAAAAATCAGAAGCACATTTTTTCTCTTGGGTATGATTATCGCACACTGAAAGCCAAAATGGATGGTAGTGCTCTCTGCCCAGGTACACAGAACTTTCTGAACTGGCTTTAGTTTGTACCAAGAGTCTCTTTCAAGACTCCTGAGTTACATGGTATTTTAAAAGATTCACAACGGCGTATAAATGTCACGTTTTTCTTCAAAAGAGAAATATCCAACACGAAGAGTAAACTCTAAGGCAAACTGTGGAGTTTAGTTAATACTGATCTGTCACGATTAGCTCATCGATGGTGAGAAAATACACACATATTAATAATAATAGAAAAAAAAACAGAGAAAGGGTAAAGGGAGTATGTAGGAGTTCTTGATAGGATGTGCTCAGTTTCTCTAACACATAAAACGGTCCTTAAAATTCCAGTGATTGGTTGGGCACCGTGACGCAGGCCTGTCATCCTACGACAGTTGAAATGCGTAAGGTCATACACATAGGAAGACATAGACAGAAATGGAGAAGGCATCAAAATGTTCAGGAAAAACTTTTGAAAATCAGCTCCCACAAATGAACACGTTCACCTGCCGCCATCTTGTTCTGCTCCCCTTGGGCCAGAGCCATGGAGTCGGCCAACCATGGACTGAAGCTCGGACACCGTGAGCCCAAATCAGCTTCTCGTCCTCTATGTGGTTCCTGTTGGGTTCTGTGGTCACGGGGAGGAAATGCTAACTGACACACTCATCTTCAAATTGCCGGAGATTTCTCTCTTTAAACAAGGCGTGAGGGACCCGATCTTATTCCACCACAAAAATCCATTTTCCAGACATTGTAAGTCCTATTTCGAGACCATAAATCCCTCCAATTTCTGGAATTTTCCTAAAGGTAAGCACACTTTATACTCCCAATCTTTGCTGCAAAAAATCAGAAGCACATTTTTTCTCTTGGGTATGATTATCGCACACTGAAAGCCAAAATGGATGGTAGTGCTCTCTGCCCAGGTACACAGAACTTTCTGAACTGGCTTTAGTTTGTACCAAGAGTCTCTTTCAAGACTCCTGAGTTACATGGTATTTTAAAAGATTCACAACGGCGTATAAATGTCACGTTTTTCTTCAAAAGAGAAATATCCAACACGAAGAGTAAACCCTAAGGCAAACTGTGGAGTTTAGTTAATACTGATCTGTCACGATTAGCTCATCGATTCTGAGAAAATACACACATATTAATAATAATAGAAAAAAAAAACAGAGAAAGGGTAAAGGGAGTATGTAGGAGTTCTTGATAGGATGTGCTCAGTTTCTCTAACACATAAAACGGTCCTTAAAATTCCAATGATTGGTTGGGCACCCTGATGCAGGCCTGTCATCCTACCGGCTCAGGAGGCTGAGGTAGGAGGATGGCGAGTTCAAAGCCAGCCTCAGCCAAAGGGAGGCCCTAAGCAACTCAGGGAGACCCTGTCTCTAAATAAAATGCAAAATAGGGCTGGGGAGGGGGCTCAGTGATCAAGGGCCCCTGAGTTCAATTCCCAGTACCCCCCCACAAAAAAGTCTATTGATTGAATTATATGAGTCTTTAAATACATGTAAAGATATTGAAACCCTCTTGAGCACTGTTCGTTAAACCACAAAATGCACTTCTTAAAATGTGGACAGTGGAATAATGTAAGTAAATACTTATTTCAGAACGTGCATATTTTTGCCATGGCAACCAAAAGCCAATCTTAAGGGAAAACCTGAATATTGTAAACTTAATAAAAGTGTCCGCCAACGGGTGAGATAATATAAGTTATTAAGATAAGGCGGTATATGTTATTATGTTTTACTGTGTGCACACAGTGGAGTTTAATCGAGATGGAGCTGATTATCCCCTCCTCCCATGCTCTGGGCTCGGGATGCTGAGGGTATATATATATAGTAATTTATATAGTAACAATATTACTATATTTACATTATTTTATTTTAATTTACTATATTTTTATTTATATATATGATATTATATAATATAATAATGGGATTCTCAAGCCTACGCCTCTAATGCA
>KZ294594.1:244525-261089 GCA_002406435.1 Spermophilus dauricus | reverse complement strand
TATATATATCCTGAAAAACTGAAAGTTGGTTCTTCAAAAAAAATCTAACAAAATGAACAAATCAGCAAGACTTAAAAATGAGTTAGAAAGGACAGAAGAAAGATATAATCAATACCAGAAATAAAAAAAAAAAAAACTCCACCCAGGTCTTATCCACTAAAAAGACAATGGGGAAATCTCAAAGGCAGCACGTCCCTGCAAAGATGTCACTTCCAAACTGAGAGAAGGAAGAGCAAAGTACCAAGTCCCACCATGGACTCATTGATAAAACTGAATTTCCAGCTCAAATATTTCCGGCTTCATCAATGAGTTTTATAAAGCATTCAAGGAATAAATAATTCCAGTTTCATTCGAACTCTTATGGGGAACTGAGAAAGGAACGTTCAATAAATCATTTTTTTGTTACCAGCATATCATCTTCATTCTAATGGTCGACAAGTCCACATAAGAAAGAATACT
Organism: Spermophilus dauricus; assembly: GCA_002406435.1. Lineage (NCBI taxonomy): Eukaryota > Metazoa > Chordata > Mammalia > Rodentia > Sciuridae > Spermophilus > Spermophilus dauricus. The sequence continues at coordinate 260,630 of KZ294594.1, read as the reverse complement.
TCTGAGCCAATCCCCTCAACTGGTATAAAACAAAGAACAGAAAAGAACAAGAGAATTTTAGCAAATACATCCAACAGGATATTAAAAAAAATGATACTACATCAGAACCATGTGGATTTTTTCCCAGGACAAGTGCCGAAAATTCTGTGTATGCAGACTTCCAATGTTCTTTTGCTTTTTCTTTCTTTTTTTATTTCTACAAAGCACACCATTCATGCAAAGGTATTTCTCTCATAACTGCCCTGGTCGGGTGGTCTTATCCTTGATCTACTGCCATTAGCTATATTGGGCTGACCAACAATTTATTCTTAGATTTTAGGAAGATGTGAAGTGTAGTTGTTTTAGTCAGCATTTTTTTTTTTCTGCTGTGATCTGTCAAGAACAATTAGAGAAGGAAAAGTTTATTTGGGCTCTGAGGTCCAGTCCCTGGTGGCCGACTCCATGGCTCTGGCCCAAGGGGAGCAGAACAAGATGGCGGCAGGGCCTGGAGGAGGAGAGCAGCTCAGGACAGGGCACCAGGGAGCAGAGAGAGCTCTGCTCACCAGGGACAGGATAGAGACCTCAAAGGCACAGCCCAGGGACCCCCTCCTCCAGCCACACCCACCTGCTGCAGTCACCACCCAGTGAGTCCATCCAAGTGGATTCATCCACTGAGTACTTTTCACTTGTTAAAACCCACTGTTCTTACCCCCTCCTCCAGGCACACCCACCTGCTACAGTCACCACCCAGAGAGTCCCTCTCCGGAGAGTAATGCATTGATTAGGTGAAGACTCTCATCTTCCAATAATTCCACCTTTAAACTTTCTTGCATTTTGTCACACATGAGCTTTTGGGGACATCTCAACCCTCGCAGTAGTTGAACTCTGCTCAACGTGATTTGAAGACTTCCGGTTGTTCCGGGTGGAGGGCGACTTATTCTCACTATGGCCATTTTGACTTTTGACTCTGGAGCGTGGAGCGCTTGGGATTCTCAACTTGATGGAGCAAGTAGTTGTACCAGACCCTGAGGACCCTGGGCCTTCCCATCTGCTCCAGTTTCCCTTAACACCACACCAGCAACGCTCAGGTTTTCATGTCTCCGCCAATGTCTTCAAAGGAGTGTACATTCCCTCTTCTTCACTTGAGGCTTTTGTTATTGTTTGTTTGTTTTTTGTTTTGCAGACAGAGGTACCAGGGATTGAACTCGGGGACCCTCGATCCCTGAGCCCCGTCCCCAGCCCTATGTTGTATTTTATTCAGAGACAGGGTCTCCCTGAGTGGCTGAGGGCCTCGCTTTGGCTGAGGCTGGCTCTGACCTCGCGATCCTCCTGCCTCAGCCTCCTGAGCAGCTAGAATCACAGGCCAGCACCACCACTCTTGGCTTCACTTGAGTTTTGAACAGATAAACTTTTAGCATTTTCTTACGTCTTTAGTCCCACTGAGGAAGGAAACTTTTGTCTAAATAAATCAGCCATTTTCACAGAGAAGGATGCATCCTGTGAAATAGCCTTCCCGTAGTGCCTTTTCTTCTCTCTTGTGACTTCCCCTCCTGGTGTCTCCAAACTTCTTCCGCCCTCCATTCTTTTTTTTTTTTTAATTTATTTATTTTGTTCTATTTTATTGGTTGTTCGAAACATTACAGAGGTACCAGGGATTGAACTCGGGGACCCTCGATCCCTGAGCCCCGTCCCCAGCCCTATGTTGTATTTTATTCAGAGACAGGGTCTCCCTGAGTGGCTGAGGGCCTCGCTTTGGCTGAGGCTGGCTCTGACCTCGCGATCCTCCTGCCTCAGCCTCCTGAGCAGCTAGAATCACAGGCCAGCACCACCACTCTTGGCTTCACTTGAGTTTTGAACAGATAAACTTTTAGCATTTTCTTACGTCTTTAGTCCCACTGAGGAAGGAAACTTTTGTCTAAATAAATCAGCCATTTTCACAGAGAAGGATGCATCCTGTGAAATAGCCTTCCCGTAGTGCCTTTTCTTCTCTCTTGAGACTTCACCTCCTGGTGTCTCCAAACTTCTTCCGCCCTCCATTCTTTTTTTTTTTTAATTTATTTATTTTGTTCTATTTTATTGGTTGTTCGAAACATTACAGAGATTGCAGAATCACATCGGTTACACATCCACATTTTTGTGGTCGCTCCACCCTCCCATTTCCCCCTTTAAAAACATTTTCTCTGGAGCTGTTTATGCCGGTCTGCGACTCTAAACATCATCTACAAGAAATCCAGTTTCCCTTCAGCAGCCCCTGGACTCCCTGCTCTTGAATGAGTCATGCCCTGCTTTGGCCACTGATATGGAAATGACCTTCCGTGTCTAAAATCCTCCTTACAGTTGAGCAAACAAGACAGCGGCCTCACCCTAGAGCGTGTCTCTCCCCTCCTTTCCTCGCTAACGGAGCTTTACCCTCCATAACAACAAGCTGATGTTTTCTCAACTTCCCAAAGTACATTTTTTTTTTTTTTTGCCAATTTCTACATCCCAATCTCTCTTGGTTATAAGAATCCGAGGGGAAGAGAAGGTGTAATTTTGCTTAGCGTCCCTCGACCTCATGTGGGGAAGAAGCGCCCAACAAGCTGATGTTTTCTCAACTTCCCAAAGTACATTTTTTTTTTTTTTTTTGCCAATTTCTGCATCCCAATCTCTCTTGGTTATAAGAATCCGAGGGGAAGAGAAGGTGTAATTTTGCTTAGCGTCCCTCGACCTCATGTGGGGAAGAAGCGCGATGAATGGTTCATGGCTGTGAAATACCACCCACAGGCATCCTCTTTCACAGCCGCTGTCCATGGACAGATGCTAGAAAAGAAGACTGCACAAATTCCCAAAGGACCCCGCCCTGCCTCTCCCTGGGGCTCAGGGAGTGGATCACTCATCACCCAGGGAACCGAGGGGGTGAGCTACGATATTTCCTGCAAAATGGAGCTGAATCTTGTTGCTGGTGAATTTGCTACCCGAGACAATGGAAGGAAACTTTGACTTCACCGCAGGATGGGATTCCGGACGCGGTCATCTCCAAGCTCAGTCGATGCAGGTGACCGAGAACCTGCTTCCCTTGATCGCAGCTCCCATTGAGACCACCCTTCCTATGTCCCCCACTTGGGTTTCCTCCCAGCCTCCATTCCCCTTCCTGTCTGGGACAAGGAGCTGGTTTGCAGTGTCCCACAGGAGCCCCAAGGTCTTGCCCATTTGAGAAAGGATTGGGGTGCCCATGAGAATTAACACCCCTGCTCCCGTATGCTCTCTGCCTTTGAAAACACCTTAATTGTGGCCCATTGCCCGACGACCGTTTCTAATGAGATTTTTTTGTCTCATCTGATTTTTTTTGTCTCATCAGATTTTTTAAAAATATTTTTGATCTTATTTTTTCCAAATACACAACAGTGCAATGCATCACAATCCTTATTATACATACAGAGCACGATTTTTTGTATCTCCGCATATACGGTGTGCCAATTTATGCCATTATACGGAACCTGCTTCCCTTGATCGCAGCTCCCATTGAGACCACCCTTCCTATGTCCCCCACTTGGGTTTCCTCCCAGCCTCCATTCCCCTTCCTGTCTGGGACAAGGAGCTGGTTTGCAGTGTCCCACAGGAGCCCCAAGGTCTTGCCCATTTGAGAAAGGATTGGGGTGCCCATGAGGATGAGAATTAACACCCCTGCTCCCGTATGCTCTCTGCCTTTGAAAACACCTTAATTGTGGCCCATTGCCCGACGACCATTTCTAATGAGATTTTTTTGTCTCATCTGATTTTTTTTGTCTCATCAGATTTTTTAAAAATATTTTTGATCTTATTTTTTCCAAATACACAACAGTGCAATGCATCACAATCCTTATTATACATACAGAGCACGATTTTTTGTATCTCCGCATATACGGTGTGCCAATTTATGCCATTATACGTGTACTTTTTTTGCATCACAATTTTTAATACACATATATGCCACAACTTTTCATATCTCTGTTTGTATGTAAGGGGTATTGACACCCAGTTCATACTTTGTGTAATGATGACCATCACATTCCACCATCCTTGCTAATCCCCTTCCCCCACCCCTCTTCCCTATCTAGAATCAATCAACCTAGATGTCCATCAGTGGATGAATGGATACAAAAAAAATGTGGCATGCATACACAATGGAATATTACGCAGCATTAAAAAAGAACAAAATCGTGGCATTTGCAGGTAAATGGGTGGCGCTGGAGAAGATAACGCTAAGTGAAGTCAGCCAATCCCCCAAAAAACAAATGCCGAGAGTTTCCTCTGATATAAGGGGGTGACTCATCGTGGGTAGGGAGGGAGAGCATGGGGGGATTAGATCAATTCCAGATTCCTAACTATATGTTCTTACAGCTTTTATCCCAGTTCATACTTTGTGTAATGATGACCATCACATTCCACCATCCTTGCTAATCCCCTTCCCCCACCCCTCTTCCCTATCTAGAATCAATCAACCTAGATGTCCATCAGTGGATGAATGGATACAAAAAAAATGTGGCATGCATACACAATGGAATATTACGCAGCATTAAAAAAGAACAAAATGGTGGCATTTGCAGGTAAATGGGTGGCGCTGGAGAAGATAACGCTAAGTGAAGTCAGCCAATCCCCCAAAAAACAAATGCCGAGGGTTTCCTCTGATATAAGGGGGGTGACTCATCGTGGGTAGGGAGGGAGAGCATGGGGGGACTAGATCAATTGCAGATTCCTAACTATATGTTCTTACAGCTTTTACGGGGTCAGGGGAAATCAGCCTTGTCTCCCTGAATCCTGGTCTTTGTCAAGGTCACAAGGTGACTCGGGTTCCTCTTACTGATGTTATCTTGGTTTTCCTGGAGATAACAGGAGGTCGCGGAAGCTTGATCTCCTTTAGTTAAACTGCTGCTCCTGATTTCATGAGCGAGGGTAGACACCTGTGGAAGGCAGACGTCTGCCATGCCCACCCCGCAGGTCTTGAGTTCGCCTCTTCTTGTGATTCCCCTGTCCCCCGGTATGGCTGGAACCTCAGGACTCGCCTTTACAAGAAGATTGCAGCAGCCGCGCCTGTGACTTCCCGGTTCGCTTCTAAGAAGTGCGCCGTCCCTCTTGCTAATGGATTCTCTCTCTCTCTCTTGCTGAATCACGTCTTCATTTATTTTTGAGATTCACCCCGAGAAAGTATGTACTCAAGGAACACGAAAGAGGTCCATTTTTCTCAGGAGATGGAGGTTCGTTTTATTAAAGCCTTTCCGTGTCTGGACAGGCGGAAAACACTTATTGTGATAGGATTTTAATAGCATTCTACAACTGCCATAACCCGAGGCAATTAAAACCAGCTGCCGAGAGAATTGAAGAGCAGAGGTCAGGTTTTATTTGTCGTCTGGTCCTGGGAACTCAACGTCTCAGCATGATGCGTGTCTGAGACCTACTAGGTGCTCACCCTAACATTTCTGAACCCCTGAGTACATGAATCATAGCAAGAGGGAGAGGAGCCCTCATTTTCTATTTTCTTATTGAGTTTTTCTTTTTCTTCTTTTTGTACGAGGAATTGAACTCAGTCAGGGGCACTCGACCCCTGAGCCCCGTCCCCAGCCCTCTTTTGCATTTTATTGAGAGACAGGGTCTCCTTGAGCTGCTGAGGGCCTCCCTTTGGCTGAGGCTGGCTTGGAACTCGCGATCCTCCTGCCACAGCCTCCCAAGCTGCTGAGATGAGAGGTGTGCACCACCACCGCACCCGGCTTTTTGGTCCTTTTGTAGATTTTTTAAGGGGTGTGTTGCATTGATGCTTTTGTTAGTGCAATATAGCCGCACATAACCTTTGGTTTCCTTTTAACAGATATGTTTTTTTGTTTTTTAGAGTGAGAGAGGAGAGAGAGAGAGAGAGAGAGAGAGAGAGAGAGAATTTTTTTAATATTTATTTTTTAGTTCTCGGCGGACACAACATCTTTGTTGGTATGTGGTGCTGAGGATCGAACCCGGGCCACACGCATGCCAGGCGAGTGCGCTACCGCTTGAGCCACATCTCCAAGGCACTTACAGCCAACTCCTGAAGATTCTTAGTCTTCTCCAACCCTTCCTACTTCCTCCTCTTCTTCTTCCTCTTCTTTCCCAACAGATCTTTGTCCTGCTAAAAATCAGTCTAAAACCCAGGCACGGAGGGGGGTGTGACTATAAAACTATGTACACAGCCAGGGATATGGAAAAACGGTGCTCTCTCTGTGTCCTAAGAATCACAATGCATTCTGCTGTCACATATGAATAAAAAAAGAGAGAGAATGAGATACATTCCACGCTTGTATAAATATGTCAAAATAGACGCTCCCGTCATATAGAACTGAAAAGAACTAATAAAAAATAAAAATAAATAAAAATTTCAGCCTTGCAAATGAGATAAAGGTAGCACTCAACGGAGGAGGTGGTATTATTGCCCGTGGTGTGAAAACTCCTAAGACATATGTCAGAATACGAATAAAATGGTTCCCCCAAATCAATACATCTTCCATGTAGATTTTTATTGTATTTTACTAATGAGCAGAAAAATTACTGATGGGCATTTTTCTTTCACCTTTTCCAAGTGGCGAACCTTTTCAATTTAAAACGGGGTGCTTTTTCTGCTTTTAATGCTCCAGTGGGTACCCGGTGACCGTGGAGAAATCGGTAGGACATGACGTGAACGCAGGGGATCTGAAAGACGAGTCGGGACCCTCTTAAAATTGATGGCACAGAGTCATCTGGAAACGGCCACCTGAATCTCACAACCCAGGTGTGAGGTCAGTTTTCTGAATTCACGTCTTGGACCCTGGTTGCTTCCAAACCAGGAGGCATTTAAAAAAAAACAGAAAGAAAATCAAAGATGTCTTGATAAAATAGTATATATCTATTATTTCCAAAATTGATGGAATGCTCACATAATGTCCCACCGTATTTATGGAGATTTCCTTTAAAAACCCCACTCATTATAATACAAGGTGACCCATGTTATGGTTCCAATATGCCCCCAAGAAGTTTAGGGGTTGGAGACTTAAACCTCAAATTCATATGTAAGTGCCATTTGAAGGTGGGGATTGGGGGAGGTGATTAAGATTAGATGAGGCCATGAAGGTAGGGCCCCCTTAGTGGCTTTACAAGAAGAGGAAGAGGGACCCCCGTTGGCACACCTGCTCCCCCACGAGGTAACACACCAGGAAGAGCCACCACCCCCAACGCCAGCACCGTGTTCCTGAACTGGGAGCCAGGTAACTTCCATTCTTCATAAATTACCTGGTCTGTGGTGTTTTGTGACAGTCACAGAAAACCAACTGAGACCCTTTGTCAGAATGTATTAAAAGAAGACTCCATCTCAGGGATTTGATGACATGGCGTATCACCGTGGCAGGGGGGCGGGGAGAAGGAGAAAGACCTGTTACAAGAACTGCAAAATGCACAAACTATGGTTCCAAGTCGTGGCGCTGGGTAACTGGGCCTGCCGACGAGAATGTTAGAACTACTGGGCTATGGTACAAAGTAAACTGCATCGTCGGCATGTGTACGGGAGGGAAAAAAAAATAGAATGCATAAAGTTGGGTGCAAACCATGGTTTCTAACAACCGTTGAGGGCTTTTGGAATATATCTCCCTTGCATATATAATGGGGAGCTATTTGACAGGGTGGGAGAGGAAGCAGAAAGAGAGACTAAGGAAAGTTGGTCAAAATATCAATTATCGGCAAATCTGGTTCCAAAAGCAGAAAGTATGGCCCAGTTGTGAAAATCAAAATCCTTTGGCCACGGCAAAACCCTGAGCCGTCCTGAAATTTGGATTGAATGACAGCGATTCCATGTTCCTGTTATTCTATGCGTTCAAGGAGAATCCACTCGCACGATTAGCATTATTGTAATTAATAGCATCTCCCCCCCCTCCAAGATAGTTAATTGACTATGCACATTGGCGATAATTGCATTTCTGATGTGCGGATGGTTCTGGAAATCATTAAAAGACCATTGTAGTCTGGAGTGCTCTGTGAGCTGTGCATTCCATCAAGGGCCTGATAGGATTGGTGCGAACCGATCACTTATATCCCTTTAGGGGGAGCAGACTCTCATCAAGCTCACGAGCCATCCATTGAATGCATTAGCAATGACTGGTTATTAATCTTATAACCTTTTCTCATTAACAGAATAAACGGCAGAATGAAGACAAATTGAACGTGTTCAAGGGCAAATCGCATCCGACCACTCGACACCCACGTCCCCTAGAGAAACGGGCTCCGAACGATGCACTCCAGGGGGGAAAGCCGCCCCGTGCTTATTTATAGGCAGAACACAAAGATGCAAAGTAAGTGCTTCTGCCATTTATTTCTCTGTCTCCTTTCAAGACGAGGCTCTTGAAATTGCCAGAGATGAGTACTGTAAACATCGTCATTATTCTTATTTATTTTGTACCGCACCCCTCAGAAGTACCCCAGAGCCGCAGAATCGAGAGCGAAACACAGAGAAATAACAAACAACAATAAACAAATTTGTAGCAGCAAAACATTTACCCACAGGGGAAGCAAGCATAAAGAAGTAGGAGGCGAGAATTACAAAAAAAAAAATGAATTGGAGTAAGTGCTGCAGCCATCCGCGGTGAATATTTATATCCACAAAAAATCTGAAGAATAAAAAAAGGGCACGTTCTTTTTCTTTTCTTTTCTTTTTTCTTTAAAAGCAAAGTTTGAATAATAGAGTTTAAATTAGTACAGGATTGGTACAGAATTTCTCAACTGCCAACGATATTGGCACTACGGACATATTGGGTCAGATGATCCGTCGCTGTGAGGGGTTGTTCTGTGCATTGTAGGATGCAGAGCAGCATCTCTGATTTCTACCCACGAGGCGCCAATACCAAACTGAGTGGCAACTTTGGTTCATGAGTGACCATAGAGGTTGTAGACAGACCTATCAGACCTTTTCAGCTATCTGACCTTGAGGGTCCTGGGTCATACTTATAAAACACCAGCTTCCCCATCTGTAAGATGGAAATAAAAAGTGGTATTTCCTCAGCATGTTGAAAAGACACCTGAACTCCCATGTGAAAGGCAGCACTACTTACGACATCCAGCTGTGGAGTCAAAATTAATGTCTACGGACAGACGGATGGATCAAGAAGATGGGGTATATCCAGCACAGTTGACCTCACAGAAATGGAGACTGGGTCAAGATGGATAGATCAAGGAGATGGGGTATATCCAACACAGTTGACCTCACAGAAGTGGAGAATAGTTCAAGACGGATGGATCAAGAAGATGGGGTATATCCAGCACAGTTGACCTCACAGAAATGGAGACTGGGTCAAGATGGATAGATCAAGGAGATGGGGTATATCCAACACAGTTGACCTCACAGAAGTGGAGAATAGTTCAAGACGGATGGATCAAGAAGATGGGGTATATCCAGCACAGTTGACCTCACAGAAATGGAGACTGGGTCAAGATGGATGGATCAAGGAGATGGGGTATATGCAACACAGTTGACCGCACAGAAATGGAGACTGGGTCAAGATGGATGGATCAAGGAGATGGGGTATATGCAACACAGTTGACCGCACAGAAATGGAGACTGGGTCAAGATTTTTTTAGTTCTCGGCGGACACAACATCTTTGTTGGTATGTGGTGCTGAGGATCGAACCCGGGCCGCACGCACGGCCAGGCGAGCGCGCTACCCTTGAGCCACATCCCCAGCCCCCAGAATACTTCTTTACATTGTTCTTTTTCTTTTTTCTCTATGAGGATTGAATCCAGGGGCACTTTACCACTGAGCTACATCTCCCCAACCCTTTCTTTCTTTTTTTTTTTTTTTGAGAGAGAGAATATTTTTAATATTTATTTTTTAGTTCTCGGCGGACACAACATCTTTGTTGGTATGTGGTGCTGAGGATCGAACCCGGGCCACACGCATGCCAGGCGAGTGCGCTACCGCTTGAGCCACATCCCCAGCCCCTTTGGTTTCCTTTTGACATGATCACACCAAGCCAAGGCCTGAGCGGACAGGCCACCCAAGCCAAGGCCTGCACGTAGCCCGCGAAGGACTGACCCTGAGATACCTGCCCAGCCAGGGGGACTCTGGGCCTGGGAAACTGGGATGATAAATGTGCGTCGATTTAAGCCACTAAGGTTTTCAGCTCTAGAAATCTCTACTGCCAGATCCAAGGCACTTACAGCCAACTCCTGAAGATTCTTAGTCTTCTCCAACCCTTCCTACTTCCTCCTCTTCTTCTTCCTCTTCTTTCCCAACAGATCTTTGTCCTGCTAAAAATCAGTCTAAAACCCAGGCACGGAGGGGGGTGTGACTATAAAACTATGTACACAGCCAGGGATATGGAAAAACGGTGCTCTCTCTGTGTCCTAAGAATCACAATGCATTCTGCTGTCACATATGAATAAAAAAAGAGAGAGAATGAGATACATTCCACGCTTGTATAAATATGTCAAAATAGACGCTCCCGTCATATAGAACTGAAAAGAACTAATAAAAAATAAAAATAAATAAAAATTTCAGCCTTGCAAATGAGATAAAGGTAGCGTTCAACGGAGGAGGTGGTATTATTGCCCGTGGTGTGAAAACTCCTAAGACATATGTCAGAATACGAATAAAATGGTTCCCCCAAATCAATACATCTTCCATGTAGATTTTTATTGTATTTTACTAATGAGCAGAAAAATTACTGATGGGCATTTTTCTTTCACCTTTTCCAAGTGGCGAACCTTTTCAATTTAAAACGGGGTGCTTTTTCTGCTTTTAATGATCCAGTGGGTACCCGGTGACCGTGGAGAAATCGGTAGGACATGACGTGAACGCAGGGGATCTGAAAGACGAGTCGGGACCCTCTTAAAATTGATGGCACAGAGTCATCTGGAAACGGCCACCTGAATCTCACAACCCAGGTGTGAGGTCAGTTTTCTGAATTCACGTCTTGGACCCTGGTTGCTTCCAAACCAGGAGGCATTTAAAAAAAAACAGAAAGAAAATCAAAGATGTCTTGATAAAATAGTATATATCTATTATTTCCAAAATTGATGGAATGCTCACATAATGTCCCACCGTATTTATGGAGATTTCCTTTAAAAACCCCACTCATTATAATACAAGGTGACCCATGTTATGGTTCCAATATGCCCCCAAGAAGTTTAGGGGTTGGAGACTTAAACCTCAAATTCATATGTAAGTGCCATTTGAAGGTGGGGATTGGGGGAGGTGATTAAGATTAGATGAGGCCATGAAGGTAGGGCCCCCTTAGTGGCTTTACAAGAAGAGGAAGAGAGACCCCCGTTGGCACACCTGCTCCCCCACGAGGTAACACACCAGGAAGAGCCACCACCCCCAACGCCAGCACCGTGTTCCTGAACTGGGAGCCAGGTAACTTCCATTCTTCATAAATTACCTGGTCTGTGGTGTTTTGTGACAGTCACAGAAAACCAACTGAGACCCTTTGTCAGAATGTATTAAAAGAAGACTCCATCTCAGGGATTTGATGACATGGCGTATCACCGTGGCAGGGGGGCGGGGAGAAGGAGAAAGACCTGTTACAAGAACTGCAAAATGCACAAACTATGGTTCCAAGTCCTGGCGCTGGGTAACTGGGCCTGCCGACGAGAATGTTAGAACTACTGGGCTATGGTACAAAGTAAACTGCATCGTCGGCATGTGTACGGGAGGGAAAACAAAAATAGAATGCATAAAGTTGGGTGCAAACCATGGTTTCTAACAACCGTTGAGGGCTTTTGGAATATATCTCCCTTGCATATATAATGGGGAGCTATTTGACAGGGTGGGAGAGGAAGCAGAAAGAGAGACTAAGGAAAGTTGGTCAAAATATCAATTATCGGCAAATCTGGTTCCAAAAGCAGAAAGTATGGCCCAGTTGTGAAAATCAAAATCCTTTGGCCACGGCAAAACCCTGAGCCGTCCTGAAATTTGGATTGAATGACAGCGATTCCATGTTCCTGTTATTCTATGCGTTCAAGGAGAATCCACTCGCACGATTAGCATTATTGTAATTAATAGCATCTCCCCCCCCTCCAAGATAGTTAATTGACTATGCACATTGGCGATAATTGCATTTCTGATGTGCGGATGGTTCTGGAAATCATTAAAAGACCATTGTAGTCTGGAGTGCTCTGTGAGCTGTGCATTCCATCAAGGGCCTGATAGGATTGGTGCGAACCGATCACTTATATCCCTTTAGGGGGAGCAGACTCTCATCAAGCTCACGAGCCATCCATTGAATGCATTAGCAATGACTGGTTATTAATCTTGTAACCTTTTCTCATTAACAGAATAAACGGCAGAATGAAGACAAATTGAACGTGTTCAAGGGCAAATCGCATCCGACCACTCGACACCCACGTCCCCTAGAGAAACGGGCTCCGAATGATGCACTCCAGGGGGGAAAGCCGCCCCGTGCTTATTTATAGGCAGAACACAAAGATGCAAAGTAAGTGCTTCTGCCATTTATTTCTCTGTCTCCTTTCAAGAGGAGGCTCTTGAAATTGCCAGAGATAAGTACTGTAAACATCGTCATTATTCTTATTTATTTTGTACCGCACCCCTCAGAAGTACCCCAGAGCCGCAGAATCGAGAGCGAAACACAGAGAAATAACAAACAACAATAAACAAATTTGTAGCAGCAAAACATTTACCCACAGGGGAAGCAAGCATAAAGAAGTAGGAGGCGAGAATTACAAAAAAAAAAATGAATTGGAGTAAGTGCTGCAGCCATCCGCGGTGAATATTTATATCCACAAAAAATCTGAAGAATAAAAAAAGGGCACGTTCTTTTTCTTTTCTTTTTTCTTTAAAAGCAAAGTTTGAATAATAGAGTTTAAATTAGTACAGGATTGGTACAGAATTTCTCAACTGCCAACGATATTGGCACTACGGACATATTGGGTCAGATGATCCGTCGCTGTGAGGGGTTGTTCTGTGCATTGTAGGATGCAGAGCAGCATCTCTGATCTCTACCCACGAGGCGCCAATACCAAACTGAGTGGCAACTTTGGTTCATGAGTGACCATAGAGGTTGTAGACAGACCTATCAGACCTTTTCAGCTATCTGACCTTGAGGGTCCTGGGTCATACTTATAAAACACCAGCTTCCCCATCTGTAAGATGGAAATAAAAAGTGGTATTTCCTCAGCATGTTGAAAAGACACCTGAACTCCCATGTGAAAGGCAGCACTACTTACGACATCCAGCTGTGGAGTCAAAATTAATGTCTACGGACAGACGGATGGATCAAGAAGATGGGGTATATCCAGCACAGTTGACCTCACAGAAATGGAGACTGGGTCAAGATGGATGGATCAAGGAGATGGGGTATATGCAACACAGTTGACCTCACAGAAATGGAGACTGGGTCAAGATGGATGGATCAAGGAGATGGGGTATATCCAACACAGTTGACCTCACAGAAATGGAGACTGGGTCAAGATGGATGGATCAAGGAGATGGGGTATATCCAACACAGTTGACCTCACAGAAATGGAGACTGGGTCAAGATGGATGGATCAAGGAGATGGGGTATATCCAACACAGTTGACCTCACAGAAATGGAGACTGGGTCAAGATGGATGGATCAAGGAGATGGGGTATATCCAACACAGTTGACCTCACAGAAATGGAGACTGGGTCAAGATGGATGGATCAAGGAGATGGGGTATATCCAACACAGTTGACCTCACAGAAATGGAGACTGGGTCAAGATGGATGGATCAAGGAGATGGGGTATATCCAACACAGTTGACCTCACAGAAATGGAGACTGGGTCAAGATGGATGGATCAAGGAGATGGGGTATATCCAACACAGTTGACCTCACAGAAATGGAGACTGGGTCAAGATGGATGGATCAAGGAGATGGGGTATATCCAACACAGTTGACCTCACAGAAATGGAGACTGGGTCAAGATGGATGGATCAAGGAGATGGGGTATATCCAACACAGTTGACCTCACAGAAATGGAGACTGGGTCAAGATGGATGGATCAAGGAGATGGGGTATATCCAACACAGTTGACCTCACAGAAATGGAGACTGGGTCAAGATGGATGGATCAAGGAGATGGGGTATATCCAACACAGTTGACCTCACAGAAATGGAGACTGGGTCAAGATGGATGGATCAAGGAGATGGGGTATATCCAACACAGTTGACCTCACAGAAATGGAGACTGGGTCAAGATGGATGGATCAAGGAGATGGGGTATATCCAACACAGTTGACCTCACAGAAATGGAGACTGGGTCAAGATGGATGGATCAAGGAGATGGGGTATATCCAGCACAGTTGACCTCACAGAAATGGAGAATGGTCAAGATGGATGGATCAAGGAGATGGGGTAAATGCAACACAGTTGACCTCACAGAAATGGAGACTGGGTCAAGATGGATAGATCAAGGAGACAGTATATTCAATCCATTGAGTCCACTGGGAAAGTTGAGGGATGCGTCAAGATGGATGGATCAAGCAGATGTGGTGTATCTAATACAGTTGACCTCACAGAATTTGATAGCATTAGTGAAGTTCAAGAAGATGGGGTATATCCAACACAGTTGACCTCACAGAAGTTGAGAGAAGAACAGTGGTTACCAGGAACAGGGGGAAATAAATAGGTTCAATGATATTAATTAACAGGAAAAATCAGTTGGGTGCTTCATGTCCCAGCAGGGTGAATAATTGACCATATTGTACTCTGTTCTCCAAATAGTTGGGCAAGATGAATTTGAATGGACTCATAATAAACAAATGATAAAAATTAAGAAGATAGATATGGCTGATTATCCTGTTGATCATTACCCAATGGATATGGGAATTAAAACATAACATTGCACCTCCTAAATATGTACAAATATCATGTGTACATAAACTGTTTTTAAATAAACCTTTAAAACACAGTTATGTTTCATGGTGAAAGTGAACTGGTTTTGCACGTATAGTTGAGGTTCTCCTTTTTAGTTGACTTGGAGTTCATCAATCTGCAGCATAGTTTGGGTGAGCCTGACCTAATCAGGTAATCCTTTTAAAACAGGGTTTGGAGGTCAGAATCTCCAAGCAACAGAATATCTCTCTGCAACCCCACCCAGGCAGGGCAGAGGACACAGCTGCTACTCCCAGAGTCCTCCCCCATGACAAACGGGTGTTGACACACTGGTAAACATCTGGGGATTTGAGGTACAGGGTTAATATACTGTCGGTTTGCTCTGCTTTTGCACAAACCCTCTTTTTCTCAAGAATCCGATTCTTCAAAGACCACCCTGGCTGCTCTATTAAAAAGCACTGATTCATAGTCAAGCTCTGTAGCCAAAAAACGGGGAAATTGAATAGCTTTATAAAGAATGGAAACTTTTCTCTGCTAATGATAAGAGAGAAAGTATGTAAATTCCATCTCTTCTACACATTAATATGAATTATTTATTAGGCCCCTTGACCAAGAGCCAAAGACAGTCTTACATTTATGAGTTCCTTGGTTTTTAAGATTGTGTTCACATTCACTTTTTGTGCAAAGGGCGATCCAACCAATGCTGTGGATGTAGCTGGAGTCTTTGCTCATGCAAGATGAAAGGCTAAGCAAGCGTCTTCTGCCCACGTAGACTTTCATACGCGGTATCTTCTGCATTTAGTACCTTCCAATAAAATCTCTTATGATACTTGTGGTGAATTTGAAATAGAGAATCCATTTTTCAATCTAAATATTGCAACACGTGTTGAAATACAATTGGAGAATATCAGAGCTACATTCCCCAAAGCATTTCTCACCACCCAGGCAGCCTCAATAAATATTGAACAGTACACACACACACACACACACACACACACACACACACACAATGTGTACATGTCTATCAGAGGCTCCGTGCTGGGATGGATTGACGATTTTTCAAATACCTGTTTGCATTTGTCAATTCATTTTCTGCAGCCCCGGGAGATTTTTTTTTTCCTACCACCTTTATGGGATTTATTTGAATGCTCCTGACTTTGAGGTAAAGACATACATTGCCAGAAATAAACAAAGGGTTTACCTAGGGGCTAATTCAGAATGTCTAGAAGCAACGATAATCCGATATGATGGACGTGAACATGGTGGTTGCCATGGTGTTTGAAAAACCAGTGAAAATGTGTACTAAGATTT
>KZ294594.1:227814-243197 GCA_002406435.1 Spermophilus dauricus | reverse complement strand
AAAAAAAAAAAAAAAAAAAAAAAACCAAGGAGGAAACTAAGAGGTGGGTAGTATATACAGTGCGGATACACTGGACATGTCCCAGGTGAAACCGAGAGGGAAAAACAAAAGATTTTTATCATTGTACTCGGAACAGTATACCATTTCAAACCCATGGATCGTGTATTTCTGTAATTTCCCATTTATTCTTTTGGACTGTGGTTAACCTCGGGTAACGGGTGCGCTAATTAAAAGTTAAAGTTCTGAGTATTTATTATCTTATTATTTTTTTTAATTTTCGATTTACATATGATAGCTGGACACATTTATGGGGTACAGGATGACGATTCAAGACGTGTGCACGTGGTAATGATGGAAACCGGCATAATTAACATTCCCATTGAAGGCGTGTCATTTCTTCCTATGGGAAACCTTCACCCTTGGGCTCTGCTAGTTCTCTATGACATCTGCCCTGAGACTCCTGTTGATCCAGTCTTTAGTGCACAACCCACATCACTTACAGGCAGATTGCACACACACCCTAGGATTGGAAAATCAGGACCCAGCGTCTCCATTCCGAGATCCACCCTGCAAATCACTGTTTTTCTCTCTCCTCACCGAACGTCATTGTAATCAGCAAAAGGACACCAGCTTTTGCCCTCTGAATGACAGAGCAGATCTGCCTCTCGTGAGCTTTTCCCATTGAACAGATTAGTTCAAACGTCCTATCGCTATGGAGGGACGTCTCAGCCCAAGAGCTCAGGGTCCAGGGGATTTCCCTTACAACTGCATAGTTCAACCCATTGGCTTGGTGGAGTCTCCCTTTTTCAGTCTTTACATCGGATCAATAGAACTTTTGAACACATAGAAATCGGCTCAACTACTTTCATCCTGTGGATATTTGCTAATATCTATTACTCTATCTCTTTTCATCGTTTAATTTCCCCCCCCACACACACACAGATTGCAGCAATTTTAAAGAGTGGGATAAGGTGAATTTTAGCAATCTCCATGCTCTCACACCAGCCAAAATGGGCAAAATTTCTTTGTGGGCTTGGAAAACAGGGATTCTGCTAGATCAAAACTCGCCTGTTCGTTCATCTCGGTTGGGCTTTAAAGTGAGTTTCAAGATAAGACTGTCTGGATTTGGGGGTTTGATTTGTGCCCCAGGATCAGGAAGTTTGAACTGCAGTCTCTCTGTGTCTCTGATTCCCTTCTATCAGAAGTCCCCGTTTCAAATCAGGGTCAGCTCCAGTGTGTGCAGGGCTGGATTAGAGCCAAGGGGAAATACCCACCCCTTTATGTTAAATTCGGGGGGCACAGCTGGAACTCCCTCATGGCACAGAAATCCAAAGCATCTCTGATGTGTTCCACGGCCAAACAAAGAATGTAGCTGTATATACATGACCTAAAAGAAAAAATAAAATAAAATAGATCCTGAAGCATGGAATCCTCCATATCCCCAGGAATCCTTGAAGGTCGTACACTGATGGTGGGTTTTTATCCGACTCAGAAATGTCATGATTATTGATGACGATCAAACAGAGTCATTTTTCAACAGGGAACACTGAAAAAAGATGAGATGATAGACGCAGTTCCATTGGCATTAATGTCTTTTATATTTCTGCAGAAACAATTCATGGATTTCTGTGGGGAAAGAGGGAGGTGAAGGTGGGTGAGCCCAGGAAACAAGCACCAGGGTAAAGGCACGCTCAGTGTTCGACTCCAGCTATTTTGAAGTCTCCTCGAGATGTCTTTCCGAGGTACCACTTCTGGTAAAAGGGCACATCCGAATTCCCAGAATGGCCATCGATAAATAGAACCTCTTTCTTGGGACGTGAAACCTGGTGGATTTCCTTTTGGGCAGGGAAAGCAGTTGGACTATAGAATTTAGGTCCCAGCTCAACCAGAGGCACAGAATCCAGTGTGCATGTGGCTCAAAGGGTCAGGTGACCTTGGACATCTTAAACATCTCCAACAGCCCCCTGCTGGGGCTCTGTCCTTGAGGGTCAGTAGGGACCATCTAATGCCCTCAGGCTTCTTTATTGTGTGCATAAAAGACATTCAAGCAAAGAAAAGAATCCGAGGAGATGAGCTCATTGTGTTAACACCCTTCTGCTGCTCAACTAATTACTGCAACCTCCTGGCTTCAAACAATGCACCTTTATCACAAAGTTATACATCTATACATACATACATACATATATCAGAAAATGTCGGAAGAGGGTCTCCGAGGGCTAACATCAGGGGGTGACCGGCTTGCATTCTTTCTGGGGACTCCAGGGAACGGGTCCGTTAATTTCTCATCGCCAGACTTCCAAGCATAGCTTCTTACACATGCATTCATTCATTCAGCAAGTATTTATTCACATGATCCTTACCCACCAATCAGAGCCCTGCTGGCTCACTGATCCTTACCCACCAATCAGACTAGACCTGCTGGCTCACTGATCCTTACCCACCAATCAGACTAGTCCTACTGGCTGACATGATCCTTACCCACCAATCAGAGCCCTGCTGCTCACATGATCCTTACCCACCAATCAGAGCCCTGCTGGCTCACCTGATCCTTACCCACCAATCAGACTAGCCCTGTTGGCTCACCTGATCCCTACCCACCAATCAAAAAGCACCCCATGCCAACTGTCAAACCACCCCTGGCTCTATAAATATGCAGAGCTGTTCCTCAATAAACGGCATTTTCTCTGGTGGCAAGCCTTGATCGTTCTTTCAGTTATGATTCAGATCTGGAATGTCTCCCCAAAAGCGATGGTGTTGAAGTCATTGTAAGGCAGCAGGGGCCAGAGGTGGAGCTTAAGGCAATGATTTAATCATGAGAACTCTAACCTCATTAGTGGATTAATCCACCTGTTGGGTTAATGATTTGAAAAGCTATAGGTGGTAACTCTGGGGAGGTGGGTATGGCTGGACTTCTCATTACTGTCCCTTTCTATTTCACCATTGGCTGCCATGACCTGAGCATCCCCGTCCACCATGATGTCCTGGCTCAGCTAAATCCAAGAGCATTGGAGTCACATGATCATGGACTAGGAACTCTGAAACCATGAGCCCAAATACAGTTTTCTCTTGCTAAACTGTTCTCTTCAGGTGTCTTTGTTATAGCAAGGAAGGCTAACCAACATGGAATCATGTCGTCTATGCAAATTGATGAGTACCTACGTCCTAATATGGGCTGGATGTGTATTAGACATCATCGTTATCATTGCAAATAATAAGGCCAAATGTTTTCTCTGATAAGTGGGTGCTGATCATAATGGGGGCGGAGGGGCACATGTGGGAATTTAGATAGGGCAAATGAAAGGGAGGCCAGGGCATGGGGGTAACAAAGATGGCGGAATGAGATGTCCATCATCACCTTAGGTACACGTATGATCACATGAATGGTGTGACTCTACGTCGTGTAAAGCCAGAGAAATGAAAAGCTGTGCTCCATCTGTGTACGATGAGTTGAAATGCATCCCTGCTGTCATGTACAACTAATTAGAACAAATAAGAAAAAGAAAATGAGGCACTCTCTTCTTTTTATTTAATTGGATTTTGATTTAAAAAACTGACTTGTGATTACTCAAAATTAGAGGGGATTTCACAGAGAGTGGAAAGAGGGAGAGGGAGTGTGGACATAAGACAGAATTCTTAGATGCAGAATAGAACTGTAATTTCTCATCACTGAATGGCTCTTCACAGAGAGGAGACTCCCCAGTGGACACATCAAAGTAGCCTCCTAACTATCTCCGACGAAGATGAGCCAGAAACATCTAGCTCGGCTTGAGATGGCCTTCCTCCGAGATCTTATTTAATATTTTAAATCCACTCTGGCTCTAACTTCTGTTAGACCTCATCCTGGCTCGCTCCGTTAAGGACACCCAAGGTCAGGGGTCTGCAGAGTGTCCATGTGTCCTGTGTGTGTTTACACTGATCAGGATGTAAACAAACAAACAAAAAAATGGTCTATGTGCCATCCTCAGCTGGAGAATTCGGCAGTTTTTTAGATGGAGAGGAATGAGAACTAAAATGGATTAAAACAGAGGGGACTGGTCCATGTCCTTCCACTCCACAACTGACCTTTATCAGGGCATTACAGCAGGTGGATCGACAAAAGTCTACCCCTGGCATATTTTCCATGGGCTTCAACAGAGCATGTTGAAAAACAAGATGGATCTCCGACTTCCAGGAGGGGCTCACGATATCAGCAGGACAAGAATTCAGCCATGTAAAGACTTTGCAAGAAAAAGAGACTGTAGTGGGTTTTTTTGGTGGCTTCTGGTGGAAACCAAGACTCCTGAAGGTATGCAGAATAATGAAGAAATGCAATTTGAAAATGCTCTTCCAGGTTCACTAGTGATTCTGTGCCCGCATGCTGGGTTGAGGAGCAGGCTTAGGAGTCTACCCCTGAGCCCAGCATAGACGAATCTATTTGTTTTCTGCTAAAGAAAAACTCTTGGAGCTTGCTTTCTCATCTCTCCATCTCCCCTCCTCTTTTATCCTCCTCCCAACCTCCCTCTCTCTTCCCCTGCCCCATGCACCCATCTTTTCCTTACCCACCCATTAGATGAAACCTTCTGAACTCCAACTCGGCTGTCCAGCTATGACTGACACATGGTTCCCTCTCCAAGTGAAAAACTAACTCCATCGGCAGAAACAGCACTTTGCTAATAGATAGGAGAAAAAACACCGCTGCATGAAAGGGCAGGCGGTAGACGGAACTTTCCCCCAGCACGTGAAAAACTCTTCAATCATGCCACTCTAATCATCGATCCCGGGGACCCGATCACGCCGTCTTCCCTTCATTAATTCTCCAGGCATTAAGCAGCCGCGAGTGATGAAGTCAAAAACCCTTCACTCTCATCAACCCGAGTCCTGGGAATCAACAGGATTCTCCACTGACCTTGAAAACCATGAATATTAAGGAGACTCACTTTGAAATCAATGTCAAAAATAAAAAAAAAATAAAAAATAAAGACTGTGAGGTCCGATTTTCTTGTCAACCTGGGGATCTCAGGAGCTTCACTGCGAAAAGGCCTTCTGAGCCCAAACGGGGATCCGAGACTGTGGGTCGAGATGCTTCTGGGAACAGGAGGTTGAGTGAGTCTTCGGAAGAAGAGGTATTTATTGGGAATGGACCGTGTCCTGGGCACTTGGCCATGCAACACTGATGCCTCCTACCAACGCTGTCGTATAGGCAGGTGGCAATAATTCAGATTTGGCCATTGAGGAAGGTGAGATTTTAACAGATGAAGTTAAATCCAGGGCTGGGGCTGTGGCTCAAGCGTTAGCGCGCTCGCCTGGCATGCGTGCGGCCCGGGTTCGATCCTCAGCACCACATACCAACAAAGATGTTGTGTCCGCCGAGAACTAAAAAATAAAAATATTAAAAAATTCTCTCTCTCTCTCTCTCTCTCTCTCTCTCTCTCTCTCTCTCTCCTCTCTCACTCTCTCTCAAAAAAAAAAGTAATTGGAAAAAACTAAATCTTTAAAAAAAAAAAAGAAGTTAAATCCATAGGATTGTACAGCGAGAATATGACTAAATACGAGTTTGACCGAGAGATTCTATAACTTAGTCTCCTTGACTCTACATCTGGGGCCCTTCCTGAGCCAGTGTGCACAAGACACCTGTCTCGGGGAAAAATGGCGGCACCGGGGGCCGGGAGAGGATAGAAGAATGTCTGGTGTCACACCATTTACCTTCCCCCCAACAATGACCAACCATCTGATTGTTAGTTCCTATCCTTCCAGAAGATCAGAGAAGCCCAGGGAGAATATTCTAGCTAAACAGAAAGGGATGTGGTAGCAGGCAAAGTGTGAGTTCCAGGAGGCCAGGACCAGAGCAGAGTGGGAACCAAGGCCGTATGTACAAACTGGGGTCCCCAGGGTCCAAAGGCCCAGGTGGACACTCCTTTAATTGCTGCAGGAGTTAGTGGGGAGCACCTCATTCTTCACCAAGGCTCACAAATCCTACCCTGTATGAACAGCAACCTGAGCTGGGTGAAGACCAGAATTTAGGGTGACAGCTTTAGCCCGTTACATTCTTAAAAGACATTCTACCAACCAAGCATGGTGGTGCACACTGGTGATCCCAGGAATCTGGGAGGCTGAGGCAGGAGGGCCACAAGTTCGAGGCCAGCCTCTGCAACCTAAACAGGAGGCTCTGAACAGGAGTGTTCAACACGGTAAGAATACCTCGGTTTCAGGATGGTTCCCCTTGACCGGAGGCTTCTCCGTCTCTCGCTCTATAGACAAAGAGTCTCCACCTGTTCTAGGGAATGCATTTCAGATTCCACATGGAAAACTTCAGGGTGACCTTGGGGGCTCTCCGGCGTGGTCTACGCAGCACAGAACCCTCAGAACGTACAGTTCTATGTGCGTCACATACACAGCGACCACGGGTGTGACTTCCAGGGTGATTGGCAGTTATAGATTTTGTGCAGAGAGGGTGAAGCAGGCTAACCTGGGGTAAGTTAGGCATGAGCAGAAAGCGCTCAAAGATGTGCTCATTAGTTGCCTCCGGTTGTATGCACATCAGTACAGAATGGGAAAGCCAAAAAGGGTCGTGTCTACTCCCCTCTGCTGGACCTGCTTTGGTGACATGGTGGAGTCTAGCTCCTATTTTCCCATTAGCGGGTTGATTGATCCTGAATCCTACGGAGCTCTTTGACCTTGCCCTATGACAAACCCAACTGTCAGGAAAAGGCACACCCAAGGACAAATGTGTAAGACCAGGAAAAAACCATCTCATTAGTATGAGAAAGAGCTCCATCATTTCATTAAAAATTAGGTGACTGAGTCTAACGGTTTGACACACATTTATTGCAATTAATTTCAATTACGAAAAACAAGTGTAAATGGCTTTGTAGACATAAAGTTAGCCGGGAAGCTTGTCTGAGATCATTAGATACGATATCCATGTACGAATATCCGTCTAGCCTAGTAGACGGTGAATCAGACCTTCCCGACAATCACTTCTGTGGGGTAGAAGTCATGGTGTGGCGGTTCTCAAATTAAATATGCCATTAAGGATTCTGATTAATGCCGACATGCAGATGGGGGTGTGTTTTTTTTCCCGCTGGGTTAAGAAAATTAATAATGCATCAGAATTACAGAAACCAAACCAGAGCGCCCGCCGTCGGTCGCTCCATCTCTTTCATCTCCTCTCAGAACTCGGGGCACCGCGCAAGGCAAGGGTAAGCAGGCCACCCCAGGGAGAGGTCTGGGCCATGAGTATTCAAGGTGCATCGCAGCACATCTCTCCTGCATTTGAGATCTAACTTTCCTGGTGCAAATGAAAGATTTATGATAGGCGGGTTGGAAGGAACCACCTTCCTCTTTTTCTTCTGAAGGTTCCAGATACACAGGCTGTAGAGGGTCGTCAAGGAATTTGGGGTACGGAAGGAATGTTTATGGTTCTGAGCTGGTGGGTCCAACCCCCATCCTCACCCTAAAGCTCATGTATGAACCAATGTTCGGAGGAGAAAGGATGGGATCCTGAGGGCTGTAACCACATTAGTGGATTAATCCACTTGATGGATTCATAGACTCCTGGGAGCTGGGATCTAGGAATTAGGTCCCTAGGGGCATGTCCTAGAAGAGCTGGTCTTTCCCTTGGTCCCCTGTCACTTTCTCTGGGTACCCGAGTCACCACAAGCTGAGCATCTTCCCCCCGCGACATCCTTCCGCCATGCTGTTCCTGTCCTGGAGTCGGATGACCGTGGACTGAGACTCCTGAGACCTTGAGCCAAAATAAACATTTCCTCCTCTAAGAGGTTCTCACCAGGAGTTTTGGTTACAGCAATGAAAATCTGACTAAAAGAGACTTCTTCCCAAGGCAGAATTTGTCAAGAAGAACGAGTCGTCCCCAACCCTCGTCTCAGGTGGGATGAGCACGGGACGAACAGGCATGGTAAAGGGTAAAATATGCTTCACTTCCTTGGAGAAGGTGCCTCCTAGGAAGTGACTTATGCCAATCATTGGATTTTTTAGAAAAACATTATCTCAGACATCCATGAAACAGGGCCGCGGTTATAAGATGGTGTAGAGTAGCCCTGAGCGCAGACAACTTAGGCTTATTGTCTAGAATGTACAACGTACTCCACCTGGATCACGAACGAAATAATTTGCCCAACATCAGTCCCCAGCACTACCCCCTCTCCATCTCTCCCTCTTGGCTTTACTCATCTCCCTTTGATTTTCATGAGATCCCTGACCTTCCACTTTCTTCTCCTTTTACCTCTCAAACTTCCGTATATGAGAGAAAACATACAACCCTCGACCTTCTGAGTTTGACTTATTTCACTTAACTCGATGGCCTCGCGTTCCATCCATTTTCCTGCAAATGGCATAATTTCATTCTTCTTCATGGCTGAGTAATACTCCACAGTGTATATATAGACCACGTTTTCTTTATCCATTCATCCACTGATGGACTCCTAGGCTGGTTCCATAGTTTGGCTACTGTGAGTCTTGCTGCTCTAAACACGGGTGTGCGTGGGTCACTATAGTATTGTGACGTTAATTCTTTAGAATAAATACAAAGCTAGCAGAGTGGTTCTCCCGTTCTGCACGTTCCTTTTTCCTCGCACCTAATTGTCTACTTGGCTGTGTAGAAGCTTTTTAGCGTGATGTCATGCCATTTATTAACTCTTGTAGGCAACAAACGCGTAAAATCACTGCTACATCTTAGGCTGTGTCCGCGTGCAAGCCTCACTGGTAAAAGAGCAATTAACAGAACACTTGGTCTCGAGTTTCTCTGTTCTTCATTTAATTTTCATTTCGGCTTCTATTAATCCCTCTGTCTACAACTGTTTTTTTCTTTTGTAATTGCTCTTGTGGCCGACAGCACGTGTTCCAATAAGCCTTTCAAGGTGTGTTTGCGTAAAATCGAATTGAAAGCTTCCGTGGATGAGTTCTATTTCCCACTGGTCTCCTTGCTTTTGTGAAAACAAGGATTTTTTTTTTTTTTTGCCATCTCTGTGGGGCTCTTACGCTGAACCGTACATGAGCGTGATGAGATTGTGCACGTTCCTTTAATCTGTGTTTCACGGCGCTCTCCAAAGCGTTGGGTATTTCAGAATGTAGTAAGGTCTAGTGGAAAGACCCGGAATCATCCTCAGGGGATACCGGGTCTCGTTGAATGAGACAGACATTGGAAACATAGGAGCAAACCAATAAAATAGTTCAGGTGCAGCAATGAAGGACAACAGCTTCAACAATCCAGGTCTGAAGTCCTAGATTTGACTAATAGAGAAGGAGCCCGTTGTTAGGGTTTGGACCCAAAGACTCGGGTGCTGCAGGCTTGGGTCCCAAAGCAGCCACGTCCACAGGTCGGCGCCGGGGAAGCGGTTAGCTCAGGAGGGCTCTGATCTTCTGAAACCGTGAGCCCTAATAAACCTGAACCTTTCCTCCTTTTCAGTTGTCTTCTCTCGGGTGTTTTGTCACAGTGTCAGAGAGCTGTCTGCCACGCCCGTATGAAATTTCTTTCTAAGTTGAAAAGTTTTGCTTTGTTTTTTGTGTGCACAGAACTGATTGGAGGAAAAAATGTGCAATGCTTCAAATGAGGGTCCCCCGAGCCCTATGTGTTGGAAGCTTTGTCACCAACGATTGGTTTCCACTGTGGGGAGGCTGTGGAACCTCTTAGAGGTCAAGACAAACGGCAGGCCCTTAGATCATTAGAGCTGTTACCAGGAGCTTGTGGGACCCCAGTCTCTTCCTCTTCCTCTTTACTTCCTGGCTCCCCTATTCAACCCCACCAAGCACAAAGGCCATGGGGCCTCTTGATCATGGAGCGGAAATTTCAAAACTGTGAATCAGAGAAACCTTTTGTCTTCACACGTTTATTGTCTCAGGCGTTTCTTATAGCAATGGAAAGCTGACGGACACACAAGGCTTAACTGAAGGGGTAATGTGAGGAGTCTAGCTGAGTTCCACATGAAGTGGCTGTCAACTTTTGTGACTTTCTGCTCAAGGATCACTCACATGGGCACGAGGATTGTTATAGTCCAGTGTAGCAATTTGCAGAGTACGGAACCCACCCTCCTGGGAGATATTCCCCCGGCTAGTCAAGAACTCCTCTATTTTCTTCGTAACGCTGAGATGTCCTTTTCCTTTTTCACTTGTTAAAAATGGTGTTGAAGGTGTAAAATCTGAGGCAGTTCAAATTCCTGGTGCAGTCACAGCAATCAAGACAGCGGCCCCAAGATACGCTAGTAAGTGGTTCACCACCATGTTTGTGCAGTCAATCAATGCCAGTTCCACTTAAGGATGCTGTTTTGGGAGCTGTAGAAATCATTACTTTTCTTAAATATCTCCTAAGAACATGTCTTTGGAATATTCTTTTTTTGGGGGGCGAGGTTACCCAGGATTGAACACAGGGGCACTCGACCCCAGAGTCCCATCCCCAGCCCTATTTTGTATTTTATTTAGAGACAGGGTCTCACTGAGTTGCTCGGGCCTCGCTTTGGGTGAGGCTGGCTTTGAACTCAAGATCCTCCTGCCTCAGCCTCCCGAGCCGCTGGGTTTACAGGCCTGCACCACTGCCCCCTGCCAAATATATGTTGTATTTTAATTTTATAAGTCGAGGAGTAGACAGGCAGCATTGGGGACCTCTAGGATATGCCTTGATTATTTATCCCAAGATGACTAATTTTAAACTTTCATTTATTCTCTCTCCATTTGTCAAAATGTCAGCCTCTGCATCTAATTTGTGAGGACATGAGGGGGGTGGGGAAGGGGTGTTCCTGGGGGTGGAACCCAGGTTGTCACACATTACTAGGCAAGTGCTCCACCACTAACTACATCCCCAGTCTTTTAATGTTTTATTTTGAGACAGAGTCTCTCAGAGTTGCCCAGGCTGGCCTCAACTCTGTGGGCCTCCTGCCTCAGCCTCCTGAATAGTCTGCCCGTGTTGGAATTCTGCACATGGTACGGGAAGATGTCCTCAAAAGGGTCCAGTGGTAATGTGTCTGCCAACAACCCCCTCAGCTCTGCCCCCCATCAGACTTTCGCACAAGACCCCAGCCCTGGAGGTATGGGGCCAGATTCTGCAAGGAGACCAGGGTACATTTTTCCAAGCCCGCGTAATCGATCACGGACGGTGGGTGACGTATTCGTCAATAAGCCCCGGTAATGAAATCCTGCCAAAGGTAGATGTCAGACGACATTAATAAGCACCGTGTTTCCTAATACCTCGAAGGAGGCCAGTGAGTGGGAATCACTTCATAGAGCTAGCATTTTGTCTTTTGCACAATTTAGCAAGACTCTCAGGGTGGGTCGAATCCCCCCCTACTGATTTTCCACACCATCGTCAACTTTTGAACATGTGCCTGTTACACGTGCAAATGGATTGAAGGCGTAGGCCTTATCTTGAATTAAATTCTAGTGGGAACGTGCAGTCTCATGAAAAGCTTTAGAGCTAATAGTTTTCTCCAGCTGGTGGGGAAGGAAAAGTCTGAGATAGTCAAAGCCTGTGAGATAACGTAAGGTGTGACGTTTCACATCGTCACCTTCAAAATAATCAAATTCATATGGGGGAAAAGGAGAAAATTCATTGCAGACAACAGAATCTATTACACGGAGCCAAGCTTCCTTGCTTTAACCAAGGAGAGGAAATGGGTAGGATCTTCAGACTTTGAGAAAATACGGTCAGCCCAGCAAGTGGACACAGGCAAGATAAGGTCGGGCCGTGAGTGTCCGGAAAGAAAGTTCTAGCCTTCGTCCGGCGGAGTATTTTAGAGTTCAGAGGAAGTACAATCCATCAGAAGTCACGTAGATCAGAGACGACGTGACCCTCGGCCAGGAGAGGGACCTTTGCAATCAATAAAAGTTCAGGAGACATTTCTAAAGTCGAATGAGAAGAAGTCGATAAAAATCGAATGAAAAAGTTGGGAAAGAAATAGAAGGTGACTTTGATAGGCTGAGGTTAAGCGAATTGGAAGACGGGAATGCGATCAGCCCAGAGAGGGAGGGTAGGGCTGTGCACCCCTGGGGGAAGGAGGAGGTCCGTTCTTTTGGTTTGGGATGCATTGGGTCTGCAGTGTCCTCAGGGTGATGGCGACCCCAGGTAAAGATTTTTGGGGTTGTTGCTGTTCCTTGTAGTCCCACACGACAGTAGGATGGATTTTGACCTATCCTCCATACCTGGGGTATCATTCCCATTCCGGCGGTCATTCCTGATGTGACGTTACACTGGTTGTGGGTTCATGCAGGAAGGTGATGTCCGGTTCATCCCACGGTCTCTCCTATTCCCGTCTCTCCTCCATTCCCTTTGGCCTAACCCAGTGAACTCCTATTCTTCCCTACCAGAGAGCATGTGTCATCTGGCCTGTGGTTCTGGGGACTGGCTTATCGCACTTAACACGATCGTCTCCAGTTCCATGCATTTACCTGCGAATGCTGTCATTTCATTCTTCTTTAAGGCTGAGTAATATTCCATTGTGTACCTAGGCCACGTTTCCTTTATGCATTCATCTGTTGAAGGGCACCTAGGATCACCACTTCCTATGCCTGGTGTGCATCCATGAGTGGTCTAAGAGCATGTCCGCACAACGGCTGAGCCGGGGGGTTCAGGGTCCGATACAGGTGGAGTGCACCTCATGCAAAATGCTGGAACCCAGGAGTGTGGTAGATTTCGGATTTTGGAATAATTGCATATTCACAACAATCATTGCATTTCTCCCCGGGTGTGAGCCGCACGTTATTCTTCCTCAATTTCTGATTCTCCTGGCTCCTCTCTCAGACCACCAGACATCACCTTCTTCCAAGGTGCACCGAGAGCCAAGAGCCAGGGACATCTCTGAGCTCTCTCTGCCTTGGCCTCACGTCCCCAGGTTCCCGGTCTCCCATTCCCAGCGAGAAATCTGCCCCCGTAGCTGCACCTCTGCCCCCCTTCCCGGGGCACCCGGGGGCTCCTCAGCCTGTGGAGGCATGGTTGCGATCAGTCTGAAAAGCTCCTTCTGCATTTCACTGGGTGGCAGAGGAGAGCAGGCAAGGGGGCTGCCCGGTCCAGAAGTTGGCGTCACCTCTGAGCAGGGGCTTCTGCAAGGACCCTTCTGGAGAAGAGCTCTAGGTCGCACGATCACCTTGAAGGACATCCACTGCAAGCTTCGTGCCCTGCAATTTACGACTCTTCCCGGTCGCTGTTTATTGGATGCTGGAGCATTTTACAAGGTGCCTCGGAGCCCATAAGGAAGAAGGAGGAACCCCCATCTGTGCTCCAAGATATATCGGATGGCACCCGTGTCACTTCAACCGACAGCAGCCCCTTTACTGCAACCGCTGCCCCGCCAACCCACTGACCCTCCTAACACACCTGGACCTCGCCTCCTGACGGGTGCTGGGGGCTCCCTCCGTGGAAGGGCTGGCAGGCAGGGAAGCTGCTGCCCAGGGTCACAGCGCCTCCACTCCCCGCAAGAAACAGGAAACCCCTGCGGAGACGCTGCTGTCCAGGCCCAGGCCGCTCCTGGACCTTCTTCATCTTGGAACCTCGGAGGACGCTCGCCGAGACCCAGGGAGCATTTCGGCCTCTTGCAGAGCCTTGTGCGGACGCGACATGTTTCTTTTCCCCCTCGGAACAAGACACAAGTGGGGGTGACTTGCCTCCTGCGTGGCAGGTGCACTGATTGGTGTCAATGGTAAAGCCTTGTGCCCTGAGGGACGCCTCCTCTCCGGCAGCTGACCCCCGCAGGCTCTGGACAGTCACCAGGAGACGGCCCCCAAGTCTGAGAAAGGTTTCAGCCTCCTTCTTAAAACCGCGCTGCGTTTGCCCCGGCCACCATGGCGTCCAGGTCCAGCCCTCCTCGTCCACTCACATGCACACTCACACACACACACTCACACACTCATACACTCACACACATTCACACACACACTCACATACACACACTCAGACACTCACGCGCACACTCACACACTCACACACACACTCAGACGCACACTCACATGCACACACTCAGACACTCACATGCACACTCTCACACACTCAGACACTCACATGCACACACTCACACACATTCACACACACACTCACATACACACACTCAGACACTCACATGCACACTCACACACACACACTCACACACTCACACACTCACACTCACTCACACTCTCACACACTCAGACACTCACATGCACACACTCACACACTCACACACATTCACACACACACTCACATACACACACTCAGACACTCACATGCACACTCACACACTCACACTCACACACTCATACACTCACACATATACTCACACACTCAAACACACACACATACTCACTTGCACACACTCAGACACTCACATGCACACTCTCACACACACACTCTCACACTCACATTCACACACACTCAGACACACACTCACATACACACACTCAGACACTCACATGCACACTCACACACTCACACTCACACACTCATACACTCACACACATTCACACACACTCAGACACTCACATACACACACTCAGACACTCACATGCACACTCACACACTCATACACTCACACTCACACACACACATACTCACACACACTCAGACACACACACATATTCACTCGCACACACTCACAAGCACTCACACATTCACACACACACTCACACTCACACACACACTCATTCACAAACATCAAACCCACACACCCACATTCAGATGCACACTCACACACACTCACACATACTCACACTCACACACTCATACTCATACACTCACACACATTCACACACACACTCACATACTCACACACACTCACATACTCACATGCACACTCACACACACTCACACATACTCGCACACACTCACAAGCACTCACACATTCACACACACACTCACACTCACACACACACATTCACAAACATCAAACCCACACACCCACATTCAGATGCACACTCACACACTCAGACAACACACGCACGCACACACACACACACATATACACGTGCATTCAGGGATGTGCAATTGCTAGGCTATAAAACACAGTCTCACCCTCTCTCTCTCTTGGACTGTCTCCCACCTCCTGCCCAGAATCTCTTCCTTATCTACCCACCTGCCGAGCACCAGGTCCTCAGGTGACATACATCTACTTTTTTGTTGTTGTTTTAAATCGAGAACAGATGGTTCCCGCGTGGATAGGCTAGGAGAGCAGGATGGTGTCATGTCAGCAAGCCGGTGACGGGTGGCATGCGTGTCATTAAAGTGGGGGACAGAGGCTGCCCACGGGACCCAGACCCATTCTGCGTTTCCTTCATGATTACGGAATTTGCAAAACTGGAGCATGCAGCTGGCCTGCTCAAGAATCCACTTCCCAACCTCCTTGGTGGCTGGACTGGGTCATGTGACTGCTTTCCAGCCAATGAGCTTCAAGCGGCCAGCATTCTCCCCTACCAAAATGGGCCCATAGATGAGG
>KZ294594.1:162762-200353 GCA_002406435.1 Spermophilus dauricus | reverse complement strand
GCTCCTTTTTAAAAGTTATGTCTTTGAGTATCAAATTTATAGACAGAGAGAAATATGAAGATGTAAGCTAGATGCTTTTTAATGAAAACCTCTGATGGAATTTCCTATAGCAACTACCTTTTCCATAAAAGAACAACAATACATTTTAGAGCAGGATTTCTCAATCTCGTTCTGGGTCAGACAGTTCACTGTTGAGCAGCTGCCTGATGCTGGCAGGTGGTACCCTGTGGTGAAACTACCAAAACGCCTCCGGGGGTGGTAGGCAGCTCTCCGTTGCTGTGACAGAATACCTGACAGAAACGACTGTAAGAAGAAAAGATGACTTTGGTCACGATTTCCAAAGTTTCCGTTTGCAGACGCTTGGCCCCATTTGCTGGGGGCTTGTCCTCAAGGTGGGGAGGGTGTGGTGGGGTAAAGCTGCTCACTTGACGGTGGCCAGGACCCGGACAGAGAGAGAGACAAGAGGTTCCAAGGACAAATATACATGCTTCCAAGGCACGCTCCCAGGGACCAGCCCTTTGAAGGAGGCACCTCCGCTAATGTGCCCTCCCGCCGACCCGTAGGACCAGCAGCTGGGACCAAGTCTTTGACATGCGAGCTTTGGGGGCACACTCCAGATCCAAAATATAACACCAGGCATTTTAAATGAACTCCAAGGGGACAGTCACGCTGGGTGGTAGCCACTGCTTTAGATGGTGATCCATGCACACCCAGGTCTAGAGCAGCACCACTCACAGCAGCCAGACTCTAGGACCAGCCTCGGTGTCCGTCGGTGGGTGAATGGATAAGAAAACGTGGCGTACCTACACAATGGAATATTACTCAGCCTTAAAGAAGAATGAAACGCTGGCCTTTGCAGGTCAACGGATGGAACTAGAGACCATTATGTTCAACAAATTAAGCCACAGGAGGGAGACCAAGGGTTGTGTGTTTCCTGTCCTATGTAGAAGCAGGAGAGGCAAAGGAAAAGAGAGGTGGGGGACAGGTCTGATAACATTCAAAGGGAGATCAGGAGAGGAAAAGGGACCGGGGGGGGGGTGGGGGGCACGTACAGAGGGGAGTGGTATCGGCCAAATCATATGGTGTGCGTGTACAGATATGTAATGACAGGTGCCATCATCATTATGTGCAACTGTTATGCACCAACAAAACGTACACGGCACACTCCTGTCATCCCAGCGGCTGGGGAGGCTGAGGCAGGAGGACCCCGGGTTCAAGGCCAGCCTCAGCAACTGAGCGAGGTGTCCCCATCACTGTGAGTCCACAAGTACCCGGGAGCTAGCTTCTGCTGCCATGTGCGTTGGCTCAGGGTGGTGAGGGCCCTTCTAGCTGGACGAGTCTCAGCCGTTAGGATCGCAGCCCAGAGGTGATATCCGTGGGCCGACTTAGGTCAGAACCAGGATCCCGGACGGGGAGCTAGCAGCCCCGTCTCGCATATCGAGAATCCATTGGTTGGTTCATTAATCATCTTTACTGGTGCATAATAGTTGCACGTGATAACGATGGCATCTATGATGGCATATTTGTACACAGCCCACACCTGGGTCTACCAAAGGGCAGTCTGTTGCCTTCTTCCCTAGTCACGAGTAGGGATCACGGAGGGACCTCCATCCGCTCCAGACGGGAGGTGACAGTCGCAGAATGTCCCATCACGGATTTTCCACGATCCTTTCAGGAGGTCTGGGAGGCCAAGGGGAAGATGCTCTTTGTCTTATCTTCTAACGAGCACCCTTACGGGAGGTTTCCCTGGGAGCCACATGTCACCGTCACGGGGTTGGCCACAGCGAACAAAGCGCGCGCGGGTGCCCTCGCGGGTTCAGAGAATTTCCACGTGGAGTTGCTGGCAGCGTAAAGATGGGTGGAGATGAGAAGTGGAGACCAAGAGGTGGACAGTGGCCACCTCTCTGGCTGGTGCGGCAGGAGGGGATGTGAGCGCGCCGGGGACGGGCACATGCCCAGAACGGAGCTTGGAAAATAACCGCAGCTAGTGAAAAGGGCCGACCAGCGCGCTCCCTAACTGAAGACCCTCAGCCTGGACATGACACTTCAGGAGGAGGAGACGGCGGGCAACGTCGTCGGACGTTGTGTTTAGATTTAAGAGAAAGACGTTCCATTTAGAACTTGCTAAACGAAGATTTGCTGGGAAGCGGGGACCTCCGTGTGTGTGGGGGGACTGGCCGCCTTTCTGGGTGTTGCAAACCGCCACTGAGTGGGGGGGAGAGGAAAGATGTGGGGTCCGATGTGGCACATGCCCTGCTGCTCAGTGGCGAGCCAGACAAATGGCAGAGAGCATCTGCAGGCTGGATGAACCGTCTTACGTCACCTCCCAGGGGACTAAAAAAATGTCCAGTGACCCTGGGTGACAAGGTCAATCAACACAGAAACCAGTGTGTGGGGTCTTCTCAAAAATATGAAAAGTGCGTCGACCAGAGGATCCGCCGACCCCATCCTGGGTGTATATCCACAGGAAGTGAAATCAGAGCAACACCCGCCATGCCCACGTTTGATCCAGCGCTACTCACCATCGCCAAGAGATGCAAATGGCGTTGATGGAGCGGGCCCCTCACAGGGTCCAGGTCCCGTTAACTCCACCAGAAGCGTCCAAAGTGTCCCACACCCCTCCCCTCGAGTGGATGGACGTACCTGTCTTTGGGCAAAGGTGACCCAGCCAGCTTGGCCACCGTGGGGAAGATATCCATGTTGCTCGTGGGCTCATCGATCTCCAAACCGGCCTCAATCACCCCTGGCCACCGAAGGATGCCTGGGACCCGAATACCTCCTTCCCAGTTGTTGGCTTTCCCTCCTAAAAAAAAAATAATCCCCCCAAAGAGAGAGGGAACAGGG
The DNA here is from genome assembly GCA_002406435.1 of Spermophilus dauricus. Taxonomy (NCBI): domain Eukaryota; kingdom Metazoa; phylum Chordata; class Mammalia; order Rodentia; family Sciuridae; genus Spermophilus; species Spermophilus dauricus. Next base: position 197,509 of record KZ294594.1, on the reverse strand, counting down.
AGCAGCGTTTAGTCTCCTCAAAGCTCACGCACATCCGTGTATTTTTCAGTGCTCGGTCACTTTGGGGACAAACGAGTGCTCTCACTGGGTGGCTTCAAAGAGCACTTCAAGACTGAGATGGCGCCCGCCCGCGGCGGTGGGGAGGAATACACGACAAGGTCAACGCTATGCCCGACAGCGTCAGCTCTGCCAGGTGGCCCGCGGGTCCTGGCTTTGACCCAAAGAAGGGCACCCCCCCCAGCTAATGAAGGGTGGGCAGCATTTCCAAACCGGCGAGAAAGCAAATCCTTTCCCCGACCCACACTGGAACCCAGCTCTGTAAAGACTTCAGTAATTTTGTTTTTTTTTTAATTTAGCCCAGGGGTCTTGGAGCCCGTCTTCCTTTCTCAAAGATGGGGTCTCACGGCTGAAGACTGGGAACCTCTCACCGGCAAGATGCATTGAGCTGTTTTACGTGCACAGACATTCAGGGGAAATTCACGTGCCATCCACACCGCCGTGTGTCATTTCTGATCCGGTGTCTGGTGACAGCCAAGGCTCCTCTGTTATCAAGGTAATGGACTGAGATGCTCTTACCCAGAGTTTCCGACCCGAGAGCCCTTGGCTTTCCAATGAGGGAGGCTCAATGTCGACATGCACACAGACACTTGATAAAAAAATATTCCACAAGTTGACCAAGTGCGTCAGCATTTTTCCAGCCAGAGAAGCAGGGGTGGCCCCAGGAATTAGCTCAGGGGGTTTGCGTGAGGACTCTGCCTGGGTGATCGCCATGAGCCATTTTAATTGCTCAGCTATTATGTGACGTGGGTAGATGCACACCCCTTATCTCATTAAATCCTCACACCTGACCCTTGAAGGCACAGCCAGCTGGCTCTCTGCATTGTAAGCATGCGCAATCTGGGACGGAGACAAATGTAGTGACGCGCAGAGCGCGCCTTGTCTCCACGGGAGAGTTACTGATCCAAATCCAGCCGAGCCCATCCCTGAAGCCCGTGAATTTGTACAGCTCCTTCATCTCACTTCATCTTTGCAGGCAGAGAACCATGAAGGGCCACAGGATGCAGAAGTTACCAGGACGTGAGGCAGATTTTAGACCCTCCCCGGGGTGGGGGGGGGAATCAGAGAATCATCTTTAGGGTGTGGGGCCGTGTCCTTGGATGCTTTAGGGGGACTGACCAGGTGACTCTAACGTGCACCTGGCTGCGGAGCCACGTAACGGTGTGGGTAGGAAACCTGGCTGTTTAAAAAGCAGATGGCCCCCCAGGCATCCAGAGGAAAAGTCCAAGATCTGTGTATGTCACGTGTCTGGAATGCAATCCCCTAAGGGGACCTGGGTCATGTCCCCGACTTCCAGGTAACGGGAGATGAGTCTAACCAAAGTCAACACCCAAGAAAATTCCTGGAGAGACCCAAGAACCCTCACTCCCATTCCAGAGACTCCAAATCCCCCAAAGAATTCCAAGCCACAAACAGCCACCTGCACACAACACTCTCTCATGCCTGCAAAGAAGTGGCTTCTGTGTGTGCAGGTGACAGGCACAGGGCACCCTCAGTGGTGGCCCAGGACCCCAGGGAGGCAGCTGTGTCTGCAGCCCCCGGACCCAGCCTCCTGCCGACCACAACTGTCAAAGTCACGTCACCCCACGCACATGGTGCGTGGTTCATAACCGACCGTCGCCAACTAACAAATGCATCAATAAATAGAATCTCCTGCAATTCTCTGAGGCTGTAAAAGGGGTGTTTTTACAACAGCCACGGTAAGAAAATATGTATGTAAAACTTCTTCTTCTTTTTTTTTATTTGCAACAGATGATACACCCATCCGGGGATGGGTGCAGGGATGCCACATTCCCAGGCAAAAGAGGCAGATACAATTGCTCATCAGGTGGGCGCGCTCTAGTCCTTCTCCTCTCGCAACGGGACGTGGAAACGAAAATGCAAAAAAACGTGCCCAACAGGCTGAAGAGCCACGGCTGGCTCTCCCCCAGAGCATGACCCATTCAGCATCGGAGAAAACCTGGTCCAAGTCACACAGCGAGTGACCGAAGGCACAGAGAGAGTTTCAAGGACCTGTCCTTAAGTTGTTGTGATCCCAAAGTCACCAAAGGGGACACAAAGATGTCTGCCTGGGGTTCGTGCCCTGCAGAAGCTCACGACCTCCAAGGACAGTGGGTTGAGAGGTTGTCACACGTCCCCACTTTCAACATCGTGATTGCCGCCGGCCACAGAAGGCTGACGGCGGGGTCCTGGGGCCCCCAGGCAAGTGAGGCTCTCCTGGGGACAGCTGTTTCCAAAGGAGGCTGCCGTTTGCGTCCCTCCCAACGCCGTCACTCAGCACGGCAAGAGCACTTGCTAGTCATTCTTCAGCTTGATCCGGGCACAGGGATTTGAGAGATATTTCCGATTCTCCTCACTTTCCTGCTCTCTGGGTGTCTACCCACTTGGGATAGCGCTGGACGGAGGCCAAGCACATGGAAGAAGGAGGATCTTGTCATTCCCGCTAGCTGGGTCCTGCTCCAAGGCGGGGGACGCTAAGCTCCCTGTGATTGACGGATTCCAAGCCCTTGGTCCCAAAATGGCAGATGGGAGGAGAAATGACGGTATTTTGTGGGTCCTACCAACCTATGATCCACCCCTTACCAGGTGGGGAAATAAAGGGCCTGATGACGTCTCTGCTCAAGGGATAAATCCCTGTAGCATTAACTGATGCAGCTTCAACAACTCGGAGGGAGTCCCTAACCTGTCCCCCAGGCTGTCCAAAAGTCCAGGGCTGCAAATGTGGGTCTCTACACAAGACCCAGATGGCAGCTATCATTAACTCTGTTGGCGGGGAGCGGCTTTCCCCATGGCTCAACTCTACAGCCAAAGATCAGCAAAGGTCTTGCGCAACCTCCGTAGCGAAGCACGACTGTGTTTCAATAAAACTTTATTTATAAAGCCCAAGCTTTGGGCCACCTCTCGCCACCTTTGCATTAGTTCATTGAATTCTGGTTTAGGGTTAGGCTCCAACCCTGTCCTTATGCCAGACCATTCAATTCTTCAACCTTGAGGGAACCATCACAGCCACTTAATGAACTATATGTTCACCTAATCAAACTCCTTAAGATCTCCCGCCTACATTGTATATCTGTCTCTCTCTATAAATATCATCTATCTATCTATCTATATATCATATGTGAAATATAATGCACATATCACCTACATTATATGCTACATAATACATATTATATTGCATATAATGTTATATATATTATGTGACACATAGTATTGATGCAGATATTATATGAAATACCTATGCTACATATATTCTAGCCTGTAATATGATCATATGCTGGCTGGATATGATTCTTGGGGGTAACTGGGGATTGACTTCAGGGGCTCTGGGCCACTGAGCCCCGTCCCCAGCCCTATTTTGCATTTTATTGAGAGACAGGGTCTCCCTGAGTTGCTGAGGGCCTCACTTTGGCTGAGGCTGGCTTTGACCTCGCGATCCTCCTGCCTCAGCCTCCCGAGTCACTGGGGTGACAGGCGTGGGTCACTGTACCTGGCTTCACATTTTTATATCACGCCTTGGTTGAGCTGAGGGCTTCCCACCCCTGTCTCAGCTGACAGCCTGTGTGTTCTTACATAGGCTGGAGCGTGTGTGTCTGCAGAGCCTCATCCTCTCCGGTCATGAAGAACCAAAGGACGTGAGACTAATCAAGCAAAGAGAAAAGGATACAACCGAGAGAGATTTTGTTGATTTGCAATTAAATAATGATAATAATAAAAAAAAACAACCAGGATGCTGTTTTGCAGCCAAGTGTCCTTTCCGTAAGCAGGAGGATCAGAATAACCGGTAACACCGTTGCAGGTCAGCACAAAGAGCTGGTAGATCTCACCTCCTCGAGACCACCCGGGACCCTGCGCTCTCTGGGGTCCTACCTGAGAACCGAGCCCACGCGCAGCTTGCTCCACGCAGCCCATCAACAAATGCACCTCGATGGAATGGAACCAAATGAATTTATTATATAAACGAGGGGAAGGTGACCTTTCCAAATGGAAGAGGCCACTCCTAGAAGACGTGCCACAAAGAGCAGCCTCCCCATGAGCTCACCTGCCAACTTCTGCAGAAGGACCGCGGCTTAACTACCTTCTGATGAGCCACCAGGGTTCCCCATGGTATCCCCCCCCACCCGCCGGTAAAAATATCAAATCGCTCTCTGAAAGCCGTGCTATTCGGCGAGGCAAACGGGTGCCAAAATCAGTGATCTTTTTTTTTTTTTTAAGCAACCCCTACAATCCGTTGCTTTTGGAATTTGTGCGTAAGGGAGAAGATAGATGCGTTTCTTGCAGGTGTCGGGGGCAGTTTTAAGAGCCTCTTGCAGGACGGCAGAGGGTGTCTGTGGTTGAACACTTAGGAAAATATGGCTCCCCCCCAGTCTGCAGAGAGAGTCGGTGGAGTTGATTTATCTACCCCACTGGCATCTATCACTTGCCCATCGGCAGAGGGAAGGGAGGGAGGGCCGAGCCTCCTTCAGGGTGACCTTGATCAGAGAGAGGTGGCAAAGATGTTGGAGTCGGTTTAACTGACTTGTTTCGGAAATTCCGGGAGACCCTGCCCCGTGGAGACCAGGAAAACCACTAAAACTGCATTGCAGGTGAGCACCCCTTCTCCAAAATGCTCGGCAATGGAAGGATTTCCTTGTTTATTTGACTTTTGCAAGATTTGCATGGCAGGGTCACATCCTTGAGGGCGAGGGGCCAGCTCCAAACACAAAAATATACTAGTTTAATCCTCCTCTGAGGCACAAAGGCTGGAGGCCATCTAACGCCACATTGTAAATGACTCTGGGCGTGAACGAAGCTTGGTAGACGGAAATGTCTGATTCGCACGCTGCCTCCGTGTTGGAGAAGTTGTAGAGTGTTTTTTGGGGTTTCCGAGGTTGGTATGAGAGTGTCCCGCCCAGATCTAAGGGAGAGCTACTCTGGGTTCCAGATTAACAGGGGACAGAGAGAGAGAATGAAGCAAAGACATCATCACAGAAAATGTCAGGTGTGCACAGAAGTTAAAAGAAGGGGTTTGGAGCAAGGACCTTCATGTTGGTGCAGAGAATTCTTGCAGAGGTGGTGTGAGGGAAAGACCAGATCCATCACCTCCCAGGACACCCACCCCCTTCCCCAACCACGTCTGGCAGCTGCCACTCATTCTGCACTCTGTCCCCGCTCACCCACGGATGCACACTCAGGTGCACCGTTGCTGGTGGGCGGTTGTGAACCGCGTGCAGGTGTCTGTCTGCACTTTGTGCGCATCTGCAACCAGGAGTGGGGTGGCTGAATCCCAGGCCAGTTCTGTTTCTCGTTTTCTGAGCATCTCCACGCTGTTTTCTGTACTAAGGACCGTGCTGCTTTACACGGTTACTCTGTAGCAGCGTGCAAGGATCCCCTTCCTGTAACATCCTTTGCCAATACTTTTCCTCTCTCCTCTCCTCCCCCTCTTCTGCAATACTGGACCCGGAACCCCGGGCCTTGGGCACACTAGATACATGCTCTACCACGGACCTACGTTTCCCGTCCTTTTCATTTTTATTTTGAGGTATGGTCTTCCTAAGTTGCCTAAGTGCCTTTGATTCCTGCCTCAGCCTCCTGAGTAGGGTTTAACATGCATCTCCTGATGATCAGAGAAGGTGAACATGCGCCCCGCACACGCACACACACACACACACACACACACACACACACATCTTTGGCCCATTCAAATGTCATCTTTTGAGCAAATAAGACTATGTTGTGCCTTTGAAAAAAAATCACTCAATTTCAAATACTCTCAAGAGCAAGTGATAAATAATTGAGGAGGCAGAATGTCCATTCACCGGATCTGATGATCTGACACTGTTTTCATAAAATAGATGAGCCCCACCCACACGCACAACTAGATTTTGTTGATGGGCCATTAAAAAATAAAAATTAATACAAAAATTAAGACCAATATGCATGTGAATATTGTAGGATTTCTGTTGTTTACTGATTTCTCTTGCTGTGGATAAAGATCCTAACAACTTGGTAGGAGAACATAGTTAAATTAATTAGTCCCACTAATGAAGACAAAGAATCCTTGATTACTTCCTCCCCACACTAGTGATTCAACCCAGGGGCTCTTTGTCAATGAGCTACAACCCCAGCCCTTTTAATTAATTCATTTATTTTTATTTAAAGAGAGGGTCTCGCTAAGTTGCTGAGGCTGGCCTCCAACTTGCAATCCTCCTGCCTCAGCCTCCTGAGTCACCAGATTGCATACCTGTGCCGCCGTGCCCAACTAAACCCTTGATTCTCAAGTGGAAAGATGGGCTGTTCCTTGGGAAACTGGTTTTGTGAGGTCAATCTGATCATTGTAAACATGTAGAAAGCACAAGCCGATTTATTTTGGAGGCAAATATTTCAGAAACTATTGCAGGAACCAGCTCTTTGACGGCATTCATAAAATCCGAGCAGAATTCTACCCGCGAAACGTTCCATCTCGCTTCTCCGTCCTATCTCCCTTTAAGCTCCAGCTGATTCACAGACAAAATTCACCCACATCTAGATCTTAACAGGATAATCACACTGAAAACACATTTCCTTTAAAAGGTGCATGTGTGTGTGGGGGGGGCGGGGAGGGTGGATAATCAATGTCTCCACTACCCCTTTATCTCCTAAATATTAGATTATTATGTTTAAAATGCGAACGGCAGCAGACATGTAGCATTCCCAGCATTCAAAGCATCGACTTGTTGCATTCTGAAGAAGGCTCAGACCCTCTTGGCTATTGTACTCCATGAGCTCACCCCACGGGGGTCTCTGGCCATCAAAGCAAAATGCCAAGTGCGTCTCCTGCTGCTGCTGCTGCGTGAACGACCCGGGCTCCATCCGCCTGGGCCACCTGCCCTGCCCTGCGGCTCCCGCATCCTACCTGCAGCTCTGCTCAGGAACCTGCTAACCCTTCCTTTACGGTGACTTAGGGACATGCCTCCTCGGCAGCCCCTAGGCTCTTGCAGAATCTAACGGGCGTCTGGCGAGAGAAGGAGAGACGGGAGAACCCGTGTGTGCAGTGGAGCCTGCAGCTCCATCCTGAGACGCCGTCCTCTCCCAGAGAAAAGAAAGCAACCCCGGTCCACCCAGGCCACAGCCTTGTGGAGATCAGAAGGAAGCACCGCACCTTACTGCCCACCCAGACCAGTTTCCACGGCTCACTGGGCTGGAATACCATGGGAAATGGGGCGGGGGTACCCACCAGCAGGCCCTGGACACGCGGAACTGCACCCCCGTGTGCTAGCTGTGAGGCTATTCAGAGCAGGCACACACGGCCACCGCCCTGGGGTCTCCCGGCCTCATGGGGCTGACTCCAGAGGTGCCCCTTGATACAATTATAAATCTAGCTGCGTGCCGTGGTGCACGCCTGGCGTCCCAGCGGCTCGGGAGGCCGAGGCAGGAGGATCGCGAGTTCAAAGCCAGCCTCCGCAATGGCGAGGCTGTTGTCTCTGCCCAGAATCTCCTCAGAGGCTCCGTGCGCCATTCTCCACGCGGGGATGGACGAGAGCATCCCGTGCACCATCCTTCCACGACTGCGGGGGCAAACGGATCTCCTACGGCCCTCGCAGTACGCGAAACACCCGCGAGACAGGGAAATGGCAGGTCAACAGCACCTGCTCTGTTTATTCTAGCGAGGTTCCAAGGTCACCTGTGTCCCCACTTCCCACACATCTCCTCCCCTCTCTCAGGAGCCGAGGGGACATGTCTGGTTGTGTCCCCCACCACACCCGCTGCAGATGTGGCCGAGGGACCAGCTGTGTCCTGTTGGTATCTTATCAAAGCCTTGGTGATGTGGGACACTTGGATCACCGCCAGACGCGTGGGTACCAGCCAGCACCTGGGTCTCACCGAATATTCCCCGGGAAACAACCTGATCCTTCATGGGAACAGCTAAAAGGTGACCCTGCGGCAAGAACCAAGCGGCAGAGGGGACCACGGTTCCCGGTAAGCCAAACGATGGCTTCCCAAAGACGTCCTCGTCCGCATCCCTAGAACCTGTCACTCATGTCCCAAACATGGCAGAAGGGACGCTGCGGACATGACCAAGAGAAGCCTCTGGAGATGGCGAGAGAGGCCGGGGTCACGCAGCTGGCCTCACAGAGTCTGTGTGACAGAAAGGTACAAAGAGTCACGGGATCAGAGGCGAAGGGGACGGAAGTCAGAGAGAGTCAGGGACAAGTCAGCAGATGACGAATTTGGTGGCTTAGAAATGGATCCCCGCTTTTGAGCCCAACGGAGAACCGCAACCCAAGTGGTCACTTGGTGAGCGTCCAGTTCCGGGGACACCAGGGGCTCAAGGAAAAGGCGGCCACGGAGCAGCGGGCAGGACAATGCTTGTCCACTTTGCGCCTCTCACCTTTATAGATGCCGTTACTGCCGCCATGCTTCTGGCCCTTGGCGGTCACCTCCTCGACGTGGGCTCCGTGGTCCGAGGTGAAGTAGACGAGGGTGTGGTCGGCCAGTCTCAGCTCTTCTAGGACATCCAAGACCTGCCCTGGGGGAGAGGAGAGATGCATGCTCAAGCTCTTCCATTGTCCGGGGAGAAAGGGACGGACCGGGTCCCCCCCCTCCGCTGGTGGGTTCCCTCCTCGAGGTGGGGAGGTGACCGCGGTGTGCGCGGGATTGACCCCCGCGACACGGGCCCAGGCAGGGCTCCCGAAGGAGCATCCGAAAGATCCAGTCATTGAGGGGAGCTCGATTCAAAGAAGGATCGTCGTTTCTACAAGTAACCAGCCTCACGGATCAGGAGAGGTTTGGGAGAACGTGCCGGAAAGGAGAGGCAAGATCAGCCCTGACCAGCTGGCCACACGGCCCTGGGCCACCAACCACCAATGTCCCTGTCCTGGGAGCCAGTATTGCAAGATGAAGGATCTTTGCCTCTCTCCACGTGTCTCTATCTTCGTTCTATTCTATTCTCAGTCACCTTCTGGCTAAGTTGCCCAGGCTGGCCTCAGACTTGCCATCCTCCTGCCTCAGCCTCCCGAGTAGCTGGGTTCACAGGGGTGTACCCCTGCACCTGGTATGAACGTCATCCTTAAAAACGGACAGCAGACACCACCCAACTCGGGAACCCACGGTCGGGACTTATCCATGGGCCTCAAATATTTCCTCAGTCTCACCTTCTTCTCTCCAAACCTCACGCTGCAAACCACCAGCAAATGTGACTTCATGGATAATAACACCGACAGTAAGAACAAAAAGTGATCCTTTCTGCCATCCATGAGTCCGGGCCTTGACCAGCGTCTGGCAGGATATTGCAGTGGTGCATGCAGTTAGATACCCCAAGTGTACCCCTCTGCAGGCAAAGAGTCTGTACTCAGCAAGAATCAACGTGGAGCAAAAGAGACATTAAATAGACCTCAGAGCCGGGCACGCGGGTGCACATCTGTAATCCCAGTGGCTTGGGAGGCTGAGTCAGGAGGATGAAAAGTTGAAGGCCAGCCTCAGCAAATTATCGAATCCCTAAGCAACTTATCAAGACCCTAAACCAAATATAAAAAAGGATTGGGGATGTGGCTCAGTGGTTAAGCACCCCTGGGTTCAATTCCTGGTACCAAAAAAGAGACTAAAAGAATAAAGATGTCTTTCTGCCGTTTGATTGCAAATTCCACAGGCCAGAGTAGGTTCCATCAATTTTTAACTCCAACGGTAAACACTTCTGGATCCTGCACCGTATACATGAGTGTCACTCAGACACCAGGAGTGAGACAGCTGGCAATCTGTCTCCCGGGATCAGTCACCGTCAGCACGACATTGACTACGGTCCGACCTGGTACAACTAAGCAAGCCACCTGTGCGCCGGAGCTCGTTTGGCTCTGGGGTCATTTGGCTGCGACACAAACCTGAGCCTTCTTTCCTTGAAAATGATAATTAGCTTAACGAGCAGAAGTAGAAGCATCTCCATGATATCACCCCCACCCCTACTGGGAGAGAAAAATCCCCTTTCTTCCGCACATGACTTCCAGGTAAAAATCATAGACGCAGAGGACCCAGGATTTTACAGGTAAAAATCATAGACGCAGAGGACCCAGGATTTTACAGGTAAAAATCATAGACGCAGAGGACCCAGGATTTTACAGGTAAAAATCATAGACGCAGAGGACCCAGGATTTTACAGGTAAAAATCATAGACGCAGAGGACCCAGGATTTTACAGGTAAAAATCATAGACGCAGAGGACCCAGGATTTTACAGGTAAAAATCATAGACGCAGAGGACCCAGGATTTTACAGGTAAAAATCATAGACGCAGAGGACCCAGGATTTTACAGGTAAAAATCATAGACGCAGAGGACCCAGGATTTCACGTGCTTCTACTGCAAATAATAATGGAGCACTATTCCTTCATTTCAAACCCCATTCACCTTTCATATATTTAGAAGAATCTTAGCACCAAGAATTTGCAGTAAAAAAAAAAATGCTTTATAACATACGTGGCTTCTGCAACAACTTGTGTTCACAAACAAAACAAAACACACACAAAAAAAACACCCCCAAACGCACACACGTATTTAGGGCAGGTTTCCCTGCAGTTGCCAAAATGTTGGGATGCCCTCCAAAAGGTGAGTGGATACCTAGACTGCAGAGAATCCAGTTGATGCAAATATTAAAAGAATTGAGGGATCCCACCGGGCAAACACATAGAGGAAACATAAATGAGTGTCTTAAGGGAAAGAAGTCAGCACACCGTGTGGCGTTATTACGGAAAAAGGCAAACAGTGGACATTATGAAAGGTTCTGTGGTGGTGAGGGGTGAAAGGGCAGGGGTGGGTGAACAGGTGGAGCCTGGAAGATGTTCCGGGCTTTGACCAGCGTCTGGCAGGATACTGCAGTGGTGCATGCAGTTAGATACCCCAAGTGTCAATCAAGCCTTCCGTGAGTAACAATGTATCCGTCCTGGGTGGTCCATGGTAACAAGTACTACCTCGGGCAATAGTAACAAAGATGACATAGTAACTAGGTCAAGGTGCAGCTTGTCCCACAGAGGACACAGGATATATGTGAAAATTCTGTACTTTCTATTTATTTATTTATTTAGGATTGAACTCAGGGACACCCGACCCCTGAGCCCCCATCCCCAGCCCTATTTTGCATTTCATTTAGAGACAGGGTCTCCCTGAGTTGCTTAGGGCCTCGCTTTGGCTGAGGCTGGCTTTGAACCCGCGATCCTCCTGCCTCAGCCTCCGGAGCCGCTGGGACGCCAGGCGTGCGCCGCTCTGCCTGGCTCTACTTTCTTTTCAATTTTTTTTTTTTTAAGGAAAACCTAAAACTGCTCAAGTATAATTTTAATTCAAATGCACCTGGGGCTCCTAGCCTTCCTTATTCACCGGCTCAAAGTGTGTGTGTGTGTGTGCAGAAGCCACCTGACCTAGGCTGTGTGCGCAGGGCTGGGGTGACATAGAGTTGCAGGGGCAGAGCTTAAATTTGGAGCTGGACTCCTAACTGCTTTTCTTTGTTGAAGCCAGCCGCCTTCTGTGTCTAGTCACCCCCCTGGGCTACAAACCTACACCTCCGTGTGTGTGTATATACGCACGTACACGCGTGCAGTCTTCTTCCAACCAATCCCCCTCGGTCCTTCTGCATGCTAATGCCCCTTGCCGAATATTTCCTCCAAATTCCACTCTTTTTCCAATGACCACGATGACATACTTAATGTGTCCCCATTCTTCTTCTCTGCCATGACTCTGCCCTATCATTTCCATCTCCACCCGGGGCCCGGGATGAATGCATACGCAGCTGCTGAGGCCATCGCGGGGTGACCGGGTGACCGCGGAGGGTGGGGCAATCTGCTGAGAAATTGTCTGGGTCCCCATTTCCTCTCAGCCCGTGATTTTCCCCAAAGACACACTCTCTGGACCTTGAGCTCTGCAGGTTTTATGCCAGCATCTCATCTAGAGAGCCCAGAGCCCATTAACCATTTAATTTTCCATAAGATGGATCCTTTCCAAGGTCTCACCTCTTTCTCGCCTCGAAATTCTGAACGGGAAGTCTCCCCTGGGAACAAATGGGGCCGCATGATTCTCTCTTTCTATCCTTTTTTTTCCCTCAGAGCGATGCTTCGCCGCCAGAGGCCTGCAAATATTATTTTTTTTTTTCCAGGAAGGTTCTTGAGATCTAATGATACCAATTTATATAGGACGATCGCTTTGAATGACCGACAGCGGGCTGCCGGGGAGACTCTCAACGAAATGTTTTATTTCCAAAGCCTTCTCTCTCGTTGCTCCCGGAATGAAACAAATACAGAAAATGAGCCGTTTCGAGAGCACTTTGGGGCTTCACTCGAGGCTCAGGAACCAGCTTACTGTTAAAGCCAGGGCTTTCCGACCCAATACCTCGCCACGCTAAAGAGGAAACAAACGTGGACACGCGGGAACGTGGCGGTGGGTGTCTCCGTCGTGAGCGGACACGGGTTGCAGAGGAAGGCCGGGTGCTGGGGAGCGCTCGCTCACGGCTTTGACGCTCTTGCCAAGCCACCGCTCAGAGGTGGCAGGAGGCTACTCCCTGCAGGAGAGACAAGGGGTTTCAAGGTGCAGGTGGGACTGCAGGTGGCCTGTGAGCAAGGTGCCATCACCCAAGGTGCCTGAGTTCTCGCTTCTGATGGACGCTCCTGATGGAAACCCAGGTCCCCAGCTCCACCCTCGAGATGGGAGATGCAGCACCTAAGAGCAGGTGCTCCTCCTGGTAGCGAAGCAGTCGTTGGAGACTTGCCCCGAGCAGTGCATAAGGCGCTCTGTGCTGAATGCTTGGTCTGGGACCAGCCCCCGAATTCCAGGGGACCCAGGAAACCCTAAAAAGTCATCTCCCTAAAACTGTGGGTGCTTCACCGGCTCGACAGGGGGACACGGGACTCCTGTCTTCTCACTGAGGCTCGAGTTTTAGGATAGACGAGAGGCTGGGTAATTGCAGCCCGGGTGCTGGTTCCCAGTCTCCGTGTGCAGTGATAAACGCTTGGCCTTGGACCTCACAGCCGTAATTGGAAGCTCTCCTGTAGCATGAATCTGCCGTCCCCGGCTCCAGAGAGGCCATCTTTTCTGAGCTCACGAAGGGCCAGAAGCGTCACCGACATCCCATCCGTCAGGGGACAGCTGTCGCCGCCCAGAGACAGATGGTGACTGGTGAGAAGCAATGTCCGCGTTTAATGCAGGGGAACTCGGTGTCCTATTCCCCCCCCCACCCCGGAAATAAATGGCCAAGCGTTTGCAGAACCACAGCCCTGATCTTGTCCCTTCACCGGAGGCTCAAGGGGCCGACAGAGGGGCCATTTATCTACAGGATAAAAATCAAGTTCCAAAGCTTCCAGGGGCCATCTTGACTCATGAAAATGCTCCATTAACTCTCCCCATGAGCGGACTGCAGAGAGAAACCACCCCGAGATGCCATGGCACCTCGGAGGGAATGGTGGTTACAAACAGCAGCCAATTCTGGGGACGATGTGGGACCAAAGGACCTGCCATACGCTGTTGTAGGGACTGCGAACTTGCAGAGCCACTGTGGAGAAGACAAAGGACGTCCCTCCAAAGACTAAAAGCAGATCTACCACGTGATCCGGCTCTCCGGCTCCGGGGTATGAACACCAAAGAAAGGAAGCGATCGTACCAAGGAATACCTGCACGCTCACGTTCACCGCGACATCATTCAGAGGAAGCAAGGATGGAGTCAGCCCAGGTGTCCATCAAAAACGAACGCAAAGAAGCTGTGCACTATTCTGCATCATACTCTAAAGAAGGGTAAAGAATAAACCCTGCCATTTGCATGAAAATGGGAAGAACCAGAAGGCGTTATGTTCAGTGAAAGAGCCAAACACCCAGAGAGACGCCCTCTGCTTGCTCTCTCCCATACGGGGAAGCTAAGAGTCCGAATGGCCTCACTTTATTCAATCGAATGCATTTTTTTTTGCACCCCATGCAGTCTGGGGCTCAGTCAGGCAAATGTCCACAGGACCTCGAATCTGGGGCACGGGAACGAAACTCTTGCAGGGTGGATTTCAGGGGCTGAGGAGGCGGAAAGAAGAAGGTGAGCCCCGTCTCCATCTTGCTCGCCTCGGTCACACCCTCCCCATCCACCGACTGGCGGACCACTCCTCACTTCTGCGTCCTGTCATCAACCTAAAAATCCCAAACACGTTCAGGAGCCGCTCCTAATCACGCTCCCCAAAGCCGTGGACAAGTAAGCAAAGGTGACATTCGAGGACAGATTAGACAAGGGTCGTCTTTCAATCTGCTTGGCTCATTCCCGAACCGTCAAGACGAAGTCCTTAGAACCCAGACTCCGCAGTGGATTTCCGTAACATGATATATAGTCATATATGATATATAGTCATGTATCTTATATAGATAGATAGATAGATATAGATATATATAATACAAAGGGTGCTGAACAGCTTTGGGGGAGACAACACCAGGCTACAATGAGACCCGAGGAACCCTCTTTGGGGGCAGGGGACTGGGCATTGAACCCAGGGGCCCTCGACCCCTGAGCCCCGTCCCCAGCCCTAGTTTGCATTTTATTGAGAGACAGGGTCTCACCCAGTTGCTGAGGGCCTCGCTGTGGCTGAGGCTGGCTTTGAACTCACGATCCTCCTGCCTCGGCCTCCCGAGCCGTTCGGATTACAGGTGTGCACCACTATACCCAGCTTTTCATATATTTTCAATTGTATAATTTACATATAGAGTGTACGTAAATATATTTTGTAAGTAATATAACACATATGTAAAGAGGTATGATGAACTTGTTTTATAAGCTATATTTCACTTAAAATATATCATAAGCATCTCTTAACAGTGTTAAATATAAATACATTATAATTTTGTTAGCAATTTTATTTCCTCATTTAAAAGGCCCAGTTATTCCCCAAATGTCATCTATGATGCCATCTGTTTTTCAGATTTTCAACATAAATATGCATTAACTGTGTACTTAAAAAATGTGAAAAGAAGAGGTTGGGGGTGTGGCTCAGTGGTAGAGAGCTTACCTAGCATGTGTGAGGCACTGGGTTCCATCCTCAGCACCACATAAAAATAGATCAATAAAATAAAGGTATTGTATTTATCTACAAGTAAAACTAAAAATAAAAAAATGTGAAAAGAAGAAAACAAAACAAAAACACATATGTACTGGTTAAAAAGTCACATAATTACAGTTACAGTGTGGATCTTAGAATCAAACATGCCTGAATTTTAAATAGAAAATATGCTTATTTGCCATGGATCATGTGACTTTGGGGCACGTTACCCATCTGAGTTTCCATTGACCATCTAAAAATGGGAAAAACTAAACAAATCACTGAAGATTGTTGGGGGGGGGTTAAGAAAACTAAAATCTGTGTAGCACTTTACATAGACTTGGTTCTTCATCTTCATCATCACTGCCACCATCATTATTTTCCTTGTCTTAAATGCCTTATCTGAGTTAAAAAAAAAAATAGGTCAAAGCAGATAAAGAAACACACACACACAAAATTCCACCTTATATTTATATTCTGAAGTTTCTGATATCAATATCTAAGAATGTTCCTTCACTCCTGGATATCATGTGTAGGGATACCCCATTCCATAGGGAATTTCCCCCTTCCCCAAAGATCTGACACTTGAATTGATGTTTAACTAAAATTAGGATGATCCACAATAATAACATGAATTCAAACCAAAAGCTGGTTACACAGTTTTGCTAATAAGCCTGCAGGGGAAATAAGATTACCCCCCTATATTTTGTTCTTAACAGCTTTATAGAGATATTATCTTCATATTCCACAATTCATTTAAAATAAAATTCAGGGGTTGTTTTAGTATATTCATTGAGTTGTGCAATGACTATCATAATCAATTTTAGAATATATTGTTTACCCTCAGGAGAAACCCCCAGTCTACGAGCAGTCACACCTCACTATCCCCCACCAATTTGCTAATGAACTGTCAGACTGTTTTCCAAAACAAATACACCATTTTATATTGCAACAGCGGCTTGTGAGCATTTTAGTTTCTCATCTTTGTCAACATTTTTTTATCATCTGGTTTTTTATTATAGCCATGCTAGAGTTTGTGAAGTTATGTTTCACTATGATTTTAACTTGCATTTATTTCTTCATTTCATCTTGATCACCTTTTCTTGTGCTTATTGGCTATTTGTGTATCTTCTTTGGAGAAAAGTTTATTCATATAATTTACCCACTGGGTTGTCTTTTTACGTGGATTAATCCACTTGGATGGACTCACTGGGTGTAGACTCATAGTGGATTAATCCACTTGGATGGACTCACTGGGTGGTGACTGCAGCAGGTGGGGGGTGGCTGGAGGAGGGGGTCCCTGGGCTGTGCCTTGGGGGTCTCTGTCCTGTCCCTGGTGAGCAGAGCTCTCTCTGCTCCCTGGTGCCCTGTCCTGAGCTGCTCTCCTCCTCCAGGCCCTGCCGCCATCTTGTTCTGCTCCCCTTGGGCCAGAGCCATGGAGTCGGCCACCAGGGACTGAACTCAGTGAGATCCTGTCTCTAAATAAAATACAAAATAGGGCTGGGGATGGGGCTTGGTGTTCAGTGCCCCTGAGTTCAAATTCCTGGTACCCAAGAAAAAAGTGACCCATGAGAAATGTTTAAATACCTGGCTAGAACCTACCAGTGCTTTTACATTTGGGCTCTCATTTGCCAATAAATGTTTCTTGTTGTGGTTGAGCTGGTGGCTGCTTCGGCCCCTGGGATCATCAACATAAATTCATCAGGCACCTTGGTTCCTTGACAATTTATTCCTGATACTTTGCTGATGGAAATGTTTTACCAAAGGAGTCTCGATGCTGGTTATTTATTTTAACTCGCGATGGCCCTTTGGGGTAAAAGACCATGAGCCCCAGGCTTCAGAACAGGACATTAAGCCTGGGCTGTTGAAAATTGGTAACACTGCTACAGAGTGGGTGAGAGGTTACTCATTGATAAGCTGAATTAATCGAGGGGACCAGAATCAATAGGCTACACAAGGAATTTCCAACGAAGGTCTGCAGCCCAAAGTTCATCGGGTTCCGCAGCCCTGCCTGCGTTCTGCCACCATGACTTACAACCATCTTTCTGATGCCCCAACTAGGTGCTGTTTAAATCTCTAGGTTGCAAATTCTCCTCCTCCAGGAAGGTATTTTGCCACAAATGCAGATTTACTAGACATTGCAATAGAAAATGAAGACAGAGAGACCAAAAAAAATATATGTATATGTACATGCATGTATATATATTCTATATGCATGCACAAATATAAAGATATATAGTCATATATGATATATAGTCATGTATCTTATATAGATAGATAGATAGATATAGATATATATAATACAAAGGGTGCTGAACAGCTTTGGGGGAGACAACGGGGGGAGGCATTTGTGGCTTGTATTCCTTGCATTTTGGTGCCTGAAGATCATGCAAATGCACATTTGCATGCACACGGGTGTGTTTTGTTGCATGGGTTTTATAGCATGGATATGTATCCACATCTCCACACCGCAACAGGCCTTCCCAGAGTCTCCCCAAACCAAGTTAAGTCATCGACGTGCAGCCACCTAAGTTCCACTAAATTACGGGGGGGAGGGGGGATGCACCTGCTGCTGGCGATCTTAAATAAATGAGATTTTGCGTGAATACGGTGAGCACCCGGGTAATTCCGGAAACAGCGGAGGCTCGCAATGTTTTAATTTTGTGCCTCAATGGCATCGTGGATACTCAATGAACGAGATCCTTTTTGCATTGACAGAGTGTTTTATGGTGCTCTGTGCTACTTGATAACGGGCCTTGATGTTTTCTCTACTTCTTGGCAGGAAATATAAATGACTTTACAGAATCCTGTTGTAAAGACATTTTGCTTTCCCAAGGATTATATCCCCAAGTGAATGGCAGGGCTTTGAAAGTCATTGTTGGGTGGTGCACACCTGTCACCCCAGTGTCTCGGGAGGCTGAGGCAGGAGGATCGCCAGGTCAAAGCCAGCCTCAGCCAAAGGGAGGCCGTAAGCAACTCAGTGAGACCCTGTCTCTAAGTAAAATGCAAAATAGGGCTGGGGAGGGGGCTCAGGGGTCGAGTGCCCCTGGGTTCAATCCCTGGAACTCCCTGAATAAAGGTCACTGGTGGTTCACGGTGGGGCTCCTGCTGCCATATTGAAATTGTTCCCCAAGAAGGGGAGCCCAGAAATTGCCCGAGGACCCAGATTCCTGGCTCCCAGCAGACCCTGTGAGCAATCCCCCCAATTCCCACTCCAACAAGCTTGGGGAAGTGGCTCTTTCGGACCACAGGTGAAGAGTCTTGCCCCAAAACTATTTCAGACCCTACGCCATGGATTTCCTTCTCGTGGTTACGCGATCCTCCTGCCTCGGCCTCCCGAGCCACGGGGATACCAGGTGTGGGCCACCGCCCCTGGCTCAAGGACCACCCTTTGACAAGGAAACACGGTGAAATGTGTAACCAGTACCGACACTTTGTGGATCTCAAACACGACACCACCAACGGCAGCTTCCACAAACGGATAATACGCATATAATGAATGATTCACGTCCTTAGGGTGGCCAGGGAAACTCAGGTGGAGAGGGGGCCATCCTATACAGGGACCCTTTCTGCGCTGGGCTGGGATTTCTCAGTCGGGTGAGTTCCATCCTAGGCACGTGCACACGGGTTCCTGGAGCTCATCCATTGGTGTCACACCTGGTGGTGACGATAATGTAGTGAAATGTCCTCCGTCACACCCAGCTGGGCCTCCTCCCGGCCTCGTGTGCTTGCTCTGCTCTGGGATACTGTGATGGCTCTCCTGCACCATCTTCTTGGCTCAACAATAACTGGAGTTTGAGTCTAGGGTGTTGTGTTTTGGGAAATAGACGGCACAGCTCGGGACAGCTCCCTTTCTTGCAGAGAACAACAGTGATTTTTATGCATAGATGAGCAAAGACACGTGGAACAAGATTGTAGAATCCACTCCTTGGAAAGAGACACACGTGTCTGGGAGCATTTGTTGGACTCTCTTTTCTTGCACAAAACAAGGGTTGGGTGAGCCGGGCACAGCGGCACACGCCTGTCATCCCAGCGACTCTGGAGGCTGAGTGAGGCAGGAGGATCGTGAGTTCCAAGCCAGCCTCCGCCAAAGGGAGGCCCTCAGCCACTCAGGGAGACCCTGTCTCTCAATAAAATGCAAAATAGGGCTGGGGACGGGGCTCAGGGGTCGAGGGTCCCCGAGCTCAATCCCTGATACCCCCAAACCAACAATGGATGGCCACCAGCTTATCTTATCTTGCCATGGGAGGTGACCCAGGCTGTCTAAGGTTGATGAGGTTGACCAGGTAGGTAGATGCTCATGGGATCGTGTCTAGGGCCAAGGCCAATGAAGCTCAGGAAATGGATTAGATGGTGTCAGTCACCTTTCCGACGCTATAACAAGAAACCTCCTGCAGACTCCCCACAGCGCCAGGCTGGGGACCACACCTTGAGCGTGGGGGTCTCAGAAAACATCCAAGATCCAAACTAGAGCAACCCTGAACTTCTGCAGCCACAGTCAACTGCAAACGCAGCCGTCACCCTCCTCTGTGGGCCGGAATGTGGGGTAGACACAGAAGCAGGAAGAGCAGAGAATCTCCAGGGCCCACAAACTCCGGCCCTGCACGCCGTCCATCCTCCCTTCTGCTGCAGGACTGGATGTTTGCACAGGAGTTGACCATATCGAAAGCCAAAGAGGGGAAATAGAAAAGGGCGCTTCTCTTTGGTGACCCCTGGGACATCAGTCATAGAGCCGTCCCCTCCTGCCCACTCCAATTACGACCAAATGCGTTGACTGATCCAGTCTACACTTCCTTTCAGACACCCTCCTCACTGAAGGCCACAAGGGCAGCTCAGGGCGTGAGCTCAGTCCCCCAGACACACCGACGCCAGCTGTGGTCTACAGGAGACCCCCCAACATCCACATCTGTAGCTTAGCAGTATGGAGGCTTAGATAACAGCTGTCCCCCAAAAGCTCACGTGTCAGACCATGCAAGAAGGCTCAGAGGTGAAATGATCACATTATGAGAGGTGCGACCTCATCAGTGGATTAATCCACTTGGATGGACTCACTGGGTGTAGACTCATAGTGGATTAATCCACTTGGATGGACTCACTGGGTGGTGACTGCAGCAGGTGGGGGGTGGCTGGAGGAGGGGGTCCCTGGGCTGTGCCTTGGGGGTCTCTGTCCTGTCCCTGGTGAGCAGAGCTCTCTCTGCTCCCTGGTGCCCTGTCCTGAGCTGCTCTCCTCCTCCAGGCCCTGCCGCCATCTTGTTCTGCTCCCCTTGGGCCAGAGCCATGGAGTCGGCCACCAGGGACTGAACTCAGTGAGATCCTGTCTCTAAATAAAATACAAAATAGGGCTGGGGATGGGGCTCGGTGTTCAGTGCCCCTGAGTTCAAATTCCTGGTACCCAAGAAAAAAGTGACCCATGAGAAATGTTTAAATACCTGGCTAGAACCTACCAGTGCTTTTACATTTGGGCTCTCATTTGCCAATAAATGTTTCTTGTTGTGGTTGAGCTGGTGGCTGCTTCGGCCCCTGGGATCATCAACATAAATTCATCAGGCACCTTGGTTCCTTGACAATTTATTCCTGATACTTTGCTGATGGAAATGTTTTACCAAAGGAGTCTCGATGCTGGTTATTTATTTTAACTCGCGATGGCCCTTTGGGGTAAAAGAGCATGAGCCCCAGGCTTCAGAACAGGACATTAAGCCTGGGCTGTTGAAAATTGGTAACACTGCTACAGAGTGGGTGAGAGGTTACTCATTGATAAGCTGAATTAATCGAGGGGACCAGAATCAATAGGCTACACAAGGAATTTCCAACGAAGGTCTGCAGCCCAAAGTTCATCGGGTTCCGCAGCCCTGCCTGCGTTCTGCCACCATGACTTACAACCATCTTTCTGATGCCCCAACTAGGTGCTGTTTAAATCTCTAGGTTGCAAATTCTCCTCCTCCAGGAAGGTATTTTGCCACAAATGCAGATTTACTAGACATTGCAATAGAAAATGAAGACAGAGAGACCAAAAAAAATATATGTATATGTACATGCATGTATATATATTCTATATGCATGCACAAATATAAAGATATATAGTCATATATGATATATAGTCATGTATCTTATATAGATAGATAGATAGATATAGATATATATAATACAAAGGGTGCTGAACAGCTTTGGGGGAGACAACGGGGGGAGGCATTTGTGGCTTGTATTCCTTGCATTTTGGTGCCTGAAGATCATGCAAATGCACATTTGCATGCACACGGGTGTGTTTTGTTGCATGGGTTTTATAGCATGGATATGTATCCACATCTCCACACCGCAACAGGCCTTCCCAGAGTCTCCCCAAACCAAGTTAAGTCATCGACGTGCAGCCACCTAAGTTCCACTAAATTACGGGGGGGAGGGGGGATGCACCTGCTGCTGGCGATCTTAAATAAATGAGATTTTGCGTGAATACGGTGAGCACCCGGGTAATTCCGGAAACAGCGGAGGCTCGCAATGTTTTAATTTTGTGCCTCAATGGCATCGTGGATACTCAATGAACGAGATCCTTTTTGCATTGACAGAGTGTTTTATGGTGCTCTGTGCTACTTGATAACGGGCCTTGATGTTTTCTCTACTTCTTGGCAGGAAATATAAATGACTTTACAGAATCCTGTTGTAAAGACATTTTGCTTTCCCAAGGATTATATCCCCAAGTGAATGGCAGGGCTTTGAAAGTCATTGTTGGGTGGTGCACACCTGTCACCCCAGTGTCTCGGGAGGCTGAGGCAGGAGGATCGCGATCCTCCTGCCTCGGCCTCCCGAGCCACGGGGATACCAGGTGTGGGCCACCGCCCCTGGCTCAAGGACCACCCTTTGACAAGGAAACACGGTGAAATGTGTAACCAGTACCGACACTTTGTGGATCTCAAACACGACACCACCAACGGCAGCTTCCACAAACGGATAATACGCATATAATGAATGATTCACGTCCTTAGGGTGGCCAGGGAAACTCAGGTGGAGAGGGGGCCATCCTATACAGGGACCCTTTCTGCGCTGGGCTGGGATTTCTCAGTCGGGTGAGTTCCATCCTAGGCACGTGCACACGGGTTCCTGGAGCTCATCCATTGGTGTCACACCTGGTGGTGACGATAATGTAGTGAAATGTCCTCCGTCACACCCAGCTGGGCCTCCTCCCGGCCTCGTGTGCTTGCTCTGCTCTGGGATACTGTGATGGCTCTCCTGCACCATCTTCTTGGCTCAACAATAACTGGAGTTTGAGTCTAGGGTGTTGTGTTTTGGGAAATAGACGGCACAGCTCGGGACAGCTCCCTTTCTTGCAGAGAACAACAGTGATTTTTATGCATAGATGAGCAAAGACACGTGGAACAAGATTGTAGAATCCACTCCTTGGAAAGAGACACACGTGTCTGGGAGCATTTGTTGGACTCTCTTTTCTTGCACAAAACAAGGGTTGGGTGAGCCGGGCACAGCGGCACACGCCTGTCATCCCAGCGACTCTGGAGGCTGAGTGAGGCAGGAGGATCGTGAGTTCCAAGCCAGCCTCCGCCAAAGGGAGGCCCTCAGCCACTCAGGGAGACCCTGTCTCTCAATAAAATGCAAAATAGGGCTGGGGACGGGGCTCAGGGGTCGAGGGTCCCCGAGCTCAATCCCTGATACCCCCAAACCAACAATGGATGGCCACCAGCTTATCTTATCTTGCCATGGGAGGTGACCCAGGCTGTCTAAGGTTGATGAGGTTGACCAGGTAGGTAGATGCTCATGGGATCGTGTCTAGGGCCAAGGCCAATGAAGCTCAGGAAATGGATTAGATGGTGTCAGTCACCTTTCCGACGCTATAACAAGAAACCTCCTGCAGACTCCCCACAGCGCCAGGCTGGGGACCACACCTTGAGCGTGGGGGTCTCAGAAAACATCCAAGATCCAAACTAGAGCAACCCTGAACTTCTGCAGCCACAGTCAACTGCAAACGCAGCCGTCACCCTCCTCTGTGGGCCGGAATGTGGGGTAGACACAGAAGCAGGAAGAGCAGAGAATCTCCAGGGCCCACAAACTCCGGCCCTGCACGCCGTCCATCCTCCCTTCTGCTGCAGGACTGGATGTTTGCACAGGAGTTGACCATATCAAAAGCCAAAGAGGGGAAATAGAAAAGGGCGCTTCTCTTTGGTGACCCCTGGGACATCAGTCATAGAGCCGTCCCCTCCTGCCCACTCCAATTACGACCAAATGCGTTGACTGATCCAGTCTACACTTCCTTTCAGACACCCTCCTCACTGAAGGCCACAAGGGCAGCTCAGGGCGTGAGCTCAGTCCCCCAGACACACCGACGCCAGCTGTGGTCTACAGGAGACCCCCCAACATCCACATCTGTAGCTTAGCAGTATGGAGGCTTAGATAAGAGCTGTCCCCCAAAAGCTCACGTGTCAGACCATGCAAGAAGGCTCAGAGGTGAAATGATCACATTATGAGAGGTGCGACCTCATCAGTGGATTAATCCACTTGGATGGACTCACTGGGTGTAGACTCATAGTGGATTAATCCACTTGGATGGACTCACTGGGTGGTGACTGCAGCAGGTGGGGGGTGGCTGGAGGAGGGGGTCCCTGGGCTGTGCCTTGGGGGTCTCTGTCCTGTCCCTGGTGAGCAGAGCTCTCTCTGCTCCCTGGTGCCCTGTCCTGAGCTGCTCTCCTCCTCCAGGCCCTGCCGCCATCTTGTTCTGCTCCCCTTGGGCCAGAGCCATGGAGTCGGCCACCAGGGACTGAACTCAGTGAGATCCTGTCTCTAAATAAAATACAAAATAGGGCTGGGGATGGGGCTCGGTGTTCAGTGCCCCTGAGTTCAAATTCCTGGTACCCAAGAAAAAAGTGACCCATGAGAAATGTTTAAATACCTGGCTAGAACCTACCAGTGCTTTTACATTTGGGCTCTCATTTGCCAATAAATGTTTCTTGTTGTGGTTGAGCTGGTGGCTGCTTCGGCCCCTGGGATCATCAACATAAATTCATCAGGCACCTTGGTTCCTTGACAATTTATTCCTGATACTTTGCTGATGGAAATGTTTTACCAAAGGAGTCTCGATGCTGGTTATTTATTTTAACTCGCGATGGCCCTTTGGGGTAAAAGAGCATGAGCCCCAGGCTTCAGAACAGGACATTAAGCCTGGGCTGTTGAAAATTGGTAACACTGCTACAGAGTGGGTGAGAGGTTACTCATTGATAAGCTGAATTAATCGAGGGGACCAGAATCAATAGGCTACACAAGGAATTTCCAACGAAGGTCTGCAGCCCAAAGTTCATCGGGTTCCGCAGCCCTGCCTGCGTTCTGCCACCATGACTTACAACCATCTTTCTGATGCCCCAACTAGGTGCTGTTTAAATCTCTAGGTTGCAAATTCTCCTCCTCCAGGAAGGTATTTTGCCACAAATGCAGATTTACTAGACATTGCAATAGAAAATGAAGACAGAGAGACCAAAAAAAATATATGTATATGTACATGCATGTATATATATTCTATATGCATGCACAAATATAAAGATATATAGTCATATATGATATATAGTCATGTATCTTATATAGATAGATAGATAGATATAGATATATATAATACAAAGGGTGCTGAACAGCTTTGGGGGAGACAACGGGGGGAGGCATTTGTGGCTTGTATTCCTTGCATTTTGGTGCCTGAAGATCATGCAAATGCACATTTGCATGCACACGGGTGTGTTTTGTTGCATGGGTTTTATAGCATGGATATGTATCCACATCTCCACACCGCAACAGGCCTTCCCAGAGTCTCCCCAAACCAAGTTAAGTCATCGACGTGCAGCCACCTAAGTTCCACTAAATTACGGGGGGGAGGGGGGATGCACCTGCTGCTGGCGATCTTAAATAAATGAGATTTTGCGTGAATACGGTGAGCACCCGGGTAATTCCGGAAACAGCGGAGGCTCGCAATGTTTTAATTTTGTGCCTCAATGGCATCGTGGATACTCAATGAACGAGATCCTTTTTGCATTGACAGAGTGTTTTATGGTGCTCTGTGCTACTTGATAACGGGCCTTGATGTTTTCTCTACTTCTTGGCAGGAAATATAAATGACTTTACAGAATCCTGTTGTAAAGACATTTTGCTTTCCCAAGGATTATATCCCCAAGTGAATGGCAGGGCTTTGAAAGTCATTGTTGGGTGGTGCACACCTGTCACCCCAGTGTCTCGGGAGGCTGAGGCAGGAGGATCGCCAGGTCAAAGCCAGCCTCAGCCAAAGGGAGGCCGTAAGCAACTCAGTGAGACCCTGTCTCTAAGTAAAATGCAAAATAGGGCTGGGGAGGGGGCTCAGGGGTCGAGTGCCCCTGGGTTCAATCCCTGGAACTCCCTGAATAAAGGTCACTGGTGGTTCACGGTGGGGCTCCTGCTGCCATATTGAAATTGTTCCCCAAGAAGGGGAGCCCAGAAATTGCCCGAGGACCCAGATTCCTGGCTCCCAGCAGACCCTGTGAGCAATCCCCCCAATTCCCACTCCAACAAGCTTGGGGAAGTGGCTCTTTCGGACCACAGGTGAAGAGTCTTGCCCCCAAAACTATTTCAGACCCTACGCCATGGATTTCCTTCTCGTGGTTACAAAGAAGGTCCCAAGACTCAGACCCACGTGAAGTTGGGCTCCAAGGAACCTGTAGCCATTCGGGTCCCATTCACTCCAAAACATTAAAAATACACACACACACACACACACACACACACACACACTTAGAGGAGAAAGACAAGGACAGAATCCGTCAACGCCGGGAGGAAATGAAAGTCCTGTGAACAATCGTAGTGTATCCGTGGCATTTCTCCACACCTTACCCAGCAAGAGACACGAGGTTACAAACTTACTTTACAGATAAGGAAATGGAGACCCACCAAGATAAGGAACCCGGCCACATCTGTCTAGCCTGGGGCTTCCTCCCTTCCTGGACGTCTGTCTCCCTGGAATTTCAAGGCTTCACTGTGCATTTTAATGGTGGTCCCTGGTGGGATGATCACACGTCTCTCCCGTCTACACCTGCTTGCATGGACAACCTGCTTCTGAGACAAGAGTGGTTTAAGACCAGCCCCTCTCCAGAAGCTCCGGGAAGGGACTGTCAAGAGTGGATAAAAGACTGTGTAAGAATGCCACTTGGACCACACACACTCACACACACTCACACACACACACACACACTCACACACACAGAGCCTTTTCATGATCCCCATAGGGGACTTTGTGGTACAGCCGAGCACCGCCGAGCCAAGGAAGCCGTCCAACGTGCGGCTTGACTTGAGGTTTAAACCTGACAAATAAAATAGATTGATAATATCTAGGGTTGTGGGAGGATGAACGAATCAGCATTAACATAGATTCGCAGTGAGTACTGTATTGTCATAGTGGGGAAAAAGGGATATCCTATTTTAGGCAAGATTGAATAAAATTAGAATTTCTAATGCTTTCTGATATAGCATTTTAATTTGGCTGAATTTTCATTTCCAAATAGTTCCCACAAGTTCACTCAGCTTTACAGAATAGAATCTTCACTGCAGCACTGGTAGAAATAGGAATCTGCTGATGTTCCTCATGTAGGGATACTTAAATAAATTGTAGTCTAAGAGGAAAACTCAAAATATTGAAATGAAAAATGCTCAAATATATCTTTGAGTGAAAAAAAAACAGACAACGGTAAAGCGTCATGCAGAAGTTATGTTAAATGTTGTTAAAAACAGATGTCAGGTCTTAATTTTTTGGGGGGTAGGTGGGTAATGGGGATTGAACTCAGGGGCACTGGACCACTGAGCCCCCTCCCCAGCCCTATTTTGTATTTTATTTAGGGACAGGGCCACAGTGAGTTGCTTAGAGCCTCACTTTGGCGGAGGCCGGCTTGGATCCAGCAATCCTCCTATCTCAGCCTCCCGAGCAGATGGGACCACAGGCGTGTGCCACTGTGCCCAGAGGATCTTAGCTATTTCTACGTGGTGTTGGTAATACCTCTTCAGGCAATGACAACATAATGACTCGTGTCCCGTGGCTCACTGGGTCCTTCTGCAGCCGAGCAAGTAAAAATGGGGCTTCTGTACGGCGTCTCATGAGCACATTTGGCCATTGTGGAGAGAGCGTCATGCAGAGCTGGGCAGGGGCTAGCAATTTCCCTATGATCTGGGGCTTCCTCCCTTCCTGGACGTCTGTCTCCCTGGAATTTCAAGGCTTCACTGTGCATTTTAATGGTGGTCCCTGGTGGGATGATCACACGTCTCTCCCGTCTACACCTGCTTGCATGGAAAAGGGGCTAGCAATTTCCCTATGATCTGGGGCTTCCTCCCTTCCTGGACGTCTGTCTCCCTGGAATTTCAAGGCTTCACTGTGCATTTTAATGGTCCCCCCCTGAGGGCTGATTTTCTTTGCAAGGCTGACAAGTTCCGCAAGCTGTCGAGGACACTCCATCATTGTCACTGCACCAGATCCAGGGGACCCTCCAGAGCCAGGGGTCGGACCAGGTGGCCAACTGAGGGTGCAGGACTCCAAGCCCCAGGGGGGGTGGGGGGTCTGTTTTGAGTGACAGGGACCAACTAGCACATTCCTGAGATCATTCCAAACAGGTTAATTAGTTACAAGTGTCACTGCAGCCCGTGTAAACATATGGCATCCGTGGATCTATGTTGCATGTGTATACAGCTGGTAGATATTATATGATCACCGCATTGGCGCAAGGGATGTCTTTCTTGGAAAGTCTGGTTCTAAGTATCTCCATTCGCTCCTAAGAGCAGACCCGTGGGGTGTCTGACGGATGAGGCCCACGGTCCTTCTGTCCAGGGGTGGAGCCCAGGGTTTGCAGGTTCAGTTACAAACCATGCAGCATGTGCAACTGGCCGTGTGCTGCGAGGTGCAGGGAGAGGACAATTGTGCACTGGAGCTTCCAACTGCAGCCTGAGGTGACATGGGCTTCGCCACCTTCGTCATCTTCCAACTGGCCTCTACCCCAAGCAATTTTGGGTGACAGACTCTTTGCTTGAGAGTCTCCTCGAGCTTCTGATTCTCTGCTCCTGAAATAATCGAAGGACGTCTTTGTCGTTTCTGTGGAGACTGTGATTAAATACAATCTTGTAACAGAGCCATCGAGGGTCACTTCTTGCCAGATGCGGTGGCAAACACCTGTCATCTCAGCGACTCTGGAGGCTGAGGCCGGCTGGAGGATCGCCAGTTGGAGGCCAGCCTCAGCAAGGTATCCAGCCCTTAAACAACTTAGTGAGACTCTTGTCTCAAAATAAAATATAAAAAGGGCTGGGGACATGGGTCGTGGGGAAGCGCCTCTAGGTTTGATCCTTGGAGATGCGTCACCTCTAAGTCCCATCTCTGACTTCTGACATAGCTTGGAACTCGCTCTGCACCGTGTTACAATAAAAGCAATGACCCCCATCCCAGGTGCCTGTTAAATGACCTTGCAAAATGCAAAGAGATTGTGTCCACCTGTAGCTAAAAAAATGAATATTTAAAAAAACTAAAAATAAAGTATATCAACCACAAATAATAAAATGGAACAGTTGCAATAATATCATGCAATAAATATCTGTAAAACACGTGCACGCTATTTATGAGACTTTGCACTTTATATATTCAGGCAAATATTTGCGGGGGGAATAAATGAAATTCCAAAGGTAGACAAGATTGCAATACTTAATGTCGAATAGTTTGGCTGATTTTTTTTTAGCTAATATTGACATATTGGATATTTTGAGCTATTTTACGAGTATCATTTTATTAGGTGAGATTTGCATTCGATGAGCTAATAGATCATATTAACGGTTTGGTTCATCTTATTTGCTACGACTGATGCACATTTTCTTACCTAACAGGTTAAATAGTTTTCATCCTTTTATTAAGTCAATATGCATTCTATTATCTAACATTGATATATTGAATAGTTTTCATCTTTTATTACAAAGGTTGATATATTGCTTTTTGCTAATATCCATAGGTTGAAGAGTCGGCGTCATTCTTAGCAAAAATCGGTCGACAGCTTTTCGGCGAATATGGATATATTGAATTTTTTTTTTCCATGATTTTGTTAGCAAAGATGGATGTGCATTTATTAGCTGATGTATGTCTGCATCATTTTGTGAGATGAGATGCCTACACATGGTTTTAGGTGACACTGACACACTCAGAGTTTGCGTGTCTTATTCGCAAAGCGCCATAAACATTTTATCACCTAATATTGATATTTTTTACTAATTTGCCCCATTTGGTCAGTGAAGATTGGGACATTACCTGACATCGCTGTATTGAATACCTCTCGTCATTTGCTTAGTGAAGACGGACAGGCGTTATGTCCACCCACTACGATTCACAAAGTCCTCCTCTGAGAACTTGGAACACATGAGCTCTTTGGGGGGCTGCAGGTAACCTGGGAATGAACTTGGGGGACACTCGACCCCTGAGCCCCGTCCCCAGCCCTATTTTGCATTTTATTTAGAGACAGGGTCTCACGGAGTTGCTGAGGGCCTCCCTTTGGCTGAGGCTGGCCTCCAACTAGTGATCCTCCTGCCTCAGCCTCCCAAGCCGCTGGGATTCTAGACATGTACCTCTGCACCCGGCCACATGACCACTTTGATCGGTCCATGGTCATGAATCAAGTGTCCCTTGGATGTCACTCAGGTGTCCTCCTTCTAAGGGGATGGATAGAGACCCAGCCTCCAACGCTACCCGGGGGCACAGCCATGTCCAAACGGGTCTCAGCTTTGGGAGTGACTCACATTTTTCCCGGTATCCATGGCGAGGAACCCTAACCCTCCCCGACCTTAACAGGATTTTCAAATCGACACTGACATTTCCGTAAATCAGAACGAGTTTTTTTTTTCTCCTCCCCAGATCCCGGGTCTTATGTAAACAGGAGCGCTGACTTTTACGGGATTGAGTGCTCTCGGAAATGTCAGGCAACCTGATAGAAAACAACTTGCCACGCTCCTTTTTAGGTCTTAAAGGGATACGGTGTGAAAATACGCATTATTTTTTCTGTGTTTTTGAGACCCATCCAGCCCGGATGGACTTTTTTTTTTTTTTAATGTATATTAGAAACTGGAGAATTGAGCAGATCTATCAAGGTAGATTTTTTTTTTAAAGGGAAATCAGGATTGTCATCCCCGCGGCTCAGGAGGCCGAGGCAGGAGGATCGCGAGTTCAAAGCCAGCCTCAGCCAAAGGGAGGCCGTAAGCAACTCAGTGAGACCCTGTCTCTAAGTAAAATGCAAAATAGGGCTGGGGAGGGGGCTCAGGGGTCGAGTGCCCCTGGGTTCAATCCCTGGAACTCCCTGAATAAAGGTCACTGGTGGTTCACGGTGGGGCTCCTGCTGCCATATTGAAATTGTTCCCCAAGAAGGGGAGCCCAGAAATTGCCCGAGGACCCAGATTCCTGGCTCCCAGCAGACCCTGTGAGCAATCCCCCCAATTCCCACTCCAACAAGCTTGGGGAAGTGGCTCTTTCGGACCACAGGTGAAGAGTCTTGCCCCAAAACTATTTCAGACCCTACGCCATGGATTTCCTTCTCGTGGTTACAAAGAAGGTCCCAAGACTCAGACCCACGTGAAGTTGGGCTCCAAGGAACCTGTAGCCATTCGGGTCCCATTCACTCCAAAACATTAAAAATACACACACACACACACACACACACACACACACACACACTTAGAGGAGAAAGACAAGGACAGAATCCGTCAACGCCGGGAGGAAATGAAAGTCCTGTGAACAATCGTAGTGTATCCGTGGCATTTCTCCACACCTTACCCAGCAAGAGACACGAGGTTACAAACTTACTTTACAGATAAGGAAATGGAGACCCACCAAGATAAGGAACCCGGCCACATCTGTCTAGCCGGTCCCCCTGAATGTCAGCCCCATAAACTCTATCCATCACGAAGGCATGGTCAGGCTTGACCAAGGACATTTATCATACACATATGTCTATAAATACCATGAAAAGACAAAAGAATGTGGCAGAATATTTGTGACACCCAAATAAAATAGTAATGTCCTTAATATGTAAACAGCCCATACAAGTCAATAAGAAAAAAACACCTGTAATCCAATTTTTAAAAAATGCTCAACAAATATGAATAGAAAATTCTCGGAAGAAGAAATGAAATCATGCATGAAAACATAACGGCACCTCAGCTCTATGTGCAAGAGGAAAGGAAAATTTAAACAATGAAATTGTGGTTGTCACCTGACAAATAAAATAGATTGATAATATCTAGGGTTGTGGGAGGATGAACGAATCAGCATTAACATAGATTCGCAGTGAGTACTGTATTGTCATAGTGGGGAAAAAGGGATATCCTATTTTAGGCAAGATTGAATAAAATTAGAATTTCTAATGCTTTCTGATATAGCATTTTAATTTGGCTGAATTTTCATTTCCAAATAGTTCCCACAAGTTCACTCAGCTTTACAGAATAGAATCTTCACTGCAGCACTGGTAGAAATAGGAATCTGCTGATGTTCCTCATGTAGGGATACTTAAATAAATTGTAGTCTAAGAGGAAAACTCAAAATATTGAAATGAAAAATGCTCAAATATATCTTTGAGTGAAAAAAAAACAGACAACGGTAAAGCGTCATGCAGAAGTTATGTTAAATGTTGTTAAAAACAGATGTCAGGTCTTAATTTTTTGGGGGGTAGGTGGGTAATGGGGATTGAACTCAGGGGCACTGGACCACTGAGCCCCCTCCCCAGCCCTGTTTTGTATTTTATTTAGGGACAGGGCCACAGTGAGTTGCTTAGAGCCTCACTTTGGCGGAGGCCGGCTTGGATCCAGCAATCCTCCTATCTCAGCCTCCCGAGCAGATGGGACCACAGGCGTGTGCCACTGTGCCCAGAGGATCTTAGCTATTTCTACGTGGTGTTGGTAATACCTCTTCAGGCAATGACAACATAATGACTCGTGTCCCGTGGCTCACTGGGTCCTTCTGCAGCCGAGCAAGTAAAAATGGGGCTTCTGTACGGCGTCTCATGAGCACATTTGGCCATTGTGGAGAGAGCGTCATGCAGAGCTGGGCAGGGGCTATCATCACCATCACCATCACTATCATCACCACCATCACCACCATCATCACTATCACCACCATCATCACTACCACCATCACAACCACCACCACCACCATCACCATCATCACCATCACCATCACCACCATCAGCATCAGCATCACCACGACCATCATCACTACCACCATCATCACCACCACCACCACCATCACCACCATCATCACTACCACCATCACCACCATCATCACTACCACCATCATCACTATCACCACCATCATCACCACCACCACCACCATCACCATCACCACCACCAAGGGTCTCATGAGCACATTTGGCCATTGTGGAGAGAGCGTCATGCAGAGCTGGGCAGGGGCTAGCAATTTCCCTATGATCTGGGGCTTCCTCCCTTCCTGGACGTCTGTCTCCCTGGAATTTCAAGGCTTCACTGTGCATTTTAATGGTGGTCCCTGGTGGGATGATCACACGTCTCTCCCGTCTACACCTGCTTGCATGGACAACCTGCTTCTGAGACAAGAGTGGTTTAAGACCAGCCCCTCTCCAGAAGCTCCGGGAAGGGACTGTCAAGAGTGGATAAAAGACTGTGTAAGAATGCCACTTGGACCTTCCATGGAAAACCTGCTTCTGAGACAAGAGTGGTTTAAGACCAGCCCCTCTCCAAAAGCGCCGGGAAGGGACTGTCGACACCACGCTTATCTACGAAATAGGGGTTTGCAATGACGGGACTGGGGCTCAGATTTCAGGGAATCCACAACTAAGCCAGTGTGCGTGCAGGGGAATTGACGCCCCGTTAAAGTTAGTGATTGAAGGGGCTTTCACCAACTTGTCTTTTGCAAGTGTGGTCAAGGAGAGAGTGGATAAAAGACTGTGTAAGAATGCCACTTGGACCACACACACTCACACACACTCACACACACTCACACACTCACACACACAGAGCCTTTTCATGATCCCCAAAGGGGACTTTGTGGTACAGCCGAGCACCGCCGAGCCAAGGAAGCCGTCCAACGTGCGGCTTGACTTGAGGTTTAATAATGGTGCCCCGGATGCCTGGGGACGCAGAAACAAACAGGGTTGGCTGCATATTTAAAGTGCACCTTGTCGGCGGTGGAAAGAAGGACGAGAGGGGAAGGAACGGAAAATTCCGGAAAGGTCTGCAGGACTGATCTGTTCCTGACGCAGTCCCCCCCGGAGGACGGGGGCTTCAGGGAGTGAGCGGAACCGCTTCGCAAAGGAGCACAAGGTTCTGCTTCTCTTTGTGGTTTAATTAGTCTTTAAAAAAACACAAGAAAAGTTTCCGATCTCTTTAGGAACCATTGTTACAGGGCATGTGTGATTTTTTTTTTTAAAAAAAATGTTGCTGTTTTTCATTGATCATTTGAGCACTTTTTTTCTAGGATTCACAATACTCAAAGTTAGAAAATATACTGTGAACCGATAAAAAAATGGGTACAACCCATGCATCTGCATGCTACTCGGCTTTTTATCATTTGTTTCGTAGGAATTCCGTCTGAATCTTGGGGACTTTGGATTTTATATTGATGTAACACGTATTTTTGTCTTTTTTTTTTTAAACTAGACTATTATTGATCCTTTCTCCTGATGTCAAGAAATTTTAAACTTCATGTGCTCACGTCTATTGATTTTCGCTTTGATTTATTCATTCCGTGGTTTTTATGCACAGAAAGACTAACGCAACCATTAATCAGGTCAATATGCCCCGATACGTTTTCTGCGTTAGTCTCGCCGTCCAAACTCAATCGGCAGGAAAGGTTTCCTAGGATCAACGAGGAAGAGACACAGAGCCCAGAGGACGGGCAGGACCGGGGACAAGCCCAGCACACCACCAGACGCTGTTTTCGTGTTTCGGGGAGGGTTCATGGTCTTCTAGACGCCAGTTCACTATAAAACTAACCCCCTTGATCTTAAGCGTCACGACTGTATCCCTTATCCCTCCTCTGGATCATTTTCCTCCTCCTCATCTCTTATTCGTTGTCAATGTTTTCTTCACCACCATCACCACCATCACCATCACCACCATCAGCATCAGCATCACCATGACCATCATCACTACCACCATCACAACCACCACCATCATCACTACCACCATCAGCATCAGCATCACCATGACCATCATCACTACCACCATCATCACTATCATCACTACCACCATCATCACTATCATCACCACCACCATCATCACTACCACCATCACCATCATCACCACCATCATCACCATCACCATCACCATCACTATCATCACCACCATCACCACCATCATCACTACCACCATCACCACCATCACCATCACCACCATCAGCATCAGCATCACCATCACCATCACTATCATCACCACCATCACCACCATCATCACCATCATCACTATCACCACCATCATCACTACCACCATCACCATCATCACCACCATCATCACCATCACCATCACCATCACCATCACTATCATCACCACCATCACCACCATCATCACTATCACCACCATCATCACTACCACCATCACAACCACCACCACCACCATCACCACCATCACCAATATCACCATCACCACCATCATCACCACCACCATCATCACTATCACCACCATCATCACCACCACCACCACCACCACCCCCCTCACCA
>KZ294594.1:89680-135347 GCA_002406435.1 Spermophilus dauricus | reverse complement strand
AAGGCTTGAATGCCAAGTGGACTGTGGCCATCCTCCCGAATCAGCCTCGGCAGCCCCTGGGGTGATAGGCGGGCGCCTCGGCACCCAGTTTGCAGGACTCTTTCAAAGACCACAAGTCCAATGCCGCCACTGGTGGTGTGAGGTTGAGCAAGGTGCTTGATTTCCTGTCCCTCACTTTCTTTTGCCATCAACCACGAATAAGTACAATCACCTGACAAGCTGAACAGCTACAAAATAGATGGATAAATGCCTAAAAGTTAACAAGATTCAGGCGTGACGGGAGGTACCCGTGGCGATGTCTTATAAGCAAGTGGTTATTATTATTTTTTGAAGAATCATTCCGTTTTAGAGCTGGGTGCCCTCTCTTTTAATCTAGTTTCTACTGTAGTCTTCTGCACAGGGAGCAGGGTTTATTCACTGTCCACCAGAGAAAAGGAATCTGGAACTCCCATCGACCATCGCACAGCGACCACAGGGCCCTTGCATGACATCCCGATTGACGATGGCAATTCCAGACACAGGGCTTCCCAACCCCATGTCCTCCTCCAGGAGATGCTTGTGAATACCCGTGAGGTGCGTGCCCCGAATCTGCTCCACCTTGTGTTTGCCCCACTGTCGGAGTTATCCCTGGTTTTTAAAAAGCTGTACCACCGCAAAATGTGGCATTGCTCCTCGTGGGCTTTTGCCAGGGCCATGGTCTGAATGTCAGTGACGCCCTGAATTTCCTGTGTGGAAACCTAACCCCAAGGTGATGGTATTAGGAGGTGGGCTCTGTGAGGGGAGATTCTCCAGGAATAGGGTTGGTGCCTCAGAGAGCCCCCTGCCCGTCCACCATGGGGGACCCAGGAGAAGGCACCCTCTGTGAGCAGCCTCAGCCGACCCCGGTCAGCCCCACCTGGACCTCGGGCTGCAGCTGCAGAGCTGAGAGCAGTCGGGCTCTGTGCTCCATAAGCCTCCAGGGCTGGGCTGTTTTGTTACAGCAGCCCAGGGAGACTCATACAGTGACGCATCCCCCCTCTGACCAGTGCAATGAGCTGAGTGTGGGTGTCCCCAAGTTCTCATGTTGAATCCTCCCCCCAGGTGCTGGTGTTGGAGGTGGGGCTCTGGGAGGGGCTGAGGTCACAGGGTGCAGCCCATGAAAGGGACGAGGGTCCTTATCATAGAGACCCAGAGAGCCCCCTGCCCGTCCCCCACGGAGGACCCAGGAGAAGGTGCCCTCTGTGAGCAGAAAGCAGCCCTCAGCTGACCCCGGTCAGCCCCACCTGGACCTCGGGCTGCAGCCTCAAGGGCTGAGAGCAGGACATGCTTTGCTGATAAGCCTCCGGGGCTGGGGTGTCCTGTTCCTGCAGCCCACGTGGCCCGGGAGAGTGCAGGTGGGCTGCAGATGGACAGAGAGCTGGCTGGTGGGTCTTGAAGTGACAATAAAGGTCCCTAAGCTCCGATGAGGGGCACAGGCTCGGTACCAACTGGAACCCAGCCAGATGCCCAAGAAAAGACATGGAACGGGACGAAAGGGGGGACAGGGAGACCGTCGGCAGAGCAAGAGACCATCCGGAGGGGCACGCTCCTGGGGTGGCTTTGAGGTCTTGCAAGTCAAGCCCAAACTCAGGGACAATCCACGCTCCCCGTTTCTCTCTGTGGGCACGTAAAGCCACGCCCGGGGGTGCCGCACTCGAAGGGACTTCCACATTGCTCTGAGGTCTGAGCTCTGTCCCTCCGCGTCCACCTCTACTGGAGCCCGTTGCCGGTGAACAGCACCACGTGCCCACACGGGAGCTGGGCGTGCAAACCTGAGGGTCTTGTTCCCGTAGCATCCAGGGTCTCCGATGCCAAGGTCGTCCGCCATCAATAGGACGATATTCGGCCTTGACGTGGTGTGGCTCTGGGTTACCCCCAGAAATACCAGCAGGAGGAGAAGGACCCTCATCTTCCTGCAAAAGAGAATTGAAAGACGCTGGTGGCATGGGGTGTGTGTGTGGGGGGGGTCCTGTCTTCCCTCTCTGGGACCCTCCTTCTGCAGATTTATAAGAGGTCACACTTATGTCCCACCCACCCCAGACGACATAGGCTCCAAAGACCCGTAGGTCTGAGAAATTGCTACTCAACAACTTCATTCTTGGGCTGGGGTCAGTTGGTAGGGTGCTCGCCTCGCATGCACAAGGCCCCGGGGTGGGGGAGGAGGAGGAGGAGGAGGAGGAGGGGGAGGAGGAGGAGGAGGAGGAGGAGGAGAAGGATGAGGAGGAGATGGAGGAGGAGGGGGAGGAGGAGGAGGAGCAGGAGGAGGAGGAGATGGAGGAGGAGGAGGAGGAGATGGAGGAGATGGAGGAGGAGGGAGAGGAGGAACAAGGAATTTCATTCTCTTTCTGGTGTGTTTATTTGCAAAGCATGCAGTTTCCAAGTGGCCAGCCAAGATCTTTCCTTCCTCACCTGGACCCAAACTGGACTTTGTGCTCAGAAAACTATCCCCGAGGCCCGCAGACCTAGCCAACCCAACACCAAGGGAGCCTCCGACCACCCCCCCATCATGTCTCTGTCGGAGGAGTTAGGAGTTTGCACGTTGAGTCCAGGACAAATCTGCAATGTTGCTCCTTTTCTAAAACGAAATGCAGATTCCGGTTGAGGTCACTTTTTTAGAAGAGGAGAACCCACAGACATCCTTCAGAGCTCCAAGTGCGAGGGTCAGCAGTGTGCAGAGACAACGTGTCTCCATCCCTCTGAGTCTGTCCGCCCAGGACATGTCCCTGGGGCGTGGGATTCCTTGCAGGAATAAACGATTGGCAGGGTTTCGGGAAGCACTGGGAGTCTCGGGGCACATGCTCCCCTTCTCTGAGGCCCACAGACAGGCGTCGCCAACCCCATGTTCACCAAGGGAGGGACCTGCAAGCTCCTGAGCGGCTGGAGACGGCGATGTGAGATTGGACACCTACAAGAGCAACCTGGAGGCTGCACCTTCCCAACTCTCCGTCTCTCCCTTGGAGAAGTAGGAGGGAGCAGGAGACGCCTTAGCAAACCAGGACCACCAACAGCTCAGGGGGAACAAGGCCGACTTCAGGACGGGATGGGGCTGCGAGTGGGCACCCAGCAGAGCCACAGCAAGGTGCGCGGGTGACAGGGCAGACCTTGTCCTTTGGTCCTGCAGAGGCCAGAAGCCAGGGCTGCCTGTCAGACAGACCCTACAGCCACGGTCCATCCGGCTTTGTATTTTTGAAGTGGATTGTTTCCCCCCAACCATGTTTGCGCTGCCTTCCTGTTGAGTATTCACGAGACCCTCCAGAGTGAGGCCACGAGCAAATTTCCTTGGCAGGTCTCCTGTGAGTCAATAAAGATCGACTCGATTGTTTTACTGAGACTCAGCAAAAAAGCACACACAACACCAAGTGGACGGCAAGGTGATGAGCTACCGTCCTGCAGGCTGTGGGAGGGGACACGCAGGGTCTCTTCTCCGCTGCAGGATGGGCATCTGGGGATGGATGAGCCAGGGTTGGAGGGAGCATGTTCTATTATACGCTGCAGGATGCTTAGATGGGTGAGGGTGCGGGTCCAGGATCATGTGCCCCCCCAGGTGAGAATAACCATCCCCTGTGACATTGTTATGGTTTACACATGAAGAAGCTCATGTGTGAGACCATGCAAGAATGTTCAGAGGTGAAATGATCAGATTATGGGAGCTGAAAACTAAAAAGTGGATTAATCCACTTGGATGGACTCACTGGGTGTAGACTAATAAGTGGATTAATACACTTGCATGGACTCACTGGGTGTAGACTAATAAGTGGATTAATCCACTTGGATGGACTCACTGGGTGTAGACTAACAAGTGGATTAATCCACTTGGATGGACTCACTGGGTGGTGACTGCAGTAGGTGGGGTGTGGCTGGAGGAGGGGTCCCTGGGCTGTGCCTTGGGGGTCTCTGTCCTGTCCCTGGTGAGCAGAGCTCTCTCTGCTCCCTGGTGCCCTGTCCTGAGCGGCTCTCCTCCTCCAGGCCCTGCCGCCATTTTGTTCTGCTCCCCTTGGGCCAGAGCCACGGAGTTGGCCCATCATGGACTGAGACCTTTGCAACTGTGAGACTCAAATCAACTTTTCCTCCTCTACATTATCCTTGCCAAGTCTCTTGGTCACAGTAATGAAAAAGCCGAATGCAACATCCGTCTTTAATGTAAAATCTTTTGCTGCCTGGGCTGGGGGGCTATGAGTACTGAGCTTGGAGTTGAAAGTCCTAACAGAATCGTAACTGCTTCCTCACACACCTGTTGACAAAGAGCGAGGAGAGGTCCACCTTGTGAATGGGTTTGTACGAGAGTGGTCTCAACAGATGATGAGTCCACCAAATGGTTCTTCCATGGAAGACACCAACATCCCACCCCGAGAATCACCCTTGAGAGACCATTTTCCATTGCAATCCATTATTTAACTCATGCTGCCTCTGGTAAACCCAGACTTCATCCCCATATCCATGAGGGGAGGAAAAAACAGAATTCCAAGTACGATCAGCAACACCCATAGCAATAGAGCAAGCCTCTGTCTAGAACAGCCACGCGTGTGTGATTTAACCCCAGCAACTCAGGAGGCTGAGGCAGGAGGATCACTAAGATGGAGACCAGCCTTAGCAACTTAGTAAGACCCTGTCTCAAAATAGCAAAATTAAAAGGCTGGGGACGTAACTTGGTGTCAAAGTACCCCTGGGTTAAGTCCCCAGGACCCAAACAAAACAACACCTCTCCTAACGTCAGCACCATGGCAAGCATGAGGTTATAACAGACGACATCATCCTGTACCTGAACCAGCTGTCCAAAGCCTTCTCCTTGACAGTCCTCTGATTCCAGGGAATTCATTCTTTGGCTGGTAAATCCAGGGGGCCAAATCTCCCTCAGCTGGGCACCACAGGAACAGTGCCAGCATCTCGCTCCACCATGGCTCTGTCTGAACCCAAATCCGAACATCCCCACTGCCACCCATGGGTAACGCGGAGCCAGGCTTTACAGATTCTCTCCATCTTCTTATGACCCTTTGGTCCCCTCTCCCTTTAAAGTATGTTCCACTTCCATAAAAAAAAAAGCAAACTCAATTTCCCTCGATTCCCTCCCTTGAAAGATAAGCAAGCAAGGAAATAAGTCATGCATGCAGTTTTGTGAGTTTTTTCCATGATTACTTATTTTATGTTTTTGATTGGCACCTCCCGCTTGTGAATATTTATGAGATACAACACGCTCTTCTGATGCACGCACGTATTCGGTGACGATCAACCCCAGGACCCCGGAGCCTATCCATCCCCCCGAACATGGATCATTTCTTTCTTATGAGTAGATTCAAAACCCTCTCTTGTAATTACTTTGAGATACTCAATGCATGATTGGAAGTCGTAGCCAGAGCGATTCAAGAAAAAGAATCAAAGAAGGAATCCAACTCCCCCCCGTTTACAGCCGGTGTGGTCTTGTACACAGAAAACCCTCAAGACTTCTCCAGAAAACAGATTCGGGAAACTTGTAGGATTCCAAAGCCCACTTGCACTCCTCTCTGCTAATACTGGGCTGAGAAAGGAAGCAAGACAAGAACTCCTTTTGCACGAGCTGCAAAAATAAAATGAAACACTCAGTTTGTTCTTGTTAGTTATTTCCTCATTCCTCTCTCTCTGTCTTTAATTTGGAAGCTTCTCTTTTTTCGGGAGCTAGTAAAATGCGCCCAGAATTGAAAGTCGGGTCTGGATTAAGCCGGGGTCACCAGTTAGCGAGTTTTATCCATGAGCTCCAACCCCCTTCTGATTCCCTCTCCTCCCCATCATCCTGAGATGCCGCGTTGACCACAGGGGACTCGATTCGGATAACGGAAATAAAACGTTGCCAGGATGGATAAAGTGGTAGACAGAGGTCACTTGCTGGCTGACCTAATCTATTTTCTGCCACCCAAAGCAATTCACCAGCAGATCCACCAGATCCATTTCCATTCCATAAATGCATATGGCGGCCAGGCCATCCCGGGAAGAAGATGGTGGGGCAGTCTTGAGGTTGAGTGGGACACAGAACCATCCAACAGCGCTCTGATGGTCCAATCAGGGATTTGCAGGTAGAGAACAGTTCTGAGAACCCCCAGCTCAATTGGGGTCATTCCTCCAGCACTGGATTTGTGCGCTGTTTTTTTTTTATCCTGCCACTTGACTGAACTGGTTTGTTAGTCCAACAGTCTTCTGGAGGGCTTCCTATATAAAGAAGCTCTCTCTTACAAACAAGGATCGGTTAACTTCCTGCTTTCCAATGGACATGCCCATTTTCTTCTTTTTCTTGTCTAATTGCTCTGGCTAGGACTTCTACTAATGCATGATGGATCTAAAAATAACCAGAAGAGGGAATTTGGTGTTTGTGACCTTGCTTTTGGTGTTTCTCCCTGCTCTCCTGGGGGAAAATCTGGCTCCCTGCAGGCTGGGGCTGGTCTTTCCAATGGAAGGTGTAAATTCAATATGGCGCCCCTGGAGAAACAAGGGCCAAGATTTTTATGTACAGATTTTGGGCAAAGTCAGGATCAGGAAATAAAAGCCATTGGTCAGGAAGGTAGTCCTCGGTCTTGTGTAACACAAGGCGTGTATGAGCACACACACACACATGCATGCACACACACACGTGCACACACACGTGCATACTCACACAGAGGCAACTAACATTGTATATGAGGTAATGAAATGTGGGTTTAAGCTCTGGGTCAAATGCTCCAGAGTTCTTTGAAGACGTTGGCAGGATAACTGAGGAGCTGAGCTGGTTGGGTGAGGCGAGTTTACCGGGAGGGAGATGCGCCAAAAGTCGTGAGCCATTTGAGCACAATACGGAAACAGAAATGGCGGGTGAAGTCACCAAGGCTCCAGGCACAAGACATTTAAGCCTGTATTCCAAACAGACGTGGGGGCGACATAAAATCCCAAGAATTCATTACATCACAAAGGCCCACTCCCATGAGCCGTGGCCTGAGAGACTGTCCTATGTGCAGAGACGGTTCAATGCATGCTCCTGTGCTTGCTAGCCTTAGAACCACAAGCCTAGGAAGCCGGGCACAGTGACGCCCACCTGTAATCCCATAATATTAACGTCTGCACTCGTGTCTGAACTGCAGAATAGTCTTGCTCAGCTCCGTGGCACAGCAGAGCACTAACGACACTTCCAAACTGTGCGTGGGGTGGCTGTTATTAGGGCTAGGGTGTGAGTTATCATCTAGCCCACGTGGGGAAGGTGCAGGAATTTAAGTTTGTTAAGAGCCACTTAGAATCTCGCTGCATATAAATTAGCACCACCTGAAGTCACCAGAAGGAGGAGGAGATGGAGGAGGAGGAGGAGGAGATGGAGGAGATGGAGGAGGAGAAGGCTTAGAAAAAATGTGTTTATAAAGATGTTTCGAACAAACAGAGTCAGTTGATGCAAAAGTACTTAAAGATTAAATGGAAGTAGACCATCCCAACATATGAAGAGCATAGCACATTCACAGAAAACCTGCATAATTTTCCCCTTTAAAAATCAAATTATTTTTTTTTACTGAACACCCTTGATTGGGCATAAGAGCAAGAAAAAAAAATATTTTTTTTGGAGAAATCAGCTATTCCTAAAACACAATTATTATGAAGAAAGGAGACAAAGGAACATTTTCCTAACTAGAGATGCAATTATATTCAATTTGTTCATTAAGAGAAAAATGAACGTTGCGCTGACATAACGGGAAACTTCACCTTGGCGGGGAAAATGTTCCCGATGGGTTTTCTCATCGGGGGAACGAGGCTGACGGGGGGAGAACATCCTGGAGAAGCCACACATTTTAGGAAAAGAAAATGCAAAGACTCTCGTTCAGCCTGAGCCCTGTGGAATGCATGGGTTTTGGCTTGCAAAATTGTGCAAAATTGGCAAATCGTGCAAAATTGGCAAAAACCCATCTGTAGCCGGCATCACTACCGACTTCTTCAATGCCTCATCAAATCACTTGCGATTTTTCTGAGATAAGCGTTCGGGTGTCTCTGCTTCCGTTAAACCCCTTTCAATAGGCTATTCAGCCCGAGCGGATACCTGGCTCTTTGTATTTTAAAATATGCTCAGTGACACCTAACTAGATTCTGCAAGAAGACAACTCTCCTGACTGCACCTTGCTTTTCTGCCTCCTCTCGGTTGGTGAACCTCACACAGCCTCGGGACAAAGTGGAGGCTCAGAGACCCCAGGGTCCAGACCCAGTGCCTGCTGTTCAGGTAGCCGGCCACGTTTGCACACGTCACTCCATCCTGGTTTCTGCCAACCACAAAAGGGCCCCCTTCCAAGTCTACAGCCCCGAGATGTTTGCGATTCTTTCATCTGATGGCTTTTCTCGAGTCTAACTGGAACGGACTCCATTACTTTCTAACAAGGAAGGACGGGGGCGAACTCGGTTAAGTATCAGCACACAGTGAGAAACTCAACAGACAGCGTGGAAAGCAGAGACAAAGGAATATGTGACATCCCTTGGTGTTCAGCTGCTGACATAAACGTGCCCCCTGATTTTCAGGGGACAGCTCTGCCTGTCTCGTCGGGCTCTCGTTAGCAGAGATGCACTTGGAGACTGCATCTCTGGAAGACAGGTACCCGAAAGAGGGCTCTGGTTGATGCGTAGCACAGACGTGACTGAATCTGTCTTGAGGGCAGATACCTTTCAGCCCAGTGCAGAAGTTGGGGAATTTCTCAAATCAATGGTTCTGTTGCCTCCTAATGACCCAGTCAGCTAGCAAGAAGCACGCTCCCTTGACTTCCACAGCCGAACACTCACACAAATTCAACCTCAGTAGCAAAAGAGGTGCTGAGAAGCAAAGGATTCAGACAGGGAGCATGACAATGATATCAAAGGCAACAATATCAGTAACACAGAGCCTTCAAAGAGTAGTGAACCGCCAGCCGAGAGCTACCCATTCTAGACACACTTCCAATGACCAATATGGCGGACATGGTTACCACCCCCATTTAACAGATGATAGAACTGAGGCTGAGAGGTGAAATCAAATGCTCAGGATTACAATGGCAAATGACAGATGAAATGGAGCTCCTAGCCCAGCTCTGCCTGACTCTG
The DNA here is from genome assembly GCA_002406435.1 of Spermophilus dauricus. Taxonomy (NCBI): domain Eukaryota; kingdom Metazoa; phylum Chordata; class Mammalia; order Rodentia; family Sciuridae; genus Spermophilus; species Spermophilus dauricus. The sequence continues at coordinate 126,287 of KZ294594.1, read as the reverse complement.
AACCAGCTCCCAGAAAAATGGAGGACGCTATGCACCCCCAAATTGGAAAAGATTGGGACATCGTCTGGCTGGACGGAGTCTTCTAATGTATTGTGCATGTGGCTGGGTTGTGTGAATAATGGGCAGCAAATATATGATTCATCATATTCATCATGAATAGTTCTTACTGTAAAAATTTGTATCAACTGTGCAATTATAAAGGGGAATTGTAGAAAATGAGAAGCCAGATGCTTAGCTGCTATTAATATCAATCTTGGGGACTCCTGACCACTGTTAGAGCATTCTTTATCTTGGCTATTTGCAAGATTAAAATTTACAAACATACAGACACTTTCAAAGAAGCTGTATAACAGGTTTGGTAACTCTGTGTGGTATTTTGCTTTCTTTGCTCCTGTTTATGAAATATAACAGATGAAAACTTGTATTCATCACACAATTTATCACTGAATTCTAAGTAAGTGAAAACATGCACTTTTGGCACACTATGGATATAAATTATAAGTGTGTGTGTGTGTTACCACATGTGTGTGCATATATATAGAACAGCATATGCCAATCCATACAACTTCCTTTGTTTATGTATAGATAGGCACAGATAGATAAATAGAGCATAGATCTAGATATAAGCATAGATTATACACATGTATACATATGGCATCTTATTTCAGTCAGCTTTATCATTGCTGTGACCAAAAGACCTGACAAGTATAATTCTTGAGGAAAAAAAGTCTATTTGGGGGCTCCTGGTATCAGAGGTCCAGTCCCTGGTGGCCGACTCCGTGGCTCTGGCCCAAGGGGAGCAGAACAAGATGGCGGCAGGGCCTGGAGGAGGAGAGCAGCTCAGGACAGGGCACCAGGGAGCAGAGAGAGCTCTGCTCACCAGGGACAGGAGAGAGACCCCAAAGGCACAGCCCAGGGACCCCCTCCTCCAGCCACCCCCCACCTGCTGCAGTCACCACCCAGTGAGTCCATCCAAGTGGATTAATCCACTGATTAGATTAAGGCTCTCATGACTTGATAATTTCATCTCTGAACATTCTCGTATGAGCTCACATTTGAGTTTTTTTGGATGCTTCATATCTAAACCATAACACACCTGAAACAATTATTTTAAAGGTCAATGTATATCAATGCTTCATAAAAGTTAGCATTCCAATGTTTTCACAAATATCACCAAACAATGAACTCCTGATGTTATTTTAATTTTCCTACTAAATAGTTGAATCTATAACACAGAGTTCTGTGTTTATATTTCATGGCCTCCTTGGAAGGCAAAAGATGATTAGCAGTTCACCCACTCTGTGCATATCAGTTCATAATTATAGTATGCAAATGTTTAGTCACAGTACCATACTCCCTAGAAGATATGCAATGTCATGAAGTCTTGATAAGGCATCTGATTGTTAAAACTATATTTGTGAAATGAGTGGGTTGCCTTTTAATGCAAGTAGTTGTCTTAATGATAAACTACACATTTCTTTTTCTCCCTTCTGCAAACCCAAGAGCAAAGTGCATTTTTTCAATGGAATGGCACCCTCCAAAGAAGGAGGCACATTTGTAAATGTGAATAACAAACATTGGTTATGCCCATAAGCAATTCTATTCCCTTTAGTGTTCTTGTGCTTTGGGAGACTGAATCCTTTGCAAATATTTTCTTTTTTTCTGAAGTCTGTTCTAGTCTCTGAGTGTGATATCTCTCAAGCTCAGTGCACTGGGGCTGATTATAGTAAGTGACCACAGTGTACATTACTCCTCCAAACACACTTGACGAACACTTGAGGGAGCTCAATGCTGGCATCCAATGCTGCATCCTCTGGATGCAATTTTGGTCTTAACTACGTAAGCATAATAAAGTGGTTCTTAACAGCATGAACATCTTAACATATTCCCTCAGGGATGGGAAGAGACCACTACATTTAGAACGCTGTTGGTCTTGGAGAAGAGTGGACAGACGGGTCATTGGGATAGGATATGGAGGAAAGGGTGAGAAGGGGAGGTTTGATGACCTCCTTATTTGGTAAGAGCCAACTACAGAAGGATTTTGTAAGAAAGACACATGTAAGAACGTACTGAAATTTTGACAGTGACCACAGGGTGAGCTTGCAATTGCTCCCTTCTCTCTGCCTTTTCCTATGATAGACTCAACTTTAAAGACAAAAAAAAAAATTCCCTATGAAGGTCACATCCCCATAGGACCTAAGGGATGCTCAAGTTTGAAGTCATTGGTTAGGGGACGGAATCCCGAGGGGAGGCGTACAGAGAAGATAAGGATTTTGAAGACTGCCTTAAGAGCGATAACGAGCTAAGGGCCACGGGGCCACCACTGACTTCAGGATCAATTCTCCTTCCTTGTAGCCTCTTCCCTACCCTCTATAACTATCCATTCTCCTTTTATTTCTTCTGTCCTCTTCGTTTCTTTCCTGTTGAACAAAAAGATGTGTCTTTCCTTGCATATCCACAATGGCTTCCAACATGACACCTGACCTTAGGAAACAATAGCAAGATGCATTCAGGAAACAAGTTCTGGGGCAACTTCCATCTCGTTTGCTAGAGGTATCCGAGGACCAGAGCTAGAAATAACAACACACAATGTTACTCCGCCTCCGGAGACCATTTCAGCAAATCGGCATTGCTTGGGGACCTCACGGGGCGGAACAGAGAGCTTGGGTCAAGACAGAATTGGAATAGTGGAGTCTTCCAGGATGCACTGGCCAAAACACCACACAAGACCTTCATCTCGTCTGTTTTGGTTAAAATATGGTTTGCCCCCTCCAAAGGTACTCCCCATCACTGACCATCAGGGAAAGGAAGATCAAAACCATAGCAAGAGATTACGTCACACCTGTCAAAATGGCTCTTATCCCACAGAGAGAGAGAGAGAGAGAGAGAGAGAGAGAGAGAGAGAGAGAGAAATCACAGAGAGTATTGGAGAGGACGGGGGTGGGGGGAGTCACCTGCTCACTGCTGCTGGGGACATACAAATGCCCAGCCCCTTTGAAACCAGAGGGGCGGTCCCTTAATAAATTAAAAACAGAATTACCATATGGATCCGCCTCCTCCAGCCTCACCCCACCTGCTACAGTCACCAGTCCCACTATTCAGTTCAAAAGCCTGGAACTCGGGTCTCGAGGGATCCCTGCCCGCCAGGGTATTCATGTGTGGCTGGCACAGGAAGTGGAAAACTCAGCCAAGGAATCCAGAGCGAGCAAAGAAAAGCTGGACAGACAGACAGACGCCCTACAGCAGGTGACACCCACTGACAAATGCCACACACGTTCAGCGCACCGCAGCCACCCGGAGGAGTCTAGGCTTCGACTCATTAATTCAAATCTAGGTGTAGTGAAAACCGACAGCGAGTGCTCCTAGATCTCTAGGCTGGGTCCTCCGTGGGGGAGGGGCAGGGGGCTCTCTGGGTCTCTTTTATGAGGACCCTCGTCCCCTTCATGGGCTGCACCCTGTGACCTCAGCCCCTCCCAGAGCCCCACCTCCAACACCAGCACCTGGGGGGAGAATCGAACATGAGAACTTGGGGGACACACACTCAGGTCATTGCACTGGTCAGAGGGCTGGTGCATCACTGTATGAGTCTCCCTGAGCTGCTGTAACAAAACAGCCCAGTTTCACTTATAGACCCCAGACCCCGACTGCTCTCAGCTCTGCAGCTGCAGCCCAAGGTCCAGGTGGGGCAGACGCGGGGTCTGCAGAGGGCTGCTTCCTGGCTCCTAGATGGTGCCTTCTCCTGGGTCCTCCATGGTGGCAGGGCAGGGGGCTCTCTGGGTCTCTTTTATGAGGACCCTCGTCCCCTTCATGGGCTGCACCCTGTGACCTCAGCCCCTCCCAGAGCCCCACCTCCAACACCAGCACCTGGGGGGAGAATCGAACATGAGAACTTGGGGGACACACACTCAGGTCATTGCACTGGTCAGAGGGCTGGTGCATCACTGTATGAGTCTCCCTGAGCTGCTGTAACAAAACAGCCCAGTTTCACTTATAGACCCCAGACCCCGACTGCTCTCAGACACGGGGTCTGCAGAGGGCTGCTTCCTGGCTCCTAGATGGTGCCTTCTCCTGGGTCCTCACATGGTGGAAGGGCAGGGGGCTCTCTGGGTCTCTTTTATAAGGACCCTCGTCCCCTTCATAGGCTGCACCTCGTGAGCTCAGCTCCGTGCAAGGCAACACCTCCTAATACCTTGCCAAGGAAAGCAACACTAAGCCCACTAAGCCACAGAGTAGCAATGTCCTTTGTCCCATTGACACATTACAGGGGCACACAGTGAGGTTACCGTATCGAAGGAGACCACAGAAGACATTAAAGACCGTTAGCGGACATTGACTGGCTGCCAGGTCCCAGCTGGGGACAGGCAAGACACATGCTGAACTCTCCAGGACCTGGGGGAGGGGCTCCTGCGCTGGACGGCAGTGCTCCCTCCTTTGGGTCTCAAAATCCTTTGCAATGAAACGCTGTGCCATCAACACCCCTTTGGAGCATTTATTTATCCACGTACAACTTGTAGGTGCGATTGCGTGAGATTTCTCTTAGCATCACGCCCTACAGATTCATCAATATTCTCACAAATGGCAGCCTTTTTGAAGGCTGAATACTATTCTATTATTGGTCACAATTTTTCATCCATTCATCCATTTTTTTTTTTTGACAGGCACTGAAGTTGTTTCTTCCTGCATCTTGGCTTTTATGAATCATACGGCATTGAACAACGGGGCATGGGTGTCTCCATGAGGTGACGATTTCATTTCCTTTGGGTATGTACCCAGGGGAGAGGTGGTGGGGCCCTCAGGTAGCTTCTTTCTAGATTCTTTAACATCCTCCACATTGTATCCATTAATAGGAAGATATTTTTTAAGACAAGAAAGGTAACTCGGAAAGGAGTGAGTTGAACGTTTTCCTGTAGTGCCTCTTAACGGGGTTAGTAATTGACATGCCAAGGGTAGATTAATCAGGATGCGGTGCCTGAAAGAACTGTGTTGGATTCAGATGTGTGACAGGTGCCATCGCCTGGAATCAGCCACTTTTCACTTGGGGCAGGAAACAGTCATAGAGGTGTCTTTAAATTTGAGTTTCTTTTTTTTTTTTTCTTTTTGCAAATTCAAATGTGTGTCTGCAGAAGAGAGGATTCCAGTGCTGGCTCAGAGACAGAGCATCATAGAAAGCAATGAACAGGATCTTATAAGAGCTGTCCAACTGTGCCCAGCCTTATCCTCCCAGGTGGGGGACATAGCAAAAAGAATCACAGAATCATTCCTTTGCAACCAGAGGATTCCATGCGTCCATAAGCAACACGGTCATCTAAGATGCACAGAAACCGAAATGAAACGGAAAGAGGTACCAACAACCCCAAAGAAAGAACCATCGTCCTGCTCCTCCTTTGCAAACGGCTTGGCGTAAAGCCCCTCGCTCTGCCCCTCACGGAGAGCTCTCGACAGGAAGATGATAATGAACCCACAATTTGGCGACATGATGTAATTATGGGTCATTGAGATGTTTGGAAACAGCCACAAAGGCGATTTGCATCTTCCCAATTAGCCCCATTTAGAACCTCTCCTGAACCTTCCCTCGCCAAGTGTCACAGAAAATCATTATAATCAATGGAAATCACCCAGCGATGGCACATTTAGGAAACCAGTACCACCCCACACGGGTCGGGAGAAGGCGTGAGGCCAGCTCTCTTGGACTTCCCAATTTGGGTTATTTTGAGCACAATGTGACAGTCCTGGCTTCCTGTCTGTGGGAATCTCTTCTTCTCAAAATCAGTCCTACCATGGTGACCCCACCTGCCTGGGGCCTTGGGCTGAGCAAGTGGAAGTGGGCGCCATCTTGAATGTCTAGGAGAATGAGCTGGCTAGACCCTTTTCTTCAGATAGACAGATACACAAAGATGATAGCTGGATGGACAGGTGATAAACAGACACACAGAGACTGACATCAGGTATCTATTTCCCATCTATCACGATCTATATACCAATCACCTATATTTCTATCATTGATTTATCTATTTTTCTCTCCATCTATCTATCTATCCATCCATTCATCCACCTTCTATCATTATTTATTTCTTTAAATCTGTATCTATCAGTCTATCATTCTCTCACCTATCCATCCATCCATCAGCCATCCATCTATCCATTATCTCTCATTATCTCTCTCTGTTACCCATCATTATCTGTCTCCCTATTTATGTATCATCCACATTGATTTGCCTATCATCTACTTTTTTGTGATTATCTATCTATGCATCATTATCTATCCATCTTGCCTACCGTCTCTCTCATTGATCTCTATATATTTATCTACCATATACCTAGCTATCATTGATTTGTTAATACTTCCATCCATCTCTCCATTCTTCTTTCCATCTCTCTGCTTTGCATCATCTACATCTATCAATCATACATACATATATATATATATATATATATATCTACTTGATTTATCAGTTATCTGTCTAGTTATCTATCACAATCTATGCACTATACTCATTATGTTATCTATCACCTATCCATTCATCCACTCTGAATATCTCTCTGTGCATCCACTGTACCCATCTACTATCTATCCATCTATCTATCCATCCATCTATCCATCCATCTATCCATCTATCTATCTGTCTATCTATCAATCAATCAATCATATATCCATCTGCTCTATTTATCTGTCCTTGATCTACTTATCTATTATTATCTTTCCATCCATCCAATCTACCTACCTGTCTTCTATTGATCTTCATATCTCTCTCTCCTTTCTCTATATTTGCACTCAGTAGGGTCAGTTACCCAATGTCTCTTTGAGAAAGGAAATTCCAACCACTGTGGCAAGAGCAAGCGCTGATTTAAGGCTGATAAAATCTGCCTTTGTACTGAGATGGCCTCATTCTCTGGAAACCCCCCCCATCCAGGTTGGAAATCCCGACGCCGGGCTGTGTCATCTTGCTAAGTGATGGACAGCTGGGGCCCTGCCCGACAGTTGCCTGGGCCTTAGGGCCACACGGTCCTTCTTAGGAGGCATGACCCCAGCCTAGGCTCTTTCTGGGCACAGCCAATACCTTCTGCCTTCACCCTCAACCTGAACCACCTCTGTGCAAAATTCAGTTCATATCTGATCACCCCTGATATCTGACCAGATTCCCCACGTGAATCTGATTTACTCCTTTCTCTAAAAGAAAAAATCCTTTTGCCTCCACTTGGACAGAGCATCTTCCCTTTGGTAAAAATCCCTTCCGATACGTCTCTCCTCACCACCTCCGCCTCTGCTGTTTGATTGAACCCATGAACGCATGCGTGACAGGTGAGACGGTGGAGAGGCTCTGAGACCAGCCAGGTGGGATCCCTTTCCTGAGAGTGACCCTCCACACCGCAGAACGCCAACCCCGAGGGCAGCCTTCTGGTTGGGCGGACTTAGAGAAATCCACATGCACTCAACCCAGTTCATTGTCACGGAAATGGGGGCAGGTGCACGTCTGCCCCATCTCTTGAGATGTTCGTTAGACAACTGTCAAGTCCCAGGGCAGATAATCCCGAGAATTCACTGAGTACAACTCAGCTACTGCACGATTGGCTCGGCATCACGGCACTCTGTAAAGTCCCCTGATTGCCCCTGTGAGTCTCAAATTCCAGGAAAAATCCAAACTTGAGGTTTGAAGTTGGGTTTCCACTGCATGCACACCACCCTCATCCCATCAGGAAGGTGGAAACTCGTGACCCAAATGGTTGCACACCAAAGATGACCTGCACCTTGTGGTCACCACTCCTGACGGATGTGTAAGTTCTCTTCACTCCACGAGCCAAGAGAAGACACAAAAACTGAGTAGGAGAAGGAGTGGACTGGCCCAGGTGGGTTTCCATTCAAGTCCAAAGATGGCAGGTCTGTGTTAGAGAATGGGTGTCCATGAGGCTCTACTGGGCTCACCTGGTGCAGGAAGGCAGGGCAGGGCTGGCCGAATGGAAGAGGGTCAGAAAGGAAGAGGCAACGTGTCTCAGTTGTCAGGATTGCTCTGGGTGCCACCCCGCAATGACTCAAAAAAAGAGTGTAATTTGTCAAAGGAATGGGTGGAACTTCTGAGGTGGGAATATAGATGGGTGGATGGATGGATGGTTGGATGGGTGGATGGATGGTTGGATGGGTGGATGGGTGGATGGATGGATGGGTGGATGGATGGGTGGGTGGATGGGTGGGTGGGTGGATGGGTGGGTGGATGGGTGGATGGGTGGATGGATGGATGATGGATGGATGATGGATGGATGGATGGATGGATGATGGATGGATGGGGGATAGATGGATCATGGTTAGATGGATGGATTGATGGATGGATGGATGGATGATGGATGGATGGATGATGGATGGATGGATGATGGATGGATGGATGGATGATGGATGGATGGATGATGGATGGATGGATGATGGATGGATGGATGGGCGGATGGATGGATGGATGGTTGGATGGATGATGGATGGATGGATGGATGGTTGGATGGGTGGATGGATGGATGGATGGATGGGTGGATGGATGGGTGGATGGATGGATGGATGGATGGGTGGATAGGTGGATGGGTGGATGGGTGGATGAATGGGTGGATGGGTGGATGGATGGGTGGATGGGTGGATGGATAGATGGATGGATGGATCGATGGATGGATGGATGGGCAGATGGATGGATGGATGGTTGGATGGATGATGGATGGATGGGTGGGTGGGTGGATGGGTGGATGGATGGATGGGTGGATGGATGGGTGGATGGATGGATGGATGGGTGGATGGATAGATGGATGGATGGATGGATGGATGGGTGGGTGGATGGATGGGTGGATGGATGGGTAGGTGGATGGATGGGTGGATGGATGGGTGGATGGATGGATGGATGGGTGGATGGATGGATGGATGGATGGGTGGATGGGTGGGTGGATGGATGGGTGGATGGATGGATGGATAGATGGATGGGTGGATGGGTGGATGGATGGGTGGGCGGATGGATGGGTGGATGGATGGATGGATGGATGGATGGGTGCACTAATAAAAGCATTAATAAAACACACCCCTTAAAAAATCTACAAAAGGACCAAAAAGCCGGGTGCAGTGGTGCAGACCTGTCATCCCTGCAGCTCAGGAGGCTGAGGCAGGAGGATCTTGAGTTCAAAGCCAGCCTCAGCCAAAGCCAGGCCCTAAGCAGCTCAGGGAGACCCTGTCTCTAAATAAAATGCAAAATAGGGCTGGGGATGGGGCTCAGTGTGGAGGGCCCCTGAGTTCAATCCTTAGTACCCCCCACCCCCAAAATGCATAAAACATGTACAAATATTGAAGCAAATGCTTTTCTCTCTAAAGCTAGAGAATTCCTGGGCTAGAGATACTTGGTTTATAAATGCATCTCCACATTGTACCTACATATATATTTTTTAAATTTTTGAACTCACATTTTCAAAAGTCACAAAGATATAGTGAATAGAAAAGAATTATGAATTACTATAATATGCAAAATTTCTGATTTCTTTAGGGATCAAAAATCAAGGAGTATCATGTCCCTCAACATTTTCACATTCTTTTACTCCGTGTTTCTATATGGAGATTTATTCTATATATAGAGAGACACACGATGAAGCTTTATGCCTTTTATCAGTATATTCATACCTATGTTAGAAAATTTATTTCTCCAAGACTTGGGGAATGCTTAAATAAATTACCCAAGAGAACACTAGGTAGCCTCTAAAGTTCTCGATTTCAGAAGGATATTTTATCCTGCCGAAAAACTTCATGGTATACATTTAGAGTGGAAGAGTTAGAACCCATCATTATATAAAGGTCAGTGATTACAAATTTTTATAACGTTATAAGGAGCCAAGACTGGTGGTGCACACCTGTGAATCTAGCGGCTTGGGAGGCTGAGGCAGGAGGATCGCAAGTTCAAAGCCAGCCTCTACAAAAGCGAGGCCCTAAGCAACTCAGTGAGACCCTGTCTCTAAATAAAATACAAAACAGGGCTGGGGACAGGACTCAGGGGTCGAGTGCCCCTGAGTTCAATCCCCAGTACCCCCCCAAAAAAATTATGTGCATATGTATACCAGGTGTGTGTATATATGCATCTAAAGCAAGACGAGATTCTTTATTTGTAATTCATTTGGGGACAGCTGGACTACTTACTGACGGTTATTTCGAGATTTTTGTTTTTTTACACATTTTTGCATTTACCAGATTTTCTACTTATTTAAAATGAGGGTGAACGTTTTGTCTTAAGGGAAATCACACCAGTTCTATCAAGGGAAATTGTTGAGTCTTTTCTGGCATTATCAAAGAGCCCCAAAGCTCCTTCAACTTGATTAATTTGTGCTAAAGGGAAGGAAAAGAAAAGGAGCCCGGGTTTCAAGTGGCCTTGAAGAGACCCTGATGCAGACAACTTCCAACTGATGAGCTCTCGTGACAGCAGCTGGCCCTTGTGAGATAATTATGAAAAGAAAAAAAAAAAGAATACGGTTCCCTTTCAGAGAAATTGGTTGCGCCCTTATTCTTTTTGCAGACACCCGGCAAAACGCCGAACAACTACCTGTTGCAGAGAACAGAATGAACACAGAGGTCTCTCTCTCTCTCTCTCTCTCTCTCTCTCTCTCTCTCTCTCTCTCTCTCTCTCTCTCTCTCTCTCTCTCTTTTGGTACCAGGGATTGAACTCGGGGACACTCGACCCCTGAGCCCTATTTTGCATTTTATTGAGAGACAGGGTCTCCCTGAGTGGCTCAGGGCCTCGCTTTGGCGGAGGCTGGCTTTGAACTCATGATCCTCCTGCCTCAGCCTCCCGAGCCGCTGGGATGATAGGCAGGCGCCACCGCACCCAGCTCAGTGATGGATTCTAATTAAGAGCACTGTGAGCTGCAGAGGAGGGATTTAACCAGGGAGACAGTGGGCAGGACTGTGGGGTTCATTTCCACGAGGGACCCTGCCGAGTCCTTCCCCGGAGGAGGCACAGGATCTCCAAAGTCTTGCCTGAAACAAAGTCTTGGCAGAAACAATCTGTTTATGTACCTTGTCCCTACTGCCTACCTACTACATCTATCTACTACGTCTATCTACCACCTAGACGTCCATCTGGAATCTATCTACTTACCTACCTACCATCTACTACGTCTATCTACCACCTAGATGTACACTTATAATCTACCATCTTCCTATCATCAATATACTACCTCCCTATCATCTACTTACATCTATACACCTAGTCATGTATCTATTAATCAGCTATCTATCTATTTATGCTTATATTCTACCTGTTTCTACCTTGGTCCACTCAACCATCCCCTCCCTCCTTCCCTGTCTTGGACCTACCTACCTAATCTATCTATCTATCTATCCATCTGTCCATCCATCCATCTGTCCATCCATCCATCTATCCATCCATCCATCTTATCTATCTATCTCTCTAACTTTCCATCCATCCATCCATCCATCTATCTATCCATCCATCCCTCCATCTGTCCATCCATCTATCCATCCATCCATCCATCTGTCCATCCATTCATCTGTCCATCCATCCATCCATCTATGCATCCATCCATCTTTATCTATCTATCTACCTACCTATCCATCCATCCATCCATCCATCTGTCCATCCATCCTATCTATCTATCTGTCTGTCTGTCTGTCTGTCTGTCTGTCTGTCCGTCCGTCCATCCATCCATCCATCCATCTTATCTATCCATCCATCTGTCCATCCATTCATCTGTCCATCGATCCATCCATCTTTATCTATCTATCTACCTACCTATCCATCCATCTGTCCATCCATCCTATCTATCTATCTACCTGTCTGTCTGTCTGTCTGTCTGTCCGTCCGTCCATCCATCCATCCATCTTATCTATCTATCCATCTACTCTATCTTATGTTTCTGTCTGTCCATCCACCCATTCACCCACCCAAGTCTCTATTTATTCCATGTATCCACATATGCATCTATTTACCTATTTACATACCTACTTACCTATTTACCCATCTAGTCCACTGTCTGTCCATTGGTACATACCTATCCATTTATCTCATCTATGTGTCCATCTATTATCTATCCATCTATCTACCTACCTATCTATCCACCTAATCATCTATTTATCTACTTAACAAACTAAGTACATACCTACCCACTTATTTGCTGGATCTATCCACCTACCTACCACGCACCTACCAATTCGTCCACCTATTCAATCTGTCTGTCTGTCTGCCCATTCACCCACTCACCTGCCTACTTACTGACTACACACTTACTGATTTATTTGATGCATCTGTCCGTGTAGCTGTGGATCTGTCTATCAACTCATCGATCACCTTTCCCGTGACCTAACATGATTGTTCCCATCACGAGTCTAGGTTTTCGTAAGGCTTGGTTCAGTGCTAAGCACATGTGGATTGGCAGCTAGCGTCTTGGAACCGGGGTGATAGGGACATGCATGGCTTTGGGGGCCATGGAGCAAAAGAGACACAATGACTGAACAGACAATGAGTGTCCCAGAGAAGCTGTGGTGTCAGGGAGTGAGTCTGACGGGGCTACAGCAGACTCTGGAGCCAGGGTTCCCCAGACACCTCCACCCAAGACTCTGAGCTAAGGAAACGTGTCGGCCAAGGCACCAGGGGGTTTCCATATTGGTTCTTGGAGACTCCTCCTCAACACTCAACAAACAGCTCAAGCTGATCTGGGTTCTTCCCACTCCCTGGCACCGATTTGCACTTATTTCCATATTTGTGCCAACAAGCACCCCATTGTGCCCCTTGAGGTGACAATGGGAGGTGGTTCAAGCCGTCACCAAGGTGGAGACAGCTGAAGTGGGTTTCCACATCACAGACGCTGCCAGACGCTCGGAGATTGCAGACTCCAGAGTTACCACACAGAGTCCAGATTTTCTGCCAAGTCTGGTGAACGTTTTGTCTTAAGGGAAATCACACCAGTTCTATCAAGGGAAATTGTTGAGTCTTTTCTGGCATTATCAAAGAGCCCCAGCAACCAAAATGTGAGTTAAATAATAGCTTCAAGAGACCAGGAAGAAAACGGGGGATTGGAAACTCATTCTGGATATTCTTAAAAAGTGGAACCTACAATAACCTTTAAAATAAGGGATAGGACACTATTATTTAAAAAATGAAAGTTCACAAAAGTTCTCTAATACGACAAAAGTGTGGTTTGTGAATAGAGAATCCGAATGACTTTGAGTTATCATTGTGATATTCAGTGTTATTAAATGTGCTGAACTCACTTATCTTTTGCATTGCTATGATAATGTCCTCAACAGCTGAGGATATCATTAGGCAATTTCCTACTTCCAGCAGAGAGAAATGAGCTTTAAAGATACATGTATTCCAGAATCCAAGTCTCGTTCTCAGAATAACTAGTTTAACGCTCGTCTTAATTATTTATTATTTATTATTTTGATTTTTTTTTTTTGAAGTGGAGATTGATCGCAGGGGAGCTGTACCCATGAGCTACATTCCCAGCCATTTTTAGTTTTAATTTTGAGACAAGGTATTGCTAACTTGCTCAGGATGGCCTCGAATTTGTGATCCTCTTGCCTCAGCCTCTACAAATCTTTGAGATGACAGGGGGTGTCCTACCACAACTGGCTGAATAAGTACCTAAGCAAGGGATCAGTGTCTGACGAGTTATTTTAAATGTGAATGAACTGTGGGCTCATGAACCCCCACCCAAATTATTAGAAACTCAAAAACTTAAAATAGGGGCTGGGGTTGTGGCTCAGCGGTAGAGCGCTCACCTAGCTCACTTGAGCAACTGCGTTCGATCCTCAGCACCACATAAATGTAAAATAGAAGAAATTATGTCCACCTAAAACTAAAAAATAAATATTAAAAAAAATTTAAATAAAACCTTAAACTAAATTCAGTTTCCATTCACCTCCTATGAAATGATATATGATTAAATATGCATGGAAAATCCCCTCAGCCTGTACAGATAAAGGGGGAAATATCTAAGGACTCCTGAATTCCAAAAAAAGTTATTAAACTTAAACGATAAAAGCGGGGGGGGGGGACCCTAGGTTTAAAGCCATGAAATGAAAGAATCTTAACAATGTGATACTAAACGGTGAATTTCCATTGTGTCATCAAATTCAGAGTTCAATAAAGATAGAAAAAAAAGTAGTAGAGGTTTAAAAAAATGACTATACCAGCCGTATCAACAGGCGACTATTTTAAACCTAGAAGACTCTGCTCCTGAATTATAAAATCAATCTAATATAGGACATTTTATTACTGCCTTCTAGTGTTTTATACTAATATACACTGAGTAATTCAAAGTTGTGGTGGATCACTTCCTAATTAACTTCATATGATATTATATTTCATATTTGTGTCGTAGATCGACTCCCCAAATGGAGGATTTCCACGGAATCTTCCAGAGGGTACTCCTACAATAAAGGGGTTTCCACGGAACTTTCCGGAATGCGCTCCTGAAATGGAGGATTTCTTCGGAACTTTCCAGAAATCACTGCTAAAATGGAGAATTTCATAGAGCTTTCCAGAAATCACTGCTAAAATGGAGAATTTCCATAGAACTTTCTAGAAATCACTGCTAAAATGGAGAATTTCCATAGAACTTTCTAGAAATCACTGCTAAAATGGAGAATTTCATAGAGCTTTCCAGAAAGCACTGCTAAAATGGAGAATTTCCATAGAACTTTCTAGAAATCACTGCTAAAATGGAGAATTTCCATAGAACTTTCTAGAAAGCCCTCCTAAATATGAAGGATTTCCACAGAACATTCCAGAGGGCACTATTAAAAGGGAGAAATTCCACTGCGCTCACGCCTAAAAAAAAGAGAGATTTTCACAGGACTTTCCATTCCGGGTGCGCTACAGTGGAAGAGGTCATCTGAATAGGAGTGGACATCATCAGGGGAGAGGGGTCCCCGAGGAAGAAGGCATGGACGCGCACCTGCCTCATGCACCTCTGTCTTGTTTTCCTCCTGACTCCCCATTCCCATCCTTCCCATATCCTTGCTTGTTGGCTTTGGAAGATGGTGGCCTGTGATCCCCAACACGACCTTCTGGAGATTGACGGAGGGTCCCCTGGGGATTTCCTGGGTACACGGGATGCACACAGGCTAACGCACCTTGTGTTTTTTCATTATTGATCTCTCTTCTTGCAATGGTCTGTCCTAGTAGAACCCAGAAAGTGGACAGAAAAATTATTTCTTCTCTGCCTCCGTCTCTTCCTTCCTCTGAGGTGACAGATGTTTTCAATGTGGACGTACATGTTATGATTGAGATGCAAGGTGTCCCCCAAAAGCTCATGTGTGACATGCTACAAGAAAGTTCAGCAGTGAAATGATTGGGTTATGAGAGGTATAACCTAGAAGTGGATTAATCCACTTGGATGGACTCACTGGGTGGTGACTGCAGCAGGTGGGGGGTGGCTGGAGGAGGGGGTCCCTGGGCTGTGCCTTGGGGGTCTCTGTCCTGTCCCTGGTGAGCAGAGCTCTCTCTGCCCCCTGGTGCCCTGTCCTGAGCTGCTCTCCTCCTCCAGGCCCTGCCACCATTTTGTTCTGCTCCCCTTGGGCCAGAGGCATGGAGTCGGCCCACCATGGAGTGAACCTCCGACACCATGAGCCCCAAGTAAACTTTTTCTCCTCTACAATTGTTTTTTCTCAGGTCTTTTATTCACAGCACCAAAAAAAGCTGACTAAAACTATACATCTGCGTAGATAGAGATAAATCGCACAGGCACAACACACTTCATGTTTTCTACATCATTACAATATAAAATGATAAGAAATAATATTCGCATTCACGCATCATGATTTTTTTGTGTGTGTGGTGTAGGATGGAATGTAAGATGGAACGCACTGGGCCACTGAGCTACACCCCAGCCCCTGTGATGATCTATAGCAAGATGCATGGATCACAACACTCCCCTCCCAATTCTTCCGCACAAGACTCCCCAAATAAGGACCCTTCCTTTGAAACCACGTTTGCACCATCAGCGATGCAAGATGAACATGGATTTAAGCAACTCAGCTCCAAGACAGACTCCCAAAGAATGGTCCCATCGCCCCCCGCCCTCCACCCGACATCCAGGATCCACAGATGAGGCGTGACGGTTCTAGTTCTCCACTCTCTTAAAATCTGGAACCGTCGGGTATTATTGATCTCTCTTCTTGCAATGGTCTGTCCTAGTAGAACCCAGAAAGTGGACAGAAAAATTATTTCTTCTCTGCCTCCGTCTCTTCCTTCCTCTGAGGTGACAGATGTTTTCAATGTGGACGTACATGTTATGATTGAGATGCAAGGTGTCCCCCAAAAGCTCATGTGTGACATGCTACAAGAAAGTTCAGCAGTGAAATGATTGGGTTATGAGAGGTATAACCTAGAAGTGGATTAATCCACTTGGATGGACTCACTGGGTGGTGACTGCAGCAGGTGGGGGGTGGCTGGAGGAGGGGGTCCCTGGGCTGTGCCTTGGGGGTCTCTGTCCTGTCCCTGGTGAGCAGAGCTCTCTCTGCTCCCTGGTGCCCTGTCCTGAGCTGCTCTCCTCCTCCAGGCCCTGCCACCATTTTGTTCTGCTCCCCTTGGGCCAGAGGCATGGAGTCGGCCCACCATGGAGTGAACCTCGGACACCATGAGCCCAAATAAAGTTTTCCTCCTCTACAATTGTTTTTTCTCAGGTCTTTTATTCACAGCACCAAAAAAAGCTGACTAAAACTATACATCTGCGTAGATAGAGATAGATCGCACAGGCACAACACACTTCGTGTTTTCTACATCATTACAATATAAAATGATAAGAAATAATATTTGCATTCACGCATCATGATTATTTTTTGTGTGTGGTGTAGGATGGAATGTAAGATGGAACGCACTGGGCCACTGAGCTACACCCCAGCCCCTGTGATGATCTATAGCAAGATGCATGGATCACAACACTCCCCTCCCAATTCTTCCGCACAAGACTCCCCAAATAAGGACCCTTCCTTTGAAACCACGTTTGCACCATCAGCGATGCAAGATGAACATGGATTTAAGCAACTCAGCTCCAAGACAGACTCCCAAAGAATGGTCCCATCGCCCCCCGCCCTCCACCCGACATCCAGGATCCACAGATGAGGCGTGACGGTTCTAGTTCTCCACTCTCTTAAAATCTGGAACCGTCGGGTAGCCATGCTTTGTACAAGGTGCCAACACTGACTTCTTTGGAAGACCCGGGGTCTCTGCCTTAAAACCGTGTGCTGTATTAGATATGCCTCTGAGGTTTCCCTGAGATGGGATTCAGGCTGCAGGGTCCTGGTCGGGACCCCACGTGGGTGATCCTAAGTCCTTCTAATGAGTCTACGACCAAAGGAAGATGGTGCCAGATGCCCACCACTGGGCATCCCCTGGGTAAGGCCCTGGGCGCTCAATTCCTCCTTAGCCATTACCTTCCATTTGATTTTTCTCCTTTATCTTCTCCTGAGACAACACCGTAATTAATCAGCCTTCATTTCTGTAGCTGGAATTAGCATATTGACTCTGAAATATGCTTCCTTTTATGTGCACTGGACGCCCTAAAACATTCTTACCAGGGATCCACCGTCTACATGAAAAAGACCTCTCCATGCCACCGAAAAATTTTCGTTTTCTCTCTTGCTTGGTCCGAAAACTCTATTTTAATAACATCCAACATTTTTTTTTTTAAAAAAAGAGGGGAACAAATTAGAAAATCTAGGGACAAGATAAAAGCATTTTCCTGATGATCTCTTAAGTCTTCATCCACTTAAGCCAAGGGAAGAGATTTAATATGCGGTGTCAAGGAACACCGCGTTCTGAATTCTGAAGCACGTTAAAATAGCCCAGGAGAACGGGTTCGGGTTGGGGAGACATGATGGGTATTGTTAGTAGGTTTCTAGGAGGCGACATTGCAGTCGGCCACACTGAAAGACTCCCACTTTTCATCCCGACGACGTTAAGAAAGCATAATGGATGCCGTATTCGTTTATCATGAATTAATCATGAACCTTTTCAGCCACATATTTTTAATTAGCTACAGAGTCTGTCGATTTCTTTCCAGGGCTCTCTGCAGCTGGGTCTAAAGAATGTCAATCTCCTTTGGAGACTAAAATCACTCTATGTATATATATATATGAGCATTTGTCTGCAAAATTTATAGCTGTTTTCCAAATGGATTAAAAAAAAACTGAAATCAAATTACTTCACAAGTGCTGAAGGCTTCCAAAGGCTAGATTAGAAATCGACGCAGGATCTTGTAGGATCAATGACCTTCGGAAAATAAATGACCCTTGAAGAGAGCCGAAAAGTTTTTGGTTTCCAAAACAGAGAAAAGGAATGAGTAGAAGCCCAAGCTTTTAGCCACAGAGGATGCACCTTCCACAAAGGAGCATCCTCAGCCGTCGGTTTAAATTTAACAGGGAAAAATCCGTGCTAGGAGGTCACTGTCTTTGGGGGTAGTTATGAAGAATACAAGCAATAATAAGTGTGGGCGAGGATGTCGGGGGGAAAGGCTCACTCGTACGTGGCTGGTGGGACAGCAAATTGGGGCAACCACTCTGGAGAGCAAGACGGAGCTTCCTCCGAAAACTTGGAATGGAACCACCATGTGACCCAGCTATCCCTCTCCTTGGTCTATACCCAAAGGACTTAAAATCACCCCATACTACAGGGACGCGGCCACATCAATGTTCATCGCAGCTCAATTCACAAGAGCTAAACTGTGGAGCCAACCCAGGTGCCTATCAACCCATGAGTGGATAAAGAAACTGTGGTACTTATACACAGTGGAATATTACTCAGCAACAAAAAAGAATAAAATCATGGCATTTGCGGGTAAATGGGTGAAATTGGAGAATATCATGCTGAGTGAAGTGAGCCAATCCCCCCAAAACCAAAGGCTGAATGTCTTCTCTGATAAGTGGATGCTGATCCATAGTGGGGGAGGCGGGGCTGGAGGAATTTGATTGGTCAAAGGGAAGGGTGGGGAGGGGAGGGGCTTGAGGGCAGGAAAGATGGTGGACGGAGGTGGACATCCTCACCCTAGGTACATGTACGACTGCACATGTGCTGCGACTCTGCATCTTGTACAACAGAGAAGTGAAAAGCTGTGCTCCGTTTGGGTACAATGAATCAAAATACCCCCAGCTGGAGCACTACAGACCTTGCAGGGTGCGTAGGGAGCCACCCCTTGCATTCACCGGTGGCTTAGCAGCACCCTGGCCCGCCCAGGACATGCCACCGAGACTCGGCCCCAGCTCTGTGACAGCCCCAAGCATCTCCAGGTGGTCTCCACCCTGGTGGGGAAGAGCCACCTACCACCACTGACCTCAAACCCCACGCTGCCTCTGGGTGATTAAAACCACCCACTTTCCATCCCCCAAGGTTCATCCGACTTTTCCGCTTTCTAGAACCATCCTAGTAAACCACCTTCTCTCTTCATCCCCATTTTTATTCAGAACCCAGAGACACAGTGACTTGGTGAGCTGGGACCCCACGCCAGGGCTCTCCGACCGCAAGCACGGGTTCTATCTTTGGGGACCTTTCCATACAGACTTGAACCTGTCCCCTCTGAAGCCATCTGTCTGCCCCGTTTCTCTGAGCCTGCTGCTACAGGAGGGTGACCACAGGGTCCCGGCCAAGGTGGCTCACCTCGGTGACATCGTGACATAGAGCTGTCAATTATTTAACAAAAGGTCTAAAGATTTTATTTTGATCTATTTATTGTTGCGGAAGCGGGAATTGGACCCAGGGCACTTTACCACCGAGCCGCACCCCAGCCCTGATTTTGTTTGCACACATTCACCGCCACCAGAGGAGTCCCTCTGCCTACAGCCGTGAGCCTGCCCTGAGCCTAGTAGGTGAACATCAGCGCATGCACCAAGAGCCTTCCCTGTGCACCCTGCGTCTGCCACCTTGCCCATTCCACCAGTCCTTCAAAGACCCAGGAGGCACACCGCGTCACGTGCACCTGGGGTGAGCCAGGCACCGAGCGAGCCCCGGGTGCCCCTCGGGGACGGGCGACCCACGCAGGCAATGCGCTCACTCACCTGGGGCTGGATTTCCGACAGTCTCTCAAGCACTTGTCCTCCGAGGATCTTGAGGAAAGGAGACCACATGTGCTGGTCAGTGGGGATCGGCCAGCGGCACCAGGCTCACCCTGCAAATTTGTCCAAAAGAAGAAAAATTCATGAACTTCAAAAACGTGTGCTGAGCTACTCACAGGAGGTGAGCTCCCTCTTGCATAGAAGTTTCCTCGGCCTCAACTGCTCTCTCTACTCTGTTTAAGTCTCCTCCATCCTCGGGCCTTACCTCCCAGCCACTGTCTCCAAGAAGTGCCCCCCCCCCACAGTGAATCCATGGAAAAACAGAGTCCCCCATTGATAACCTTCAGACGACCTCTTTTCCCCTTGAGAGCAGATGTGTGTCGTTACGAACAGGATGATTAGTTTACTGGACACTGTTTTTAAACTAACGTGTACCACCATGCCATCTTTGATTGGCTCTATGTGCTGCATGTTGGTGCATAAGAGAGACAAAGGTAGATCTCTCCATATATACATATAGCATCTAGGGAGAGAGAGAGAGAGAGAGATGCATGCGTAGATGGACAGAGGTGGGGATGGATGGATGGATGGATACATGGATGGATGGATCGATGGATGATAGAAATATAGGTGGATAGATAGATGGATAGATAGATGGATGGATTGTGGATGAATGGATAGATGATAAAAAGACAGATGAACAGATGGATGGATGACTGAATAGATGGATGGATGGATAGATGGATGGAAAGATGCATGGATAGATGGGTGGATAGATGAATGGATGGATGGATGGATGGATAGATGGATGGATGGATGGAAAGATGCATGGATAGATGGGTGGATAGATGAATGGATGGATGGATGCATAGATGGATGGATGGATGGATGGATGGATGGATGGAAAGATGCATGGATAGATGGGTGGATAGATGAATGGATGGATGGATGGATGGAAGGATGGATAGATGGATGGATAGATGGATGGATGGAAGGATGGATAGATGGATGGATAGATGGATGGATGGAAGGATGGATAGATGAATGGATGGATGGATGGATGGATGGATGGATGGATGGATGGATGGATGGATGGAAAGATGCATGGATAGATGGGTGGATAGATGAATGGATGGATGGATGGATGGAAGGATGGATAGATGGATGGATAGATGGATGGATGGAAGGATGAATAGATGAACAGATGGATGGATAGATGGGTGGATGAACAAATGGATGGATAGATGCATAGATGGATGGATGGATCAATGGATAGATGGATGAATGAATGGGTGGATAGATGGATAGATGGATGGATGAATGGACAGATAGATGTATGGATAGATGCATGGATGAATGAATGGATAGACACATAGATATCTCAACATTATCTACATTGAGCATTAGCCTCTTGCTACAAGAATGACAAAGTAACTGGGCAGGCACCTGTCTTCTGCCCACCCACCATGACATCATTCGGTAAGACTGGAATTGCATACAGGCAGAGACGAACAGTAGGGAGAGTCATGTCAATATATAAATATATGCATAAGAAATGTGGATATATATTATGTTTTTCCACCATTCTTTTGTGTGTGTGTGTGTGTGTGTGTGCTACTGGGGATGGACCCCAGAGCCTCGCACATGCTACTGAAGTGCTCTACCATGCAACTACACACTGGCCTGACTTCCAATAACTTGGGGGGTCATATGGGACATTGGCCCCAGGTCCCTGATTTCTCATTGAATTTTTCTGAATAAACGTAGGGTCAGAAATGATGGCCCACGGGACAAATCCATCCCACGACCAGATTGTGCAGC
This sequence comes from Spermophilus dauricus, assembly GCA_002406435.1. NCBI lineage: Eukaryota > Metazoa > Chordata > Mammalia > Rodentia > Sciuridae > Spermophilus > Spermophilus dauricus. The sequence goes on along the minus strand of KZ294594.1, from coordinate 104,452 downwards.
CAGTTCACCACCTTTCAAGTTCCAGTGGCCAAAAAAAATAACATCTGAGAGATGTGCAGAGTGTAAATCACATCCTTATCTGGGCGTCCACAAATGAAAGGTCTTGGGACACAGTGACGTGCGTGCATTTATTGACGTCTCATCCACGGGTGCCTTTGGGCTCCAGTGTCCACGCTGGGTACTTGTGAGGCAGATTGCCTGGCCCGGAAAGGTGGAGATATTTACTACCTGCCCTTTGCAGAGAAGGCTTTCCGACCTCTGACGCGGATCCCCACCCACCAATGCAAAAGAGAGTCCCCAGACGGCCCAGAAGGTGGCTTGGAACTTGAGGAAGAACTTTTTAATGTAAAGACCCTCCATGCGTCACAGCTGACATTTCGACCCACACAAGTCCGTGCCCCCCACCATGTGTGAAGGCATCCGACCTATCGCTTATGCTTGATGAAACATCGTCCCGCTCTGCGGAACCTACCCACAGGAGAGCGTCTCGTTAGGGAAAAATCACGACAACATAATAAATTGGGGTCAATGTGCATCTTGTTTAAGATCCCAGCCACAATTTCTTAGCTTCAGTCGGCATCCTGGAAGCATGTCCCCCCACCCCAGAGGTGACATTTGAAGCGGCAATCCATCTTCCAGAGTGCCTCTTCACATTAGATTCCTGCACAGATGGAATGGGGGGGTGCTGTCGAAGCTGATCTTTGGCTTTTCCTCGCTGCGGGGATGACGATGTAGCTGGCACGGTCCCGTCTCTCTGCCCACCCACCACGACATGAGTTGAGAAGACCGGGATTCAGCGGCCGTGGGTCTGGACAATAGGGTGACCCTCTCTCGTGACCCACGGAAGATCCAAATGTCATTTCCCGTTTGTTTGGCCCACAACCTTTCAGTCTCAGAAAGGAGATTGTTAAAGGGATCAGTGTGTGAGCTGTACTCAGTTCTCGGTGCTTACCAGCCCCTGGTTTGGACAAAGAAGAAGAATCACATCGAAATCGATTAAGTCACACGGCCTGGCACAGTGTGTGTCGGGGGGCATCGTGGACCACACTGTGTCCATCCCAAGAATGTACCCACAGACCACCCCCCGACCCCGCAGTCATCACCCCACAGTCTGTTTTTCCTGGACTCAACCTAAGAATCGTGGTGAAAGACAACACTCCGTCCTGAACACGCACACCGTGCCGAACAGAAACCGCATCTTTGGGCCACTCGGCTATGATCCTTGAGAGATCCTAACAAAGGCCCAGGGGACCCAAGTCCTCAAGGTCAGGTGGAGAGTCTAAGGGTCGCTCCAGGCTTCAGGGAAAAATGCAAGATTGGTGCTGGGTACTTGTGAGGCAGATTGCCTGGCCCGGAAAGGTGGAGATATTTACTACCTGCCCTTTGCAGAGAAGGCTTTCCGACCTCTGACGCGGATCCCCACCCACCAATGCAAAAGAGAGTCCCCAGACGGCCCAGAAGGTGGCTTGGAACTTGAGGAAGAACTTTTTAATGTAAAGACCCTCCATGCGTCACAGCTGACATTTCGACCCACACAAGTCCGTGCCCCCCACCATGTGTGAAGGCATCCGACCTATCGCTTATGCTTGATGAAACATCGTCCCGCTCTGCGGAACCTACCCACAGGAGAGCGTCTCGTTAGGGAAAAATCACGACAACATAATAAATTGGGGTCAATGTGCATCTTGTTTAAGATCCCAGCCACAATTTCTTAGCTTCAGTCGGCATCCTGGAAGCATGTCCCCCCACCCCAGAGGTGACATTTGAAGCGGCAATCCATCTTCCAGAGTGCCTCTTCACATTAGATTCCTGCACAGATGGAATGGGGGGGTGCTGTCGAAGCTGATCTTTGGCTTTTCCTCGCTGCGGGGATGACGATGTAGCTGGCACGGTCCCGTCTCTCTGCCCACCCACCACGACATGAGTTGAGAAGACCGGGATTCAGCGGCCGTGGGTCTGGACAATAGGGTGACCCTCTCTCGTGACCCACGGAAGATCCAAATGTCATTTCCCGTTTGTTTGGCCCACAACCTTTCAGTCTCAGAAAGGAGATTGTTAAAGGGATCAGTGTGTGAGCTGTACTCAGTTCTCGGTGCTTACCAGCCCCTGGTTTGGACAAAGAAGAAGAATCACATCGAAATCGATTAAGTCACACGGCCTGGCACAGTGTGTGTCGGGGGGCATCGTGGACCACACTGTGTCCATCCCAAGAATGTACCCACAGACCACCCCCCGACCCCGCAGTCATCACCCCACAGTCTGTTTTTCCTGGACTCAACCTAAGAATCGTGGTGAAAGACAACACTCCGTCCTGAACACGCACACCGTGCCGAACAGAAACCGCATCTTTGGGCCACTCGGCTATGATCCTTGAGAGATCCTAACAAAGGCCCAGGGGACCCAAGTCCTCAAGGTCAGGTGGAGAGTCTAAGGGTCGCTCCAGGCTTCAGGGAAAAATGCAAGATTGGTCGGAGATTGGAAAACGCCAACATGCATGATCCTGAAAATATGATTTCCATGTGCTCCCTGCTCACAATGCAAAGGACAAGAATTCCTTGACCAGTATTTGGAGTCATCCAAAGACTGACACATCATCGGCAGGGGCTGTATTAGATATGCCTCTGAGGTTTCCCTGAGATGGGATTCAGGCTGCAGGGTCCTGGTCGGGACCCCACGTGGGTGATCCTAAGTCCTTCTAATGAGTCCACGGCCAAAGGAAGATGGTGCCAGATGCCCACCACTGGGCATCCCCTGGGTAAGGCCCTGGGCGCTCAATTCCTCCTTAGCCATTACCTTCCATTTGATTTTTCTCCTTTATCTTCTCCTGAGACAACACCGTAATTAATCAGCCTTCATTTCTGTAGCTGGAATTAGCATATTGACTCTGAAATATGCTTCCTTTTATGTGCACTGGACGCCCTAAAACATTCTTACCAGGGATCCACCGTCTACATGAAAAAGACCTCTCCATGCCACCGAAAAATTTTCGTTTTCTCTCTTGCTTGGTCCGAAAACTCTATTTTAATAACATCCAACATTTTTTTTTTTAAAAAAAGAGGGGAACAAATTAGAAAATCTAGGGACAAGATAAAAGCATTTTCCTGATGATCTCTTAAGTCTTCATCCACTTAAGCCAAGGGAAGAGATTTAATATGCGGTGTCAAGGAACACCGCGTTCTGAATTCTGAAGCACGTTAAAATAGCCCAGGAGAACGGGTTCGGGTTGGGGAGACATGATGGGTATTGTTAGTAGGTTTCTAGGAGGCGACATTGCAGTCGGCCACACTGAAAGACTCCCACTTTTCATCCCGACGACGTTAAGAAAGCATAATGGATGCCGTATTCGTTTATCATGAATTAATCATGAACCTTTTCAGCCACATATTTTTAATTAGCTACAGAGTCTGTCGATTTCTTTCCAGGGCTCTCTGCAGCTGGGTCTAAAGAATGTCAATCTCCTTTGGAGACTAAAATCACTCTATGTATATATATATATGAGCATTTGTCTGCAAAATTTATAGCTGTTTTCCAAATGGATTAAAAAAAAACTGAAATCAAATTACTTCACAAGTGCTGAAGGCTTCCAAAGGCTAGATTAGAAATCGACGCAGGATCTTGTAGGATCAATGACCTTCGGAAAATAAATGACCCTTGAAGAGAGCCGAAAAGTTTTTGGTTTCCAAAACAGAGAAAAGGAATGAGTAGAAGCCCAAGCTTTTAGCCACAGAGGATGCACCTTCCACAAAGGAGCATCCTCAGCCGTCGGTTTAAATTTAACAGGGAAAAATCCGTGCTAGGAGGTCACTGTCTTTGGGGGTAGTTATGAAGAATACAAGCAATAATAAGTGTGGGCGAGGATGTCGGGGGGAAAGGCTCACTCGTACGTGGCTGGTGGGACAGCAAATTGGGGCAACCACTCTGGAGAGCAAGACGGAGCTTCCTCCGAAAACTTGGAATGGAACCACCATGTGACCCAGCTATCCCTCTCCTTGGTCTATACCCAAAGGACTTAAAATCACCCCATACTACAGGGACGCGGCCACATCAATGTTCATCGCAGCTCAATTCACAAGAGCTAAACTGTGGAGCCAACCCAGGTGCCTATCAACCCATGAGTGGATAAAGAAACTGTGGTACTTATACACAGTGGAATATTACTCAGCAACAAAAAAGAATAAAATCATGGCATTTGCGGGTAAATGGGTGAAATTGGAGAATATCATGCTGAGTGAAGTGAGCCAATCCCCCCAAAACCAAAGGCTGAATGTCTTCTCTGATAAGTGGATGCTGATCCATAGTGGGGGAGGCGGGGCTGGAGGAATTTGATTGGTCAAAGGGAAGGGTGGGGAGGGGAGGGGCTTGAGGGCAGGAAAGATGGTGGACGGAGGTGGACATCCTCACCCTAGGTACATGTACGACTGCACATGTGCTGCGACTCTGCATCTTGTACAACAGAGAAGTGAAAAGCTGTGCTCCGTTTGGGTACAATGAATCAAAATACCCCCAGCTGGAGCACTACAGACCTTGCAGGGTGCGTAGGGAGCCACCCCTTGCATTCACCGGTGGCTTAGCAGCACCCTGGCCCGCCCAGGACATGCCACCGAGACTCGGCCCCAGCTCTGTGACAGCCCCAAGCATCTCCAGGTGGTCTCCACCCTGGTGGGGAAGAGCCACCTACCACCACTGACCTCAAACCCCACGCTGCCTCTGGGTGATTAAAACCACCCACTTTCCATCCCCCAAGGTTCATCCGACTTTTCCGCTTTCTAGAACCATCCTAGTAAACCACCTTCTCTCTTCATCCCCATTTTTATTCAGAACCCAGAGACACAGTGACTTGGTGAGCTGGGACCCCACGCCAGGGCTCTCCGACCGCAAGCACGGGTTCTATCTTTGGGGACCTTTCCATACAGACTTGAACCTGTCCCCTCTGAAGCCATCTGTCTGCCCCGTTTCTCTGAGCCTGCTGCTACAGGAGGGTGACCACAGGGTCCCGGCCAAGGTGGCTCACCTCGGTGACATCGTGACATAGAGCTGTCAATTATTTAACAAAAGGTCTAAAGATTTTATTTTGATCTATTTATTGTTGCGGAAGCGGGAATTGGACCCAGGGCACTTTACCACCGAGCCGCACCCCAGCCCTGATTTTGTTTGCACACATTCACCGCCACCAGAGGAGTCCCTCTGCCTACAGCCGTGAGCCTGCCCTGAGCCTAGTAGGTGAACATCAGCGCATGCACCAAGAGCCTTCCCTGTGCACCCTGCGTCTGCCACCTTGCCCATTCCACCAGTCCTTCAAAGACCCAGGAGGCACACCGCGTCACGTGCACCTGGGGTGAGCCAGGCACCGAGCGAGCCCCGGGTGCCCCTCGGGGACGGGCGACCCACGCAGGCAATGCGCTCACTCACCTGGGGCTGGATTTCCGACAGTCTCTCAAGCACTTGTCCTCCGAGGATCTTGAGGAAAGGAGACCACATGTGCTGGTCAGTGGGGATCGGCCAGCGGCACCAGGCTCACCCTGCAAATTTGTCCAAAAGAAGAAAAAATCATGAACTTCAAAAACGTGTGCTGAGCTACTCACAGGAGGTGAGCTCCCTCTTGCATAGAAGTTTCCTCGGCCTCAACTGCTCTCTCTACTCTGTTTAAGTCTCCTCCATCCTCGGGCCTTACCTCCCAGCCACTGTCTCCAAGAAGTGCCCCCCCCCCACAGTGAATCCATGGAAAAACAGAGTCCCCCATTGATAACCTTCAGACGACCTCTTTTCCCCTTGAGAGCAGATGTGTGTCGTTACGAACAGGATGATTAGTTTACTGGACACTGTTTTTAAACTAACGTGTACCACCATGCCATCTTTGATTGGCTCTATGTGCTGCATGTTGGTGCATAAGAGAGACAAAGGTAGATCTCTCCATATATACATATAGCATCTAGGGAGAGAGAGAGAGAGAGAGATGCATGCGTAGATGGACAGAGGTGGGGATGGATGGATGGATGGATACATGGATGGATGGATCGATGGATGATAGAAATATAGGTGGATAGATAGATGGATAGATAGATGGATGGATTGTGGATGAATGGATAGATGATAAAAAGACAGATGAACAGATGGATGGATGACTGAATAGATGGATGGATGGATGGATGGATGGATGGATGGATGGATGGATGGGTGGGTGGATGGATGGATGGATGATAGAAATATAGGTGGATAGATAGATGGATAGATAGATGGATGGATTGTGGATGAATGGATAGATGATAGAAAGACGGATGAACAGATGGATGGATGACTGAATAGATGGATGGATGGATAGATGGATGGATGGATGGATGGATGGATGGAAAGATGCATGGATAGATGGGTGGATAGATGAATGGATGGATGATGGATGGATGGAAGGATGGATAGATGGATGGATAGATGGATGGATAGATGGATGGATGGAAGGATGAATAGATGAACAGATGGATGGATAGATGGGATGGATGGATGGATGGATGGATGGAAAGATGCATGGATAGATGGGTGGATAGATGAATGGATGGATGGATGGATGGATGGATGGAAGGATGGATAGATGGATGGATAGATGGATGGACAGAAGGATGGATAGATGAATGGATGGATGGATGGATGGATGGATGGAAAGATGCATGGATAGATGGGTGGATAGATGAATGGATGGATGGATGGATGGATGGATGGATGGATGAAAGGATGGATAGATGGATGGATAGATGGGTGGATAGATGGATGGATGGAAGGATGGACGGAAGGATGGATGGATGGAAGGATGGATAGATGAACAGATGGATGGATAGATGGGTGGATGAACAAATGGATGGATAGATGCATAGATGGATGGATGGATCAATGGATAGATGGATGAATGAATGGGTGGATAGATGGATAGATGGATGGATGAATGGACAGATAGATGTATGGATAGATGCATGGATGAATGAATGGATAGACACATAGATATCTCAACATTATCTACATTGAGCATTAGCCTCTTGCTACAAGAATGACAAAGTAACTGGGCAGGCACCTGTCTTCTGCCCACCCACCATGACATCATTTGGTAAGACTGGAATTGCATACAGGCAGAGACGAACAGTAGGGAGAGTCATGTCAATATATAAATATATGCATAAGAAATGTGGATATATATTATGTTTTTCCACCATTCTTTTGTGTGTGTGTGTGTGTGTGTGTGCTACTGGGGATGGACCCCAGAGCCTCGCACATGCTACTGAAGTGCTCTACCATGCAACTACACACTGGCCTGACTTCCAATAACTTGGGGGGTCATACGGGACATTGGCCCCAGGTCCCTGATTTCTCATTGAATTTTTCTGAATAAACGTAGGGTCAGAAATGATGGCCCGCGGGACAAATCCATCCCACGACCAGATTGTGCAGCCAGTTCACCACCTTTCAAGTTCCAGTGGCCAAAAAAAATAACATCTGAGAGATGTGCAGAGTGTAAATCACATCCTTATCTGGGCGTCCACAAATGAAAGGTCTTGGGACACAGTGACGTGCGTGCATTTATTGACGTCTCATCCACGGGTGCCTTTGGGCTCCAGTGTCCACGCTGGGTACTTGTGAGGCAGATTGCCTGGCCCGGAAAGGTGGAGATATTTACTACCTGCCCTTTGCAGAGAAGGCTTTCCGACCTCTGACGCGGATCCCCACCCACCAATGCAAAAGAGAGTCCCCAGACGGCCCAGAAGGTGGCTTGGAACTTGAGGAAGAACTTTTTAATGTAAAGACCCTCCATGCGTCACAGCTGACATTTCGACCCACACAAGTCCGTGCCCCCCACCATGTGTGAAGGCATCCGACCTATCGCTTATGCTTGATGAAACATCGTCCCGCTCTGCGGAACCTACCCACAGGAGAGCGTCTCGTTAGGGAAAAATCACGACAACATAATAAATTGGGGTCAATGTGCATCTTGTTTAAGATCCCAGCCACAATTTCTTAGCTTCAGTCGGCATCCTGGAAGCATGTCCCCCCACCCCAGAGGTGACATTTGAAGCGGCAATCCATCTTCCAGAGTGCCTCTTCACATTAGATTCCTGCACAGATGGAATGGGGGGGTGCTGTCGAAGCTGATCTTTGGCTTTTCCTCGCTGCGGGGATGACGATGTAGCTGGCACGGTCCCGTCTCTCTGCCCACCCACCACGACATGAGTTGAGAAGACCGGGATTCAGCGGCCGTGGGTCTGGACAATAGGGTGACCCTCTCTCGTGACCCACGGAAGATCCAAATGTCATTTCCCGTTTGTTTGGCCCATAACCTTTCAGTCTCAGAAAGGAGATTGTTAAAGGGATCAGTGTGTGAGCTGTACTCAGTTCTCGGTGCTTACCAGCCCCTGGTTTGGACAAAGAAGAAGAATCACATCGAAATCGATTAAGTCACACGGCCTGGCACAGTGTGTGTCGGGGGGCATCGTGGACCACACTGTGTCCATCCCAAGAATGTACCCACAGACCACCCCCCGACCCCGCAGTCATCACCCCACAGTCTGTTTTTCCTGGACTCAACCTAAGAATCGTGGTGAAAGACAACACTCCGTCCTGAACACGCACACCGTGCCGAACAGAAACCGCATCTTTGGGCCACTCGGCTATGATCCTTGAGAGATCCTAACAAAGGCCCAGGGGACCCAAGTCCTCAAGGTCAGGTGGAGAGTCTAAGGGTCGCTCCAGGCTTCAGGGAAAAATGCAAGATTGGTCGGAGATTGGAAAACGCCAACATGCATGATCCTGAAAATATGATTTCCATGTGCTCCCTGCTCACAATGCAAAGGACAAGAATTCCTTGACCAGTATTTGGAGTCATCCAAAGACTGACACATCATCGGCAGGCACCCTGGGCTCAAAGAACAGCATTAAATAATAATGATAATTATTATTATCATCATCATTATTATTATTATTATTATTATTATTATTATTTCCGGCATTGTTTCCATACCCTACGCTTTTTGGAAATGTAATATTTGCTGATCTTTTCCCGAATGCAAAATGCATAATCCAGCCTCCTGGCGTAAGCCTTCAGAATTCCACGAAGCATTCCATGATCCACATTTCCAGCCACTTTGTATTTGCCACGTAGTGATTATGCATGACGGTACCCGTCGTGGTGACTATCATGGGGCACTGAACCAGTCCCATAGAGCAGGGGTCACCAGTGAGGGCCACCGTCTGCTTTTGTCGATAAAGTTTTATTAGAACACATTCTGGCCATCTTTGGCTCCTAGATGTAGCCCCGCCATCTGCCCGTGGAAATGTGTTCCCATGGGCCCTGTAAGTCCCTCTCTGGGTCTCATTTCCTGGTCTCAGGAGGACAGCAGTCGCCCTGAGTCAGGGACAACCCGCACACCAGGGTGAGCTCATCTTGAATTTCCTGATTGTGTCTGTTAACAAATCGACTCTTCTCTGTCTCACGCAAAACACAAGTTGGAATTTCAAGCTCACTATGAGACATTAAGAGGTGGGACCGGGTGGAAGCTCTGAAAGGCCTTTGGGCTCTGCCCTCAAGGATCCTGCCAGCCAGAACATAGCCGCAGAAGCAGGCCATCAACCCTGGACTTCCGGAACCCAAATCAACCTTTTTTCTTAGTAACTAGTTCAGTCTTTGGTATCATGTGATCAGCAGCAGAAAACACAGCGGGAATTATAATCCAGAGGCGTCATTGTATAGGAAAGACCCAGTGCCTCACGCCAATGTCACATAGGAACACAGGTCCAAAAATCATGGCCGGATCTCAGCTTCCCCAAATCCCCTAAATAAACTGTTACCTGGCCCCAGAAAGCAGATGAAAGCAGGAGATAATTTCTACTCTTATTTTTTTTTCAAAACATAATTTAATTTCAAATTCTAATTTTGTTTGAATTCGAATTTCATTTTCAAATTGTCATTAATGCACAGCAGAGAAATGACAGCTGCATATATTGACAATATGCATGACGTTTGGACATAGGCGAACATTTAGAAATAGGTACATCAAGCTTATGAACGTACCCATCACCTCAAACACTTCTCTTTTTTTTGGGGGGGGTGCTATCAGGGACTGAATCCAGGGGCACTCAACCACGGAGCCCCATCCCCAGCCCTATTCTGTATTTTATTTAGAGACAGGGTCTCCCTGAGTTGCCTGACGCTCTTTGAGCTCTTCAGAGGGACCCGAGGAGACTCAGGCACATCAGTCACTTGGCCATATCCAAGCAGAGCCTGGGGACAGAGATTCCCCCCTGGGCATGGGGGGTGTCTAGCAGAGAACCCCCCTTGCGTAATTCCACAGACTTGCAACACCAACAGCAGGTGGGGTGTGGCTGGAGGAGGGGGTCCCCGGGCTGTGCCTTGGGGGTCTCTGTCCTGTCCCTGGTGACAGAGCTCTCTCTGCTCCCTGGTGCCCTGTCCTGAGCGGCTCTCCTCCTCCAGGCCCTGCCGCCATCTTGTTCTGCCTCCTCTTGGGCCAGAGCCATGGAGCTGGCCACCAGGGATTGGACCTCGTCCTCAGGTCCGTCATCCAGCGTCTGATGGGTGACACAGGGAGGTGCTAGGTCCCTCCAGGTCCCCTCCAAGGTGGGTGGGGGCACTTCCCGGCCACCCAACTGAACATGGGACTGTAACCTCCCACATCTTTCCGTGCACAAAATGGCCCTAGAGAAATCCCCTTCTGTGTCTTGGTTGACGCCAGCTCCTACAAAGTCCAGTGCAGAAATGGCCGTGCTCTGCACGAAGGTCCAGTGAGCCTGTTCTGCCTTCCGGAACCACCCAGCTCCCTTCATGACGGGCGGAAAAGGGACATGCAGACCCATGGCCGTGGGCAGGAAGGGTCTCATGGGGACCACGGGAATCCGTCACCACAGGTCCCCCGACCCCGCCCCAGTGCTGCTGAGAGACACACGGGGAGTTGGAAAGGGCTTTTCCGGGTCCCCGTGAGGCCACACGGTCACCATGGAGGAGCCACATGATGGCGGAGGCAATGACTAAGGCACTGGTCTTAGCACAAAGGCCAGACGGGCAGGGAGGACCCAGGAGAGGGTGGGGGGCGGGAGGGGACCCCAGCCAGGGGCTCCAGGTCACGTCTGGGGACCCGTGCTGCTCGCTGCAGGAGAGAGAGGCACTTGGGACTGTGGGGGTGGTGATGGGCACTGGACCCAGGGGGACAGGGGGCTCCGTGGAGGTCCAGGGGACACAGACAGGGATGTGCGTTGACTCTGTTTGCAAAATAAGTCGCCGAGGCTCTTTGGTTCGTGCAATGCACACAGCCAAGACTTTGTTTGGTAAAATGCAGAGAGACATCTTCAGGGTCAATTTTTGGTTTTCGGTGATTCTTGCCGTTAGGGGTGCACTTTTTTACCAAGTTAAGAGAATGAATAGGACCATCTGGTCGGATCATTTTGACGGCCATCACCTACGTCTGTGAGGGAGTGTACACAGGGTTCAGAGGGCCACGCAATAAAGCAGACATCGTCCCTAAATGCAAAAGTGAAGGGATCCATCAAGATGGTGAGGAGGGAGCCTGCAGAACGGGAGAATCTCTACCACCTGCCCCTCGGACCGAGCACGTGTCTCCAGGATCTATAAGGACTCAAGAAACTCAACAGCAAAAAACCCAAATAACTCATCAATAAATACATGGGCAAAGGCACCAAACAGACGCTTCACAGAAGAAGAAATTCCACCCATAATAAATATATGAAAAAAAGTCCTACGTCTCTAGCAATTAGAGAAATGCAAATTAAAACCACACGAGATGCCATCTCACTGCAGTCAGAATAGCAATCGTCAAGAACACAATTAACAATAAATGCTGGTGAGGATGTGGGGGAAACGCACACTCATATGTTGCCGGTGGGACTGCAAATTGGGGCATCCACTCTGGAAAGCAGGATGGCAATTCCTCAGAAAACTTGGGATGGAACCACCATTTGACGCAGCTATCCCATTCCTGGGTTTATACCCAAAGGACTTAAATCAGCCCATACTGTAGGGACACAGCCACATCCATGTTTATAGTAGTTCAATTCACAATAGCTAAGCTCTGGAACCAAACTAGGTGCCCTTCAACAGATGGACAGATAAACAAAATGGGGTACATATACACAATGGAATATTACTCAGCTATAAAGAAGGATGAAATGATGAGATTTGCTGATAAATGGATGGAACTAGAGACTACCATGCTAAGTGGAATAACCCAATCCCGAAAAACCAAAGGCTGAGTGTTCTCTCTGATATGTGGAAGTTTGTCCAACATAAGGGATGGGGGATTAAAAAAAGAGAGAACAGTAGAAAGATCAGTGGCATAGATCAAGAGGCATGAACAGAAGGGAAGAGGGACAGGGACAGGGTAGGGAAAATCCCGAAAAACCAAAGGCTGAGTGTTCTCTCTGATATGTGGAAGTTTGTCCAACATAAGGGATGGGGGATTAAAAAAAGAGAGAACAGTAGAAAGATCAGTGGCATAGATCAAGAGGCATGAACAGAAGGGAAGAGGGACAGGGACGAAATACATCTAGGAGCTGGGTGTGGTGACCTAGGCCTGTCATCCCAGCAGCTCAGGGGGCTGAGGCAGGAGGATGGTGAGGTCAAAGCCAGCCTCAGCCAAAGTGAGGCCCTCAGCAACTCAGGGAGACCCTGTCTCTAATAAAATCTAAAAAACGGCCGGGACGTAACACGCAGCCTCTTTTTCTTAGGAATATTCCCCAAACACTACAGGATGACGGCCGCCGGGTCCCCAGCATCTGCGTTACATCAGGTTTTGTGAGTCGTCTAGGGAGGATTTGCAGTGTCCAGAACACACATTGTTTCTAGGTAAATACGATTCCATTATTTCTAAAGAGCATCTGGATTTTGGTATCTGCAGGGGGCTTCCTAGAACCAACCTCCTGTGGACGCCGAGGGGTGCTTTTTCGATAAACCCAAGGAAATCACGTGGCCCTGCAGATCGGGGGACTGACGTCTCTGGACTCTTGGACCAAACTAGAGAGCCGTCCCTAAGATGTGGACTTTGAAAGTTGAAGACAGAATAAAACACACTGTGGAAAACGCAGGGATGGTTCCTCACAAAGTCAAAGAGAATCACCACCAGACCCATTTTCTACTCTCAGGTGTGATCCGCCAAGTTATCAAAAACACACTCTCAAGTGTGTGTAAATTCACGCCCCCCCCCATGACGGCCTCTTATTCACCACCATAACCCAAAGGTGGAGGTCACCCACGTGTCTGTCAAGAGAGGGACAGACAGGCAGAAGATATTTCATCGACACCGCGGACTAGTATTCAGCTATGGAAAAGGATGCAGGTTCAAAATGAGAGAACAGATTGGAAGTTACTGTTTAGGCGAACTGGTTCTGGCAATGGATGATGGTTAGAGTATTGAATCTTCAAGGTAATCAATCTTTCTACTGTGTGAGCTTCTTTACTTTTGCAACTGAAAAAATAAATCCCTTCCGGGGGGTTGAGCAAGACTGCCCTGGCTCTCTGCCGGGGCAGCTCAAATCTCATGAGTCACACGACCTGTGGGATCTAGGCGTCCAGGACTTAGAAATGCAGCATTCATGAGCTGCCCAGTCACCTGGACTCATCTGCAATTGGAACTTCCTGGCACCATTTCCAAATTGCTGACGGGGCTGACTCTGCCGTGGAATATGCAGATCACCTGATGTGACCCAGTCTGCCACCAAGGGCCAATGACTTTGCAAAACTTCGGACGCTACCTCGAGGTGCTCAGGGGCTGCTTTTCCCGCCTATATAATGGGACTCAGGACTCCCAGCCCTCCCAGGGTTCAACTGGGAAAAATCCTCATACTGAAAAGGTTAATAGTGCAGAAAAACAATACAGTCTTTCCGTCCTACAGGGGCAGAGAGGCATGTCACACAATCTTTGTTCGATGTTCAAAGCCCCAGTGAGACCAGGCACGGTGGTGCACACCTGTAATCCCAGCGGCTCGGGAGGCTGAGGCAGGAGGATGGCTTCCTGTTCAGTCAGCCTCCGAAAAACGGAGGCTGTAAGCAACTCAGTGAGACTCTGTCTCTAAATAAAATGCAAAATAGTGCTGGGGAGGGGGCTCAGGGGTTAAGCACCCCTGGGTTGAATCTGTGGTTATCAAAAAAATCCCAAACCCAAACAAAACACCAGACATCCATGTGTATATATATATATGTACATATACACAATGGCACACCAGGGGTCCCCCGTGGGTACACTGCAGGGGCACTTCATGCACAGAGAGCCATGGGCTGCAATGCACCACCTCAGCATCCAGAAACCCTGCAGGCGACCAATTCTCTGCCAAAGAGCCTCCTGTTGTCTATCTGCACATCAGCGACCTGCACCTGCGACCCGGGGTCTGCACATTTCCGGGCAGACTCCATGGTCCAGGGACCAGCAGCTCCTAAGGATCCGGTGACAAGCCTCTGCCTCCGTCTACTTCCGTCTCCCAGTCAGCAGCGTCTGATTATTATTGACATTGGCACTTGACGTAGGTGCACTGGGCATGTTTATCCCCTGCAGACAGCACAGGAGGTGAGCTGTCCCCTGTTGTGACACGGTGCATCCTGTCACTTATAACCCCGGGGCCCACGGGAAGCTCCCCTGACTCAGAGCCCAGGGTGTCCAAGGGCTGATTCCAAACAAGGCTGGGATGGGAGGGAGAAGAAGCCGTGCAGAGCACTGCTTTGCCTCTGTCTGTCTTTCTCCCCACCCCCCCCACCCCAAGGAAATAAAGCCAAGGTCT
>KZ294594.1:64435-75266 GCA_002406435.1 Spermophilus dauricus | reverse complement strand
CTGTCTGTCTTCCCCCCCCCCCCCCCCACCCCAAGGAATTAAAGCCAAGGTCTCCCCCAGGCTGATCCCCTGCCCAGCCACGGAGCCCTGACTTCAACCCTGCACATTCTGCCTTTGTTTTTCCGTGCAATCTGGAAGAAGCTGCCCATGTAGCAAAACGCTGACGTTATTCTTTTAAATCCTGCTTTTTGCTATTGCATTATCATGATACCCCCCCCCCCCCCCAAGGAAAAAAAGCCAAGGTCTCCCCCAGGCTGATCCCCTGCCCAGCCACGGAGCCCTGACTTCAACCCTGCACATTCTGCCTTTGTTTTTCCGTGCAATCTGGAAGAAGCTGCCCATGTAGCAAAACGCTGACGTTATTCTTTTAAATCCTGCTTTTTGCTATTGCATTATCATGATACAGAATAATCAGGGGAAAAGTGTTGCTGCTCAGCAAACTTATGATGATTTTCTCTTTGGTACTGGGGACTGAGCCCAGGGGTGCTTGACCACGGAGCCACATCCCCAGCCCTTTTTACACTTTATTTCGAGACAGGGTGTCTTGATATTGCTTAGGGCCTCCCTAAATTGCCAAGGCTGGCCTCCAACCTGTGATTCTCCTTGCCTCAGCCTCCCAAGGTGCGGGGATTACGGGCATGTGCACCCACTGTGCCGAGAGTTCCTGCAAACTTTTAAATCTTTGCTGTATTTCAGTTTTAAAGAGATGCCTGCCATTTACCACTCAGGTTTTTGGTGACAATAGAAGTCATATCTAGAGATTTCTGCACCCTGGTGTCACCAGCAATCATGTCATAATCACATTGTAAATGAATATCGGCTGATTTTCCCATGGGGACATTCTTGCTAATGTCAATACGGACACCAACTCTTGGGGATCGTCTATCGAGGATCAAGCATTTGCCAAAACAGAGAGAGGGCATGCAGAACAGGGCTACGGAAGGGGGCAATCTTTTTATAAAGTAGTTTCTGCATTTTAATGACATTGTTTTCAATGAAATTGTGTCTAACACCCTTCCAATTCCATCTGGTAAGGCATGACACAGAGGAGGTAATGGGTAAGCGCACGGAATCTCTTAACACCCAAATATGATGTCACATGGGCACAAAGTGGACGTGGAAATTCACTGTGGACTCCTATAAAGCTCAGCCGTCTAATCTGGGGGGTCTGATTTACAAGGGATCACCTACATCAAATGCCTCAGCGTCTCTCTTTGGAGAAAAATATCATATATCCAGTTGGTTCATAATTCATATTCAGTATGCGTTGCCAACAACATCAGCTTAGCGCTCACTTAACGGAATTTGTACGAATTTCAGAAAACGGACTAATTTCTAAACCACATACTCATTCCTCAGCAAACTGAGTCCTTTAATAGAGAGGATCGAAAGAACCGGGAAACGCAGACACACACCATGGGATGAGGATCAGAAACAGAGACCACATTCTAGAAGGAATGCAGCACAGCCTGTTCACAAACACGGGTCTCCATGCTCCTGGGCTCACATCCAATAATTTCTGGGTCCACGTCTTAATCAAGGAGAAAGTTCTGTTCTTTTTCATGTTTCTTTAGGATGCAGATTCATGGTGTCCACCATAAGTTTGGAATCTGCATCTTTGAATTTTTATTTTTATTTTTGGTACTGGGGATGGAACTCAGGGGCGCTCAACCCCTGAGCCCCCTCCCCAGCCCTATTTTGTATTTTATTGAGAGACAGGGTCTCCCTGAGTGGCTTAGGGCCTCGCTTTGGCTGAGGCTGGCTTTGACCTCTCGATCCTCCTGCCTCAGCCTCCCGAGCCCATGAGATAACAGGGGTGCGCACCGCGCCCAGCTGACAAGTTTAACATTTAAGAAAAACTTACAAAGTGGAAAGAAACAATAAAAAAGAAGCAGAAGTACTATTAATTCCCCTTCACAATCCTTTTTTTCCTACCAAAATAGCAACCAATGAGGATCTTGGAGTAACGTCAGTGTTGCATGACACACATTCATAGACGTTGTACCCCGTTTGGAAGCTGAGGTCCCAGCGCTAGATACATCAGGTCAATGAACTTGTGTTTTTCTTTATGTAAGCTGTCATACAAATACATGAGCCAAAGAAATCACAGCCCTGGGGCTTCTTTGGAGGCACTACAGGGAGGTAAGTAGCCCAGACGCCCTGATTTTTTTTTTCTCTGTCCTATCTCAATATCTCCCCGGCACAGAGGCCGACCATGGTGACAGCCATCCAACTCACCCGCGGACGACGCCTGGCTTCACACAGGGCTGCTCCCCGAGTTCTGCACCTGCGCTCCCAGGATCCCCGGGGCAGGTTGTCACATTATCTCCCGGGACAGCGCCCGCCCGGCCAGGAGCTCCCGCCGTGTGGAGATCCACTGACAGCCTGGCCGTTTTATCAGGCCATCCCCGGTGCAAAAGTCATCGCCGGGGCACGGACCCATCGATCATGAAGAAGTTATGTGGCTGCCTGCCTGTCCCTGCCCGGCCTCACGCGCCCCACGTGCCTCAGATGTCAGTCAGAGATAAGGTGCGCTTCCTGACCCGCGGTCCCCTGGGGCGGGGGGCTTGGCTGGCACCTCTGAGTCCTTCCCTGCCATCCCGATTCACCCACGGGCTCTGGGGACCTTGGGGGAACTGGGGGCGCACACAAGGTCCCCGAGGGCGTCTCCTCAACACCCTGCACTTTGCATTTCTTGCAAGAAAGCAGCCTGTGCCCACCAGAGGTGTGACGAGGGCTGGACACAGGGCCCCCGCCTGTGCTCTGTGAAGACGCATCCCCGTGGTGGCTGCAGCCAGAGCCGGGCTCAGCGCGGAGGCACCTAAGAGAGTTCCCCTGGACCCAGTCCAAAGAGCCCCGAGGAATTCATTCTCTTGTGGACACACCCAGGTGAAGCAATGGCCCGGGAGGTCAGGAAGCTTCCTCTGTGGGTGCAGAGCAGGGAGGTGCCCGGGCCACGCTGATGACATCGCCAGGGAGCCTCCAGACCCAGAGCTCGGCAACACCGGCACCTCACACCATGACCTGCAGGACTTCTCTCCCTTCATGTTACCCCCCCCACACACACACTCCCCCTTGCATTTAGGAAATGAAGACGAAAAAGAGGGACTGGACTTCACCCAGCCTCTGTTTTCCTCACTCTGTTTCTAGCCACCAAACAGGGCTCCCTTGGAATGACGCTGGCTGCCGCTGGCACTGGGCCTGCATAGGATGAACAGCGTCACGTGGCTGGCGTCGACCTATTTTCCATTCTTTAAATTCTTTTTTTTGGTACCAGGGATGGACCTCAGGGTCCCTCCACCCCTGAGCCCCGTCCCCAGCCCTATTTTGCATTTTATTGAGAGACAGGGTCTCCCTGAGTGGCTCAGGGCCTCGCTTTGGCGGAGGCTGGCTTGGAACTGGCCATCCTCCTGCCTCGGCCTCCCGAGCCGCCAGCATGGTCCAGGATTCTCATCTCTCTCCTCTCCTTCCCTGTTGGAGGCCACCCTGCTTCCTCCTCCCAAGAACGCTTTTATGATTACTATTTTTGTTTTCTTTTTGGAATAGGCATTGAAGCCGGGGCCTCACTAAGCAAGCACCGAGCCAACCCCTAGCTCTTTTTGTTATTTATTTGGAGACAACGGTCTCCCCAGATTGTCCAGGCTGGCCTCAAACTTGGGATCCTCCTGCCTCAGCCTCTACGATTGCTGGGATCCCAGGTAGGGGCTGCCATAGTCCACCTCCCAAGAGTTTCTGTGAAAGGAAGGTCTATCGGATGGCAGACCTTCCTCCTCACTGGTTCCCAGCGGCTCTGGGAGGCCCTCTGACCATGCCTTGTTGGACAGGTGCTGGACATGCACTCTATGCTGGCTCATTCCGACCTTCTCGGTACCAAGTCAGACAGCCGTGAGGCTCTGTTCACTTGGTGCCCCCAGAAACGCAGGATCAGATCCAAAGCTGCGAAACCGGGAGCCCCAATGGACCTTTTGTCTTTATAAGTTGATTGCCGTGGGCATTTGTTATAGTAACAGAAAGCTAACACGGCTTCTCAGTGTCCTGTCCGTGGCCTGGGGACCGTCCTTAGCTACTGAAATCAAGGTGAGAAGGTGGCACGGGGTGGGGGAGGACCCCAGGGAAACCCCCTCCGTCCCAGAATCCGGCTTCCACCATTACTAGTGACATGGCACAGGGCCCATCAGAAAAGCCAGACAGAGAATTGTGAGCCCTCCCAGTGGTCTGAGTTTTAATTATCGTTCTGTTCCTGGGCTTCTACATGGGCCCAATCATGGTTCTCCCCCTGATGTATTGCCTTCTGCCGTTGGAAGTTATAGCTTTATTATTAAAGCAAAAAAAATCTAAGTCCCCGTAAATTACCTTTCTCTAAATAGCCTTCCCGTCGGACTCCGGGAGGAAGGAGCCCGGGAAATTGATGGCCTCTACGGTTTTCCAGAGTCGTTTAAATAGCCCCAGGAAATGGAGCTCAAATATAGGCTTCTTAAACGCTGTTCTTCAGACATGAATACCAGGGCCCTGGACAAACAGAGCCAACGAAATGTGCCCACAAAGCAGCAAGAATGCACGCATTGTACCTGTGAGAGCCTGCTACTTCTTTCGCCTGTTGTACAACTTTACCTATTATACAACCCATGCAATTAATATTGATTTAAATATACAGAGGCACACACCTACCTTAGTACCTTAGACGCAAGGTTTTAAGTCTCTTATGTAACCACACACGTGTGTCTCTATCCAAGGGGACCCTGACTTGGGATGCTTGGATTGTTTTCTTACTTTACTTTATTTTATTTACTGTGCAATGATGTGAACGTGACAGACATTCAGTAGAACTGTACCCCAAACCTGGACTGGATCTTATTCCTGGGCTAGTGATATGTTGGGTGAGATTCTGAGAGCTCGGGAGGCTGAGGCAGGAGGATCGTAAGCTGGAGGCCAGCCTCAGCAACTAGCAGGGCCCTCAGCAACTTAGTGAGACCCTGTCTCAAAATTAAAAATAAAAAGGTATGAGCCAGGCAGGGTGGTGCACACCTGTGATCCCAGTGGCTCGGGAGGCTGAGGCAGCAGGATCCCGAGTTCAAACCAGCCTCAGCAAAGCGAGGCCCTCAGCAACTCAGGGAGACCCTGTCTCTAAATAAAATACAACATAGGGCTGGGGACGGGGCTCAGGGGTGGAGTGCCCTTGAGTTCAATCCTTGGTTACCACCCTTTCACCCCGCAAAAAGAGGTCTGGCAATATGGCTCAGGGGTTAAGCACCCCTGGGTTCAATCCCTGATACCCCCTTCAAAAATAGGCTGGGATCATTTGGTGGGATAAATGAAGTAAATGTATTTCCAACTGAAGACATATTCAATTGACTAAAGATATAATCCCATTATAATTGAGGAAGATATGAATCTGGTATGTGGTGCATATATTTATATATAAATACATGATATATATTAAATGTACATATAAATATATACAAGATATATATGCCACATCAATGTGCATTAGTATATAAAATATATTTATATACTTATACGTATCTATTTAACATCTACGTGTAATACAGGAATCAGCATATGACATATAGTATATGTAACTGACATATAGTATGTATAAATACACACCATATATAAATTAAATACATTTAATTTGCATACAATATCTTTCTTAATTTTCTTAAAAGCAGACACATTACTTTTTATATATAACAAATTTTATATAACACGTAACACGGTATTTGCACGTAATTAAACGTATCTAAATTACCCGCCGCGAAGGCATATGCCCCTTCAGGTTTCTCGACGTCCCCACGTCAATCGATGATGAACTTCTAAAATAAACGTGCATGTGACTGTGTCTATACATACACACGTATACACGCCCACATCCCATTACCCTTAATATTCTCCAAATTTCAACTATCTGAGGGCCTTCAAAAGATTGTGAATCTGTGAATTTTACTCTGTGAATTTACTCTGCGATTTCCGTGTGTTTGATGTTCCTGTTCCTTGCCCACATCCCAAGTTCTTAGAAATTGATTGCTTCGAGATATCTGGTGGGGGGAGACGGGATTTGAAAATCAAAAGGAAGCCTAAGTGTTAGTTGCTTAGGGCCTCCACTAAGTTGCTGAGGCTGGCCTCCAACTTGCAATCCTCCTGCCTCAGCCTCCAGAATCCCTGGGATCACAGGAGTATGTCACTGCACCCCGCTCATCTGGCACTTCTAAAGGGTGTTTGAGGGATCCAATTCAGTGGGACATTAATAGCTAGAGATGGTGCATGAAGGTCCCCGTTGGCAAG
The DNA here is from genome assembly GCA_002406435.1 of Spermophilus dauricus. Lineage (NCBI taxonomy): Eukaryota > Metazoa > Chordata > Mammalia > Rodentia > Sciuridae > Spermophilus > Spermophilus dauricus. The sequence continues at coordinate 68,984 of KZ294594.1, read as the reverse complement.
TTTGGGAAATCTGAAGACAGTCTTTGGCCACAGGAATGGGAGTTGTGTAATGAGCACGTGGCTTGTGGATTGCAGACGGACGGACGGAGCCTTATCCAAGGCTGCCCAGGCTGACATGAGCAAGCTGGGGACAAGGACGTCTAACCAGAGCCCTGCCCTTCCCTGATGTCAGCCTGCACTGGGCAACACAGAGACTAGGGACCCTGGGATCGAGCAGAAAACCAGCCATTCTAGAAGGGCCCGGCTGGATGGGCCATGCTGTGGCCACTCGGGATTGATGTGTGACTTGCACAAGGTGCAAAGTTCCTCGTTCTTCATTTGTTGGAGGTTTCTTGTTTGTTACGACTTCTTTGTTTTTGTTTGCTAGAATATTTCCCTTTATTTGCACAATCACGATTGAATTTTACTTTTATGTGAGTTATGACCATTCAGGTTGTGGGTTTGACGACTTCACTGCAATATGAGGACTTTGTAAGATGTGCACGAAAGTAGAATAAAAAGCTTTGCTTTTTTTTGAGAAACCAAGACTGCGGTTCAACCCTGCCCCACACCTTTCCAGATGTCTGACCTGCAGCAGGGCACGTAACTTCCCTGAAGCTCCTTGTCCTTATTTCTAGAAAAAATGTTGCATTGCCTGCTTCGCCGGACGGTTGACAGAACAAGAGATGAATGACACGTGGTTACTCCTAGCCACTTGAGAGCTTGTGGCTTGTTGTACGCAATTTCTGAAATAAGGAGACCATGTTTCCCTTGAGCAACTAATGGTTCTTTCATCCTGGACTCTCAGCACATGCCGTTTAGAATCTTTCTTTTTATAAAAAAAAAAAAAATTCACGATTGCATCATAGTTATACGTAATCGTGGAATTCGCTGCGACACCTTCGTACGTGCCGCAACAAAATAATTTGGAAAATTCTGTTCCCTTTGGAATACTTACTACGTAACTCTAGATGCAAACACAGACTCCAGGCCAGGTTTAATCAGAAGCAATTTTGCAAGGCACTAGTTGCACGAGGCACTCACACAGGGAGAGGCCGATACTGATCCCCCTACCCACCCCGGTGGACCGTGGCCTTTGACCCTTGCCCATGGCAGATGTGTGCTGGAGGGAGGAAAGCAAACAGGAGACTTCTAGGAAACAGCGGGTCCCAGAGATAAACAGTGAACACCCAGTTCTGAGTTTTTCACAGTGACAACAAGTTTTAAAGTCTTCCCAACTGCTTTCCTGAGCTAAAATCCACCTGGCTCAACCCGACTGTCCCAATGGCATGTCCGCAGTCTCCGGTGACTGATTCACTGTCCTTTTAAACCGTAAAGCTCAACTCCTTCTGTCACCCGGGATCCATCTTCCTACCCAGAAAAGGAGCCCTCCGGTGCCGGATGGATCAACTTCTCTGCTGTCCTGAGGTCTCGCGCCTGCATCCTTCCTGGGCCCCCGGAGCTCACAACCTCCCTCTCCAAGGCGCCAGGCAGATGCAGACCTTTCCCAACTTGCAGCTGGATCCCATCCCGATAAACCCGTTCATAAGGTGAAACTCTTGGTGAGTTCCCAATGCACTGAGTGCATCCAGCCTCCCGAACCGCCCAGCTTCTCCACCCAGCACCCTGGGGAGGGTCTTGTGTTCCCCCTGGTGATCCTGTGGCTGATGAGGACCTGGGGCTCCCTACTGGAACTGTCCAGCACCCTGCAAGAGGAGCTTCCTCCTGCATAACACTGGCTCCTCCCAGGTGAACTTCAGGCCAGGACGGCATCCAAGGATCACTTAGCAGCTGTCCAAATACAACAGATAACAGGCACCCACAGACTTCTTCGAACCCAGGAAGCAGAAGTAAACTAAGAGCCTACAAAGGATGTGATGTATATTCAAACATATACACCAAGGAATAAGTGGCATCCGTAAGTTTATAGAGAGTGTGACAACAGATGGTGCATCTCTGTTCCATCGGGGACTTTTTTTGGAGCTGGGGATTGAACCCAGGGCCTTGTGCCTGCGAGGCAAGCTCTCTATTCATCATCATACTGGATTATTTGAATTTTTTTATGGTGTGTGTGTGTGTGGGGGGGTACTTAACCACTGAGTTACATCCTCAGCCCTTTTTATATGATATTTAGAGACAGGCTCTTATTGAGTTGCTCAGGGCCTTGCCAAGTTGCTGAGGCTGGCCTCCAACTTGTTATTCTCCTGCCTCAGCCTCCAGAGCAGCTGGGATTGCAGGCATAAACCACTGCACCCTGCGGTTGATTCCATTTTCAAGAGCTGCCTTCCATCTTACGCATGCAAGGGATGTTTCAGAAGAAGAGGAAAATGAGCCTTTAAAACAACAGTGTGCTAGCTTCTGAGAGTATAAAGATGCATAGAAAGATATACTCCTAAAAAACAATGACATGCACCATGTGTTCACGTCTGGGGAACAATAAAGATGAGGGCCACGCGTTTCTGTGATGTTCTCCTCTGCAGTTCACAAGAGTCTCTGCTGCAGCAACTGCGGTTCACAGAAATCGCCTCCCGCGATCCCTGCCCTGAGCTGCAGTACACGAAATCAAGCAAGCGTGACCCTCCCAAGTATCTCAAGTCCTTGGAAGTCCGACACCCTCGACCTCTTCTTCTAAACGTTTGCTTATTTTTGTAGCACATCTCTAGGAGGCTTCAAAAGACAGGCAAACCCCTCAGCTCATTGCTAGGAGTGAACTACCCCTGACCTAGGGGTCACTTATGACACGTAAGCTAGTGCGTTCCTGCTGGAGCTTCTGATTCTTGTTTTAAGTTTTTAAAACAAACTTAAAAAAAAAAAGACTAACAAACAAGAATGTCATGATGTGACAGGAACAAAGAAAAATAACTTTCTCATCTGAATATCCATTTTTTTTTCCATTCCAGAGAATGGAAGGAAATTGAGAACTCTAAAGACTCCAGCTATTGAGTATTGGTAGTAAACCCAGCATTTTTTATTTTATTTTGGTACCAGGGATTGAACTCAGGGGCACCTGACCACCAAGCCATATCCCCAGCCCTATTTTGCACCTTTTGTTTAGAGACAGGGTCTCACTGAGTTGCTTAGTGCCTTGCTTTTGCTGAGGCTGGTTTTGAACTTGCAATCCTCCTGCCTCCATCTCCCAAGGCAGTGGGATTACAGGCATGCACCACCGAGCCCGGCATCCCACCAATATTTCTGCAGTGAGTTTGCTGTGGATTGAGCTGTATCTCCCCCAAAGGTATGTTGGATTCCTCACCCCCAATACATGAAAAAGTGACCTTATTTGAAAGCAGAGTCTTTACAGAGATAATCGTGTTGCAATGTGATCATTTGGGTAGACTTTAACCCAATATGACAGGTGTTCTTAGAAAAGGAGAAAATGTGGACACAGAGACTCACAGAGGGAATAGGATACTACAAGATACAGGAAATAACAACCACACATAAGTCGAGGAGAGAGACCTGGAAGAGACCCTTTGCCAACAGCAATTAGAAGGAAATAACCCTGAAATCACCTTGAGTTAGGACTCCGGGCTCTCATAAGAACTGACAACACATTCCTGTTGTTCAGATCCCCTGATTTGTAGGACTTTGTGATAATAGCCATAATGAATTCATGCAGAATCCATGAATGATGGCATTTGGGTTACAATCCCTTGTCTTCCCAGCATCCTCAGAGGGAAATTGCGACAGCATTACATGGTGGAAAGCGGCTATAGATTGTAAAATGTAATTTTGTCAACCATATACTATTCCTTAGTACCAAGGGATTCCCTTGTCTCTGCTCATTTGGCACCCTCATTTTACACATGAGGGAGCTAAGGCCTAAAAGCCCCCACACATACACCTCTATCATATATGACCTGAATTCTGGGGGTTTTGCGTCCGCTGACTGTGCCCTCAAGTAGAAATACACCCTCACGTTTTAAAGTGAAACGTCATCGTTCCTGCTTCTTGTAAGGTCCCATCCTCAATGGATGAGAAGAAGATGTAAAAATGGTAACAGGAAGGTACTTTCTGAAGTTGGGGGGTGGGAGAAGCTTTTCAGGTTGCACCCTGAAACACTGGAAAAGGGGACGAAAAGGCAGGCAAAAAGCCCTAAGACAGCAAAAGCTGCAGCACATTTTTTTTTTAACCATTTTTTATCATTTCAGGATCCTCCTTTCCTATCTGGATTCTGCCCAGCTTCCCCCTGGACAAGGCACACTGCTCTGAGGATTGGCACATGGTGGAAAACCCAGCATTTTTTTTTGGTGGGGGGAAACCAGGGATTGAACTCAGGGGCACCTGACCGCCAAGCCCCAGCCCCAGCCCTACTTTGCACTTTGTATTTAGAGACAGGGTCTCGCTGAGTTGCTTAGCGCTGCTCAGAGATGCGGATGCTCCACTGCGCATGCGCCCCGCGGCCCTGGTCCAGGACCTGCAGGGCCCCACAGGGAGCCTGGCCCAGTGACCCGCAGCCGGCTCCTGGGGGCTCGGACAGACCCGCTACGGGTGGCCGTGGGCAAGGCCGTTTGTGTGCAATCGGTGGCGGGCGGCGGTGGCACTCGGAGCACCTTTGCCGGCCCCCTGC
>KZ294594.1:35257-47907 GCA_002406435.1 Spermophilus dauricus | reverse complement strand
GGGCCTGCCGGGACTCTGGCTCGGAAGCAGAGCGTTTGGGCACAGGGACGTCCCCCTGGAGCCTGGGACCCTATGCTCATCTGCAGTGACTGAAAATTCAAGTCGTGCAGGTCGGCTCCATGACGCACCCCGAGGCCACCCACCCACCTGGTGACGGCAGGAACGGGCAAGATGGCGCGTGCACAGTTGTCCCGCAGCACTGACCGAGGCCGGCACAGGGTTCTCGGACTGGGCTCCCCCAGGAGGCGGCCACACGAGTCTGTAGCCCCCGTGGTCCTTTGTTGTGAGGGAAGCACTAGGAAGACCCTGTTGTGGGACTGTGACTGTGATGGTCTGAGGGTCGTCCTGCAGAGGCCTGACTTGGGGGAAATGAAGGTCCCCGACGCTCATTTGTTTCTGTCACTCTCTGACAGGTGGCCTTGCAGGGGGACCTGAGGTGGCAGGCTCTGGAGGTCCCATGGCAGCCTCCAGGCGCCCACTCGGGCGCAGGTGACACCGCCTGCCCTGGAGGAGGCTCTGGGGACAATGCTGGCCTGGCCCTCAGAGTCCACCAGGTTTCTGGGCTCGCAGCTCCCACCTCTGAGCTCCTGGCCGTGGGAGGTTAATGCAGCGTCTGGCGCAGACTCCTCTCCACGGTTGCTCTGCCTGATCCCCTCGGTCGTGGCTTGTCCTCGGGGCACCTTCTGATTTCTCCTGTGAGGTCAGAGCCAGGAGTGTTCAGGAGGGCCCTGTGCAGTCCAGTCTGCACGTGTTCACAGGTTCCCCAGTAGCCTCCTGCCCCTCATTTCTAGTTGTGTTCCCTCGGTGACTGGGAACATTCTTTGTGGACCTCGGTTCTCCTGTGTTTGAGGCTCTGTTATGGCCACTCCTGGAGAATTTTCCAGATGTGCCTGGAAGTAAGTTCAGCTACCTCCCTAGCGTGGTTCTGCAGATTACGCTGAAGGTCCTGATTGTCGGCCACCTAGTCTGTGTGAATCACAGATGACTTTAAGTGGGACACAAACCCTTCTCTGCCAGGTAGCTTCGTCCTCAGATCCCCTTTGTGCTGGTGACAGGCAAATTATACCTTAACACTTTGGGTGCCCATCAGGAGCGATTTATAACCTGTAATTCTTGTCGTTTTATTTTAAATCAGCTACGAAGAATAACAAGACATAACTGGGCACAGAGGCACACACTTGAAATCCCAGCTACTGGGGGGCGGGCTGAGTCGGGAGGGTCACAAGTTCAAGACCAGCCCCAGCAACTTAGAGACCCTGTCTCAAAATAAAAGGGCTGGGGCGGTAGCTCCGTGGTACAGCATGGCTGTGTGCAATCCCAGTACTACAGAAAGGAAAAAGATTCACACACAAAGAAAATGATTGCATTGACCCCCGGTTATCAAAAATGCACTGATGTATCTGTACGTATGTTTGTGTGTAGGAGTGTCGCTGTTCTTGTCTCAGTTTAAGCAGATTGGCCAGTTTGGAAAAACCTCCAAAGGTGTTTTTGTCTGATAACGAACCTCTCAAAAGTTCATGTATGAGAGGGTGAGCATTTTAAGTGTCTTTACACCCGGTTAGATGATGATTCCCAAAATAGTGAAGTGAAATTTGGTTTAAAAAAGAATTTTTTTTTTTTTTTGGCAGTTTTTGTTTGTCTGTCTTTGGTCTTGGTAATACTGCTCGGGCCTTGGGCATACCAACCATGGCGGGCTCTACCCCTGCGCCCCAAATCAGCCATAGGTCTGAAAGCCCACTCTCAAGTTGGCACCTTTCTTTCTTTTTTGCCAAACTCTATTCAGATACTGGAAGCGGCGTTGAAGGGGAACAGGTTCAAACCCTCAACTGTGGTAGTCCCCGGCGAGTCTGGCCTAGGAGGCAAGTCTTCTCCCAGAGAATGGGGAGTGTAAGTGGTCAAGAGACTGTGCCCGAGCATGCCCTGGATACGTGGTTTTTTTTGGTGGGGTATTGGAGACTGAGCCCGGAGGTGCTTAAGCACTGAGTCACATTCCCAGCCCCTCTTTTTAAAGTATGTATATTTAGTTGTCAATGGACCTCTTTAATTCGTTGACTTCTGTGTGGTGCTGAGAATTGAACTCGGACCCTCTCAGATGTAGGCAAGTGCTCTACCACTGAGCCACAGCCCCGTCTCTTCCCAGCTTTTTATATTTAGAGACGGGGTCTCGCTGAGTTGCTTAGCGCCTCACCGTTGCGGAGGCTGGCTTTGAACTCTCGATCCTCCTGCCTCAGCCTCCCAAGCCTCTGGGATCAGTGTGCTCCGCTGTAGCCGGCACAGGGTCTTTTTGAATATCCTGCCCCTGAGCACAGCCACAGAGGGGTCTACCCTGCAGAGAAGTCACAGCAGGGGGCCCCTTGCCAATGGAGTTCATAAAGAGGGCACACTCTGTGCGTTTAGGGAGCACCTGCTGTCTCCCTAAGGGAAACCAAGGCTTTCTTGCCTCAGAACCTGCACTTTCTCAGAGTCTGCTGGAGAAGTCCTTGGACCCAGAGAGGGACAGGAGGACACACGGTCCCCTGTGTCCAGGAGAGGTGGCCTGAGCAGCCGTTCTCTGCCCTGCGGTGCACTGAGATGAGCAGGGAGCAACTGTGGCCTTGCATCCTGACTCTGCGCCTGGCCATCTCTGGGTCCCGCTGTGCAGCCCACCGGAGGCCCACCAGCACGCCTCTGAGCAGCCCCAGGACCCTCGCCGCGCCTGCCTACCTGTGGGTGTCTTCCTGGAGCAGCCTCCCTCCTGTGCTCCTGTGCGCCGTCTGCACCCCGAGCCGGCACCTTGCTGGCCCTCCTCCTCACTCCCCCTTGCCCCATAATTAGGCGGCACTGTCACCGAGCCAGCGGAGCCTGCTGTTAGCCGGCCAGCCGCGTGGGCGGGAGCGGGGCCTCCAGTCACCCTGAAGGTGCCTGGGGCCGTGCCACGGCTCTGCCCCCCTGTGCCTTGGGAAGGACAGGAATGGGGACGAGACCCCAGAAACCCCAGGCTCCACAGGGTTCCCGGAGGGATGGTGTGACCCAGCTCACTTGGTGGCGCCTGCTCTGGTTGGAGCGTGGGGATGTCCCAGTGGCCGGCCCTTTAACATGGGAGCCTCCTGCGAGGGAAGTAGGTCACTGGGAGCGTGTCCTCCTTGTCACGCGTCTCAGTGGCTCGGAAGCTCCTCGTGAGCTTGGTTGTGTGAGCCAGCTGGTCCTCCCGAGTCCCTGTGGGCACTCCCCACCTTTGGGGAGTCATGCCCATGGGGCCTCCTGGGCTGAGCTGGTGTGGGCACCGCGCTCTTGAACCTCCAGATTGGGAGCTCAGTGACCCTCTGGCTGCAGACCTCGCCCCGCCTCAGGGATTTTGTTACAGCAGCGTGTCCTCCATTTCCATTGCGTGTATGTTTGGGGACCGCCATGAGCCGTGTGCATCCTTTTTGGTGGCGGAGTACCACCCCATTGGGTGGAGGCTCCGCAGTGTGAATCGGTCATTTCCCGCTTTCTGTTCCGCATACAGCTGCTGCCGTAGCCTCGTGCTGAAGTTTGTCCTTGGATCTGCGGAGCACCCCAGTGACCTGGGTGGGAGTCTCGGTGCCCAGCTGGCACTGTCAGGAGCTGGGGGACCTTCAGGAGGGGCCTTGTGGGAGGTTTTGGTCAGCGGAGGCTTGTCCTCGGGGTGCTGGGGCCCCCAGTCGTCTCGTGTCCTCTCGATTCCCAGGCCTCTCGATGCCCAGGCCGTCCTCCTTGGCAGCCACCCCCCCATGGTGGCTGTGCCCCCAGGTCCACAGCAGCGGGGCTGGTCGCTCAGGGACGGAGACGCCGAGGCTCAGCCCACACAGACCTCCCCGTTCAGGCCGTCACGGGGACGGCCACCGCTGGACCTGGAGTGAGGCCGGCCCAGCAGCTCCTTCCAGGCAGGGGTCAGGGCGCTCGGTTTCCTGCGGGTCCATGGTTAGTGTCAGGCCTGGGCTCCCTGAACCTGCTCACTCACCAGGGAGGCTCGGACGGCTGTGGCCCAGGACTGGGGTCCCTCTCCCTGAGCAGAGTGCAGCAGGGACATGTGGCCAGGATGGCCACACTCCTGATCCCCGCTGTCAAGCTGTGGCAGGGCAGGGCCTTGTATGGACATTGTCACTGAGCTTGGCCGAAGGGGACGCGTCAGGCGACGCTCAGCTGAGGACACGTAGCCTTTCTGTCCACCACTCTGGGGGAGCCTCTCGCCTCGCAGGTGTTCCTTTGTCCCTTGGTGCTTGAGGAAGCCTGGACGGTGTCTTCCTTTCTTGGTGTGGATGGATCTCGCCTTGGCCTCGGAGCCCTGTTCGTCTCAGTCCTAGCGCAGCCTGGCGCTCGGCCGGGGCCTGTGTGACGGACCCATCACCTCCTGGGCCAGCAGCGCCTGCTCCTGTTCCCGAGACGGGCACCTGGCTTCCCACCTGGCTCACCTGGGACCTGTGGAGCCGTCTCCAACCTGGAAATATTGGTCCAGGAGGACCTGTCTGCTGGGTCACGGGAGCCTCGCGGTGGACGGGAATCTAGGTGGGAATTGGATTTTCTTAGTTTCCATTCACTTGGTGCCATTTCAGAGAGAGAGAGAGGGAGGGAGGCGCGGAGGTGAACAGTGAGGACACGGGGCTCACGTGGCTCTTGTCCCAGTTTGTGGATGTCGATCGAGGGGGCGGGGGCCTCCCCCCGCTGGGCCTCTGCCCTGGGGCCTGCTCTCCTGCCCCTCTCCGCGCAGACCCCGCTCGCTGTCCTGCTCCCTGCTCACCTCAGGTGCAGGACACTGGTCATGCGGGGCTGGGTCAGGACCCCAGTCCCTCCTGGGCCAGCCCACTGCAGCACCTGGCATCTCCTTCCCTCCTCCTCCCGCTCTCCTCCAGGCGGGGTGGTGCCTCCCCAGGACGCCTCTGTGCACCTGTGCCTCGTGCTTCAGATAGGCACTTCCAGTCTCTGGGAGGTGACGGCGGGCTGGCCGAGCCCACCACCCACCGTGCTGCTGCTGCTGCTGCTGGGTGGCCTCCTGTGCCCCCTCCCAGCCCCCGCCCTGCTGCCCCTCCTCTGGGAGGAGGAGAGCCAGGCCTTCGGGAGCAGGCTGCCCAGGAGAATGCGGAGAGTGCGCTGCCTGGGCTCCCCCTGAGGAAGACCTCCCCCTTCAGGGGGGCTGGCAGTGCCTGGAAGCCCAGGCTTGGGGTTAGAAGGCTTTGCTGCTGACCAAATGGCCGGTTTTGGGAAATGGACTCTTATTTTCCAATAATAGCTGTCATAAAGCTGGAAATGCTTTCACTGGAGAAAAACGGGGGCCCGTGCGCGACCATACAAGTAGAGCAAGTCCTGCGGCTTCCGCGTAGTCTCCCAGCAAGGCCAGGGGTCGGGGGGTCTCCTGCATGATGATCCAGGCTCTGGGAAAACGGGGGTGTTTTCTTTTGTTGGGTTGATTTCCACTGAAGACAGATGCACCCAATAATCAGTTCTTTAAACACGCCGTGTCCACTAAGGTGCCGGTGCTTTTGTTGTAAGATACATATTTCTCGGGGAGAAACCAGCTTATTGGGGTGTCCTTTCAGAAGAGCCGGGGCACCCGGGCCTTGTTTGAGAAGGCGGTGTGTTGATCTTCACGGCGCTCCCCTCTCAGTGATGGGGTGCCACGTGGTTTCCTGCACCTTGGTGGACTACTGAGGGCTCCCACTGATGGGAATCATTTGCTGGGGTGACCTTTGGGAATCGTGGGGCTTATTAAGATTCCTTAGTTATGAAGCATGCTTTCCCATCACGTGAGGGCGTGAGTCAGATGGGGGCCCGGGGGGCCTCCCCTGGAGGGCTGGTGGCACCCATCACTGGACCGACCCCGTCTCCCATTCTGTGGCTCGCTGGTGCGGCCCCGGGGCTCTGCTCTGGACACCGCATGTCACGGGCACCGACCACTGGCCCAGGGACCACACGTGCAGGGACGGGGCGCGGGGTAAAGGAGGCCGGTAGTAGACTCCGAGCTGAGCGAGATTCCTGGAGGTACATTTGAACCTACGCAGCAGTGCCCCTTGCCGACTGTGTGTGCTTGTTATAACAAGTGGCCTAGAGAAGGGACACAGCACCGTGGTGACTGCAGTGTCGGACCCTGGCTGGGTTTGGTAGCAGCGCAGCGTCTGCCAGCTCTTGGGTTTGCTCTCCGTAAGTCTCCCTTGGCAGTCGTGGACGCCCAGTGACACCACAGTCCAGGGCTGCTCACCCGGTGCCCCGTACATGCCAGCGAGCAGCGTCTGCCCGGAACCCACACCCCTGCTCCCTAACCCTCAGTTGCCTCTGCACGGCCATCCCCTAGTGAACAGGATGTAAATGCTGTGTCGATGGTTGTCACACTGTGCACAGGGTGATGGCAAGGGGCGACATCTGTGCTGCGCAGGGCTCAGGGCTGCTTTCCTGGTGTCCTCACTCTGGCTGCTGGAACCACAGATGGTTGCAGCTGCGTGCAGAGGTGGCCTCACTGAACAGTCCTGCGGCTGCAGACCTGGGTCTGCACCAGGCACTGGGGGGCCACAGGCCCCACCTCCCCCAGGGCAGGGCTCCCCCTGCAGCTCTGTTGTGAATGTGAACAGGGGTGCAGTGTCCCCCACCTGGGAGACAGACGTGCCTGCGCCGGGGTTCACGGTGCCAGGCTCTCTGGCCCCGTCTCCTACCTGCCCCTTCCTCGCCTGCTTGCTCCATTCAGCACCTGCGGGTGCTGCCTGGAGCTCCTCTGGGTGAGGTCGGCGTCCCCTCAGGCAGCTCCTGGGTCCCTAGTTGCCGCACGTTGAAAACCAACTGGGTTTCCCGGTGGAGATGGCGGGAGGGTGAGGCTCCTCCATGGGCTGGGGGACGCGCGGGGGGCCTGGCCCGGCGTGCTTGTGCCTTAACCCCTTGGTTCTTCGAAAGCGCTGTACCTTTAATTTTCAGGATGCTGTCATCAGCTTGTCGGATCATTTGATCTGAGGAATTTAATCACTTGTTTAGATCCCTCCCTGTTCTGCGGAGGGTTTGGGGTGATTTTATCTAAATTGTGGGGAAAGTGGCTGTCTGCGCAGTCCCCGACAGATTGATGATCCCCCAGCTCTGTGTGTTTTAAATTAAAAGCTCCGGGACGTCCTAAGCTCTGAGCAAACACTGTCTGAACCGTCTTGAAAGGAGGCAGAGTTTTCTGGCTTTGGAGTCCTGTTTCCTCGCGCTCCCCCTCCCGCCCTGAGCTCGCCCTGGTCGGGGCACGCCCCGGGGCTCTCCTCTCTGTCCCTGTCCCCGTCACTCTTCCTGCTTGCCTGCCACAGAGCAGGTGGGCAGCCCTGGGAAAGCCCGACGTCCATCTCCTTGTCCTGCTGCCTGCCCAGGGTCCAGGAGCAGGAAGGCTGCCACAGAAGGCTGCAGGTGGGCCTGCGGGGTGGCCTGCGGTGACCCTGGGGCCGACCACAAGCACCCAGCACCGTGAGGAGCAGACCCCAGTGCAGCCGGCACAGCCACAGGTGGAGCCCCAGGAACATCGAGGTCCTGAGCAGCTGGGGAGACCCCGACTGCAAATAAGATGCAAAATAGGGCTGGGGATGGGGCTTGGGGCCAGGGCCCCGAGTTCAACCCCCGGTAACCACCCCCCCAAAAAAGTCCCTGGTGGTGGAGGGCGCAGCCCATGCAGGAGAGCTGCTCCCTGCCCTGGGTGCATTGGGGTGTCGCAGCAGGGGTGAGGGCCACACTGCGGGGCCTCCTGCTCTCGCAGGTGTCCCTCCCGTCGTGAGGCAGGTGCCAGGGGAAGGTCCCCTGGATAAGTGGACATTCACGAGGCCCCTCCTCAGAGCTGGGGTTCAGTGCTCAGCCAGCTTGTCCCCATGCCAGGACACACCGTGTGTGTGTCCCCTTCTCACCTGGAAGGCTGTGGCCGCGTCCATGGCCAGGTGCCTCGTGACTGGGAGTCTGTCCAGGGGCAGGGCGGCAAGTCCCTGGCGGTGTGGACCTCACGCCTGACCGTGCGTGGTGCCATCCTGGCATACTTGGGAATGCCAGGTAGAGCTGGGGGATGGAGTGCAGGTCCCCAAGCCACACTGGGACCTTGCCCAGGGGGTCCAAAGCACTGCAAGGCCGGCTGCGTCCGGCACCCTTGATGGCAGTGACCTTCAGCCATCTCCACCGTTTGCCTGGGCATCCCCGGAAGCCTCTTGCACAGAGCGAGGCCTGCGTGGTGTCTGTCTTCCACTTCCTGTCAGTGCGTCTGTGCACTAGAACTCTCCATCTCTCCGTCTCTGCAGATACGGAGCGGCTGTATTCCGTGGTGTTCCAGGAAATCTGCGGTCGCTATGACAAGGAGTACAGCTGGGACATCAAGTCGCTGGTCATGGGCAAGACGGCCCTGGAAGCGGCTCAGATCATCATCGACGTCCTGCAGCTGCCCATGTCCAAAGAGGAGCTGGTGGAGGAGAGCCAGGCCAAGCTCCAGGAGCTGTTCCCTACAGCCCAGCTCATGCCAGGTACGCGTCTCCCTGCCTCGGGGCCACAGTGGGAACCCCGCGACTTGGGGGCTCGCTCCGAGGTCCGCACGCTGGGCTTGCCTTTCTGTGTCCCGTGCAGTCTCGGGACCACAGAGAGTTGGGTGGACACCGTGGGGTGTGGTGACGACGCTGTGTTCTCTCGGGGGCTGCTTCATACCACGTGCGTCAGTTTCACTGATGTCTGGGGTCCAAACACACCTGGGTTTTGTGTTTATCAATATCCTACCTTTTTTTTTTTTTCCTGCCGTGCTGAGAATCCGACCCAGGGCCTTGCTCATGCGAGGCAGGCGCTCTACCCCCGAGTCACCCCCAGCTCTCTGTCAGTCTTCTCTAACGGCTGTGTTCCTCTTGGAATTACTCCAGAGTCGAGCTCCAGCGGTGGCTTTGCCTTTGTCTTTGCAGAATCAGATATAGGATTAATATTTCAGCAACTATTCAGACTTTTAATGGTGCGATAAGCAGCTAAATCTCTCCAAAGAGGCTTAATTTTCAAAAAGTTAAAGCCCTGACTCATTTTTATTTCATCGTGTCTGTATGCCTGTCAGGTAGCCCTTAAATTCTTCATAGTTTCTGGAGGGGTGCTGGGGATGGACCCGGGGCCTGCCTTTGCTGGGGAAGTGCCCCCCTGAGCCGTCCTCCTCCCTGCCCCAGCTCAGGCTGCTGCTTGGCCTGAGTCCGGTTCCCTTGGGCCTGTGAACGGAGGTCCGGTGGGCCCTGGATCGCCTGCTAAAGACAGAAGGGCAGGGGTTCCTGGTTACAGGCCAGGACATGGGCTCTCTGACTCCTCTAGGTGAAGAGGGAGAGCTCTCTAAGATTCCTGGGGCCAGGGGAGAGGGTCTGCAGCCACCGCGGTCACCGTGGACCTGCAGCTGTGTCAGGGGAATCGTGCCGCCGCGGAGGCGCGCTCTTACTTGTATGATCCTGCTTCTCTGCATCTTGGTCTTTCTGTACCATTTGTGCATGAAGTAGCCCTGGCGAGTCTTGAGGGAACCCATCTGGACAGTTAACAGCTGTGTTTTACATTGGGGTTCACACGGCACGGCCTCACGGGTGCCTCGCCACCGCCGCAGGTGAGTGGTCAAACTGGACTCCGTTGCTACCTTGCGGGTCTGCAGGGCCTTCACCTTGCAGCTCTGGCACCACCCCCTTGGCCTCTGCAGGCAGCCCCCTGCTGCTGCTTCTGGGAGCGTGGCCCCTCTGGGCACCTGTGCTCGGTGGAATCCTGCAGGGTCGGTCCTCTGGACGGGCCAGTCTCACTGAGCACCACGTCCTGGGAGCACCACGTCCTGGGAGCACCACGTCCTGGGAGCACCACGTTGGAGCACGGGGCGCCTGTCCTCCATGAGGCGGAGCGGCCTTCCCTCGTGTGCGGGCCGCTTCTCCTTTCCTCGCCGTCTTGGGGGCTCGGGGTGCGCTCCTGCTTCCCGGCCTCTGGAGAGTGCTGCTCTGAGCCTGGGCTGGGCCGTCCCTGAGGGCCACCGTTCATTTCTTCAGGGGTGTGCCCAGAAGTGAAGGTGCTGCAGCAGGTGGCCATCCCTGCAGAATTGCCACGGAGGCCACACATCCCCTTTGTCTTCTTACTGGTCCTGGGGGTGGAACCCGGGACGCTCTACTGCTGAGCTCTAGGGTCTCGCCAGACTGCTGTCTCAGTGACTGAGGCCCGCCTCAGTCTGGGTCCTCCCGCCTCAGCTGGGTCCTCCCGCCTCAGCTGGGTCCTCCCGCCTCAGTCTGGGTCCTCCCACCTCAGTCTGGGTCCTCCCGCCTCAGCCCTCCTCGTGCCTAGTTCACAGTGCGTGCGTGACACCTGTCCTGCAGTGGGTGTGGTGACGTCTCACTGTGGCTCTGAAGTGGCGTTTCTTGGTGATGTAAAGCATCTGAATAAGCTTTCGCCCATCTCTACCTTGGAGAAATGCTCCTCGCGCCCTTTGTCCCTCTGTCATGCGGCCCATGGTTCTTGGTGTGCCCATCTCTTGGATGCTCTCCTCCTCTCCTCCCAGGAGTTGGTCACTCCAGGTCTTGGGTTTCACCTTGGGTCCACTTTGATGAATTCTGAACGTGGCCCTGGTTACAGGTCCGACTGTGTTCTCTCCCGTGGGGATGTCCCTTGTCCCCCGCCATGTGTTGCAGTCTTCTCTTTCCTGTGGCCAGGGGTCTGGCTGTCTTGTCACAGAGTGTCCGTCCCCACGTGGAAGGGCTCATTTCTGGGCTTGTGGACTCCAGGGCCACACTGTTGTGGTGACCGCAGGTTTGTGACACCTGTTGAGAGGAGGAAGTGACAGTTTCCCACGCTGGCCTGCTTTGTCCAGATGGCTCCTGGCTGCTCTGGGTCTCTCAGAATTCCATGCGGGTTTCAGGGTGGACTTCTCTATTCCTGAAAAGACCCCACTGGGATTTGGGTGGGGTTGTTGGAACTCACAGGCCGCTGTCCTCACTCTGAGCACGTCGGCTGTAGTGGCGTTTGTGTGGTCTGTGGGCGTCCCCTTAATCTCTTCCTGCCGTTCTGGGGTTGGGGTACACAGGCCGATCAGCCCCAGTGGGTCGTCCCTGAGTGCTGTGTTCTTTAGGCCACCTGAGCGCCCTGGAGTCGGTGACTTCCTCTGGAACGGATGGTTGTACTGTGCAGAGATGTGCCTGATGTTGTTGGCTCTGTGTCCCGCAGCTCCTCTGAGGGGGTCTCCTTTAGCAGTTTGGTGTGCACAGGTGTCCTCCTGCGAGTTTCTCCGTGCACACCACCATCTTGCCTGTGAACAGGGCTCTGACCTCTGTTCCAGGGTGGGTTCCTGTGTTCCTCCGTCTCCCTGTTGCTCTAGCTAGACCTGCCGTGCTGGGGAGGCCTCCTGTCCTGCCCAGGCCTGGGGGAAGGCTCCGGCCCCTTGCTGGACGGGGACCGTCTGTTCTGGGAAGCTGCTTGCTCTTCTCCGAGCTCGGCCTCTCCAGGTGCTTTGCCTGCTGCAGTGGGATGACCGTGTGCGCCTGTCCTCTGCTCTCCCTGTGTTGAGCCCCTCTTGTGCATGGCATCTGACTCTCTTGATTGGCTCTTGAACCTGAGCTCTGCCTCGTGTCATCAGGGGTGTGACCTGCTCTTCTTACCCTGCTCAGTGGGGTTCCCGCGCAGCCTTGGCCCAGGTGGCTTGGACTGGAGGTCGCTGTGAGGATTGAGTCTCCTCACTCTTGGGGCCTGCTCAGTTCTGCTCTCACGACTCGGGCGTGGCAGGCCTAGCGCCTGGGACGTGCCCTTCCTGTAGGGCATGCACTTCCTGGGGTCACGCCAGCAGACGGCCCCCTCTCTAGCTCTCCCTTGCTGTGGGGCTGCAGTGCCCCCTCTTTTCGGATTCTCGTGTCCAGGTCTTCTTTTCCTGTAGATGGCTAAGGGTCTGTGGAGACCGTTTCCTGTGGCCTACCTTCTCTTCGGGTTGAGGAAGCAGCTACTGCGTGCAGCGGGAGCGCCGGGTCTGGCCCGTGCAGCCCCCTTCCCCGCCTTCCCTGCCTGTGCTCTGCTGGGACTCTGCGCGCACCCCTTGTCCTGCTGGCCTGGACGCCTGGCTGGAACACCGAGGATCTGTGGGTGAAGGCTGTCGGTCACTGTGTCCCTTAACTGGAGATTGTGTGCTCGACCTAACTCCCAGGGACACGGAGCCCTGCTCAGCCACGCCCAGGTCTCCCCGCAGCCTGTCTCCCTGTGTTCATCCTGTGCACGGTGGGTCCACCTCACGCTGTAGAGGTCACCTCGGGATGCAGAGAAGTGGAGGAGGGTGGCACGCTGACCTCTGGGCTTGCAGGCCGTTGCAGGGCCACCTTGAGAGAACCGAGTGGGGTCTTCTGCGTGACGAATCCAGTGCTTCTTCAGATCTGTGCCATGGAGCTCTGTCCTTTTCTGACAGGTGAGTTTGGATCGTCTTGCCGTATGGAATCGCAGCAGAGAGTGGAGAGGATTCAATGAGCCGTCGATACCTTCTGACTTACAGTGTTCTCTTGCTGATAATAACATGCTATTTAAGTACATGTTTTGTACTTTGGTTTTGAAGCCACAAATCCTTGGAGCTGGGCAGGCGCTGGGTCAGGAGGCCTCTGACTCTGTGGATGGAGGAGTCATTTGGAGCTGTGATTGGCAGCTGCGATGGGGAGCCTGGGTGCTGGGGCAGGCCTCTGGGTGCGTCCTGGAGGGCTGTGGCTTCTCTCTGG
>KZ294594.1:14597-24981 GCA_002406435.1 Spermophilus dauricus | reverse complement strand
GCCGCTGGGGCCAGCCATGGCGGCCACTTCCCTGCAGCGTCCCACACAGGAGTGGCCGATGTGAGAAGCCTTTGAGAGAGGGCGGTGCAGGAGAAAGGATGCACCCAGCACCTGCCACAAAGCAGGGAGGTGACTCTGCTGAGCCCAGGCCTTGGCTGTGACCCCTCACCAGGCCTGGGGTGGGGGTGCACAGGAGGACTGGGTCCCCAGACCACCATAGCAGCAGGGAGCAGGCTGCCCCATGGATCATGGGGAGACAGGTAGATGACACACGGGGTACAGGAAAGCAGTGACAGGTGACAGTACAGAGATGACCATGGGCAGACGGCAGGTACCTGGGCATGAATAGATGGATGGTGGGCAGGTGACAGGTGGATACATAGGTATAGGTAGACAGAAGATGGTGGGCAGACGGACACTAACTAGATAGGTCATACGTGAATACAGATGATGAAAAGGCCGATGATGGTGGAGAGTGTGGGTGGGTGGGCAGATGGACGACAGAGACACGTGAACAGGGGGATGACAGCAGATAGGCAGATGCCATGAGACCACACACAGATAGGCAGATGCTATTAGAGAAGCAGGTCATGATGGTAGGTGGGCAGGCAGCTGGAGGACAGGTAGACAAATGGATGATAGAGAAGAAGGCTGGTGGACAGGTGGATGTCAGAGATGACGGACAGACAGGGGACAGATGGATACAGAGGTACAGATAGATGGAACATGGTAGGCAGATAGGCAGGTACTAATTAGACCACAGATGCACTGACAGCTGATGGACAGGTGGTGGATACACAGGGGGGACAGAGAGTGGGTGGGCACGTGGTGGACACGCTGGGTGGGTGGGTAATAGGAGAAATATCTGTAAGAGGTGACAGAAACGCTGGGTGAGAGGTGGTGGGTGAGAAAGGGAGATGATGACGCAGAGGTGAGATGGAGGGGAGAGGTGGTGGGTGAGAAAGGGAGATGATGATGCAGAGGTGAGATGGAGGGGAGAGGTGGTGGGTGAGAAAGGGGGATGATGATGCAGAGGTGAGATGGAGGTGAGAGGTGGTGGGTGAGAAAGGGGGATGATGATGCAGAGGTGAGATGGAGGGGAGAGGTGGTGGGTGAGAAAGGGGGATGATGATGCAGAGGTGAGATGGAGGGGAGAGGTGGTGGGTGAGAAAGGGGGATGATGATGCAGAGGTGAGATGGAGGGGAGAGGTGGTGGGTGAGAAAGGGGGATGATGATGCAGAGGTGAGATGGAGGGGAGAGGTGGTGGGTGAGAAAGGGGGATGATGATGCAGAGGTGAGATGGAGGGGAGAGGTGGTGGGTGAGAAAGGGGGATGATGATGCAGAGGTGAGATGGAGGGGAGAGGTGGTGGGTGAGAAAGGGGGATGATGATGCAGAGGTGAGATGGAGGGGAGAGGTGGTGGGTGAGAAAGGGGGATGATGATGCAGAGGTGAGATGGAGGGGAGAGGTGGTGGGTGAGAAAGGGGGATGATGATGCAGAGGTGAGATGGAGGGGAGAGGTGGTGGGTGAGAAAGGGGGATGATGATGCAGAGGTGAGATGGAGGGGAGAGGTGGTGGGTGAGAAAGGGGGATGATGATGCAGAGGTGAGATGGAGGGGAGAGGTGGTGGGTGAGAAAGGGGGATGATGATGCAGAGGTGAGATGGAGGGGAGAGGTGGTGGGTGAGAAAGGGGGATGATGATGCAGAGGTGAGATGGAGGGGAGAGGTGGTGGGTGAGAAAGGGGGATGATGATGCAGAGGTGAGATGGAGGGGAGAGGTGGTGGGTGAGAAAGGGGGATGATGATGCAGAGGTGAGATGGAGGGGAGAGGTGGTGGGTGAGAAAGGGGGATGATGATGCAGAGGTGAGATGGAGGGGAGAGGTGGTGGGTGAGAAAGGGGGATGATGATGCAGAGGTGAGATGGAGGGGAGAGGTGGTGGGTGAGAAAGGGGGATGATGATGCAGAGGTGAGATGGAGGGGAGAGGTGGTGGGTGAGAAAGGGGGATGATGATGCAGAGGTGAGATGGAGGGGAGAGGTGGTGGGTGAGAAAGGGGGATGATGATGCAGAGGTGAGATGGAGGGGAGAGGTGGTGGGTGAGAAAGGGGGATGATGATGCAGAGGTGAGATGGAGGGGAGAGGTGGTGGGTGAGAAAGGGGGATGATGATGCAGAGGTGAGATGGAGGGGAGAGGTGGTGGGTGAGAAAGGGGGATGATGATGCAGAGGTGAGATGGAGGGGAGAGGTGGTGGGTGAGAAAGGGGGATGATGATGCAGAGGTGAGATGGAGGGGAGAGGTGGTGGGTGAGAAAGGGGGATGATGATGCAGAGGTGAGATGGAGGTGAGAGGTGGTGGGTGAGAAAGGGAGATGATGATGCAGAGGTGAGTTGGAGGGGAGAGGTGGTGGGTGAGAAAGGGGGATGATGATGCAGAGGTGAGATGGAGGTGAGAGGTGGTGGGTGAGAAAGGGGGATGATGATGCAGAGGTGAGATGGAGGTGAGAGGTGGTGGGTGAGAAAGGGGGATGATGATGCAGAGGTGAGATGGAGGTGAGAGGTGGTGGGTGAGAAAGGGGGATGATGATGCAGAGGTGAGATGGAGGTGAGAGGTGGTGGGTGAGAAAGGGGGATGATGATGCAGAGGTGAGATGGAGGTGAGAGGTGGTGGGTGAGAAAGGGGGATGATGATGCAGAGGTGAGATGGAGGTGAGAGGTGGTGGGTGAGAAAGGGGGATGATGATGCAGAGGTGAGATGGAGGTGAGAGGTGGTGGGTGAGAAAGGGGGATGATGATGCAGAGGTGAGATGGAGGTGAGAGGTGGTGGGTGAGAAAGGGGGATGATGATGCAGAGGTGAGATGGAGGTGAGAGGTGGTGGGTGAGAAAGGGGGATGATGATGCAGAGGTGAGATGG
This sequence comes from Spermophilus dauricus, assembly GCA_002406435.1. Classification (NCBI taxonomy): domain Eukaryota; kingdom Metazoa; phylum Chordata; class Mammalia; order Rodentia; family Sciuridae; genus Spermophilus; species Spermophilus dauricus. The sequence continues at coordinate 22,065 of KZ294594.1, read as the reverse complement.
AGGTGAGAGGTGGTGGGTGAGAAAGGGGGATGATGATGCAGAGGTGAGATGGAGGTGAGAGGTGGTGGGTGAGAAAGGGGGATGATGATGCAGAGGTGAGATGGAGGTGAGAGGTGGTGGGTGAGAAAGGGGGATGATGATGCAGAGGTGAGATGGAGGTGAGAGGTGGTGGGTGAGAAAGGGGGATGATGATGCAGAGGTGAGATGGAGGTGAGAGGTGGTGGGTGAGAAAGGGGGATGATGATGCAGAGGTGAGATGGAGGTGAGAGGTGGTGGGTGAGAAAGGGGGATGATGATGCAGAGGTGAGATGGAGGTGAGAGGTGGTGGGTGAGAAAGGGGGATGATGATGCAGAGGTGAGATGGAGGTGAGAGGTGGTGGGTGAGAAAGGGGGATGATGATGCAGAGGTGAGATGGAGGTGAGAGGTGGTGGGTGAGAAAGGGGGATGATGATGCAGAGGTGAGATGGAGGTGAGAGGTGGTGGGTGAGAAAGGGGGATGATGATGCAGAGGTGAGATGGAGGTGAGAGGTGGTGGGTGAGAAAGGGGGATGATGATGCAGAGGTGAGATGGAGGTGAGAGGTGGTGGGTGAGAAAGGGGGATGATGATGCAGAGGTGAGATGGAGGTGAGAGGTGGTGGGTGAGAAAGGGGGATGATGATGCAGAGGTGAGATGGAGGTGAGAGGTGGTGGGTGAGAAAGGGGGATGATGATGCAGAGGTGAGATGGAGGTGAGAGGTGGTGGGTGAGAAAGGGGGATGATGATGCAGAGGTGAGATGGAGGTGAGAGGTGGTGGGTGAGAAAGGGGGATGATGATGCAGAGGTGAGATGGAGGTGAGAGGTGGTGGGTGAGAAAGGGGGATGATGATGCAGAGGTGAGATGGAGGTGAGAGGTGGTGGGTGAGAAAGGGGGATGATGATGCAGAGGTGAGATGGAGGTGAGAGGTGGTGGGTGAGAAAGGGGGATGATGATGCAGAGGTGAGATGGAGGTGAGAGGTGGTGGGTGAGAAAGGGGGATGATGATGCAGAGGTGAGATGGAGGTGAGAGGTGGTGGGTGAGAAAGGGGGATGATGATGCAGAGGTGAGATGGAGGTGAGAGGTGGTGGGTGAGAAAGGGGGATGATGATGCAGAGGTGAGATGGAGGTGAGAGGTGGTGGGTGAGAAAGGGGGATGATGATGCAGAGGTGAGATGGAGGTGAGAGGTGGTGGGTGAGAAAGGGGGATGATGATGCAGAGGTGAGATGGAGGTGAGAGGTGGTGGGTGAGAAAGGGGGATGATGATGCAGAGGTGAGATGGAGGTGAGAGGTGGTGGGTGAGAAAGGGGGATGATGATGCAGAGGTGAGATGGAGGTGAGAGGTGGTGGGTGAGAAAGGGGGATGATGATGCAGAGGTGAGATGGAGGTGAGAGGTGGTGGGTGAGAAAGGGGGATGATGATGCAGAGGTGAGATGGAGGTGAGAGGTGGTGGGTGAGAAAGGGGGATGATGATGCAGAGGTGAGATGGAGGTGAGAGGTGGTGGGTGAGAAAGGGGGATGATGATGCAGAGGTGAGATGGAGGTGAGAGGTGGTGGGTGAGAAAGGGGGATGATGATGCAGAGGTGAGATGGAGGTGAGAGGTGGTGGGTGAGAAAGGGGGATGATGATGCAGAGGTGAGATGGAGGTGAGAGGTGGTGGGTGAGAAAGGGGGATGATGATGCAGAGGTGAGATGGAGGTGAGAGGTGGTGGGTGAGAAAGGGGGATGATGATGCAGAGGTGAGATGGAGGTGAGAGGTGGTGGGTGAGAAAGGGGGATGATGATGCAGAGGTGAGATGGAGGTGAGAGGTGGTGGGTGAGAAAGGGGGATGATGATGCAGAGGTGAGATGGAGGTGAGAGGTGGTGGGTGAGAAAGGGGGATGATGATGCAGAGGTGAGATGGAGGTGAGAGGTGGTGGGTGAGAAAGGGGGATGATGATGCAGAGGTGAGATGGAGGTGAGAGGTGGTGGGTGAGAAAGGGGGATGATGATGCAGAGGTGAGATGGAGGTGAGAGGTGGTGGGTGAGAAAGGGGGATGATGATGCAGAGGTGAGATGGAGGTGAGAGGTGGTGGGTGAGAAAGGGGGATGATGATGCAGAGGTGAGATGGAGGTGAGAGGTGGTGGGTGAGAAAGGGGGATGATGATGCAGAGGTGAGATGGAGGTGAGAGGTGGTGGGTGAGAAAGGGGGATGATGATGCAGAGGTGAGATGGAGGGGAGAGGTGGTGGGTGAGAAAGGGGGATGATGATGCAGAGGTGAGATGGAGGTGAGAGGTGGTGGGTGAGAAAGGGGGATGATGATGCAGAGGTGAGATGGAGGTGAGAGGTGGTGGGTGAGAAAGGGGGATGATGATGCAGAGGTGAGATGGAGGGGAGAGGTGGTGGGTGAGAAAGGGGGATGATGATGAGGAGGTGAGATGGAGGGGAGAGGTGGTGGGTGAGAAAGGGAGATGATGACGATGAGGTGAGATGGAGGTGAGAGGTGGTGGGTGAGAAAGGGGGATGATGATGCAGAGGTGAGATGGAGGTGAGAGGTGGTGGGTGAGAAAGGGGGATGATGATGCAGAGGTGAGATGGAGGGGAGAGGTGGTGGGTGAGAAAGGGGGATGATGATGCAGAGGTGAGATGGAGGGGAGAGGTGGTGGGTGAGAAAGGGGGATGATGATGCAGAGGTGAGATGGAGGGGAGAGGTGGTGGGTGAGAAAGGGGGATGATGATGCAGAGGTGAGATGGAGGGGAGAGGTGGTGGGTGAGAAAGGGGGATGATGATGCAGAGGTGAGATGGAGGGGAGAGGTGGTGGGTGAGAAAGGGGGATGATGATGCAGAGGTGAGATGGAGGGGAGAGGTGGTGGGTGAGAAAGGGGGATGATGATGCAGAGGTGAGATGGAGGGGAGAGGTGGTGGGTGAGAAAGGGGGATGATGATGCAGAGGTGAGATGGAGGGGAGAGGTGGTGGGTGAGAAAGGGGGATGATGATGCAGAGGTGAGATGGAGGGGAGAGGTGGTGGGTGAGAAAGGGGGATGATGATGCAGAGGTGAGATGGAGGGGAGAGGTGGTGGGTGAGAAAGGGGGATGATGATGCAGAGGTGAGATGGAGGGGAGAGGTGGTGGGTGAGAAAGGGGGATGATGATGCAGAGGTGAGATGGAGGGGAGAGGTGGTGGGTGAGAAAGGGGGATGATGATGCAGAGGTGAGATGGAGGGGAGAGGTGGTGGGTGAGAAAGGGGGATGATGATGCAGAGGTGAGATGGAGGGGAGAGGTGGTGGGTGAGAAAGGGGGATGATGATGCAGAGGTGAGATGGAGGGGAGAGGTGGTGGGTGAGAAAGGGGGATGATGATGCAGAGGTGAGATGGAGGGGAGAGGTGGTGGGTGAGAAAGGGGGATGATGATGCAGAGGTGAGATGGAGGGGAGAGGTGGTGGGTGAGAAAGGGGGATGATGATGCAGAGGTGAGATGGAGGGGAGAGGTGGTGGGTGAGAAAGGGGGATGATGATGCAGAGGTGAGATGGAGGGGAGAGGTGGTGGGTGAGAAAGGGGGATGATGATGCAGAGGTGAGATGGAGGGGAGAGGTGGTGGGTGAGAAAGGGGGATGATGATGCAGAGGTGAGATGGAGGGGAGAGGTGGTGGGTGAGAAAGGGGGATGATGATGCAGAGGTGAGATGGAGGGGAGAGGTGGTGGGTGAGAAAGGGGGATGATGATGCAGAGGTGAGATGGAGGGGAGAGGTGGTGGGTGAGAAAGGGGGATGATGATGCAGAGGTGAGATGGAGGGGAGAGGTGGTGGGTGAGAAAGGGGGATGATGATGCAGAGGTGAGATGGAGGGGAGAGGTGGTGGGTGAGAAAGGGGGATGATGATGCAGAGGTGAGATGGAGGGGAGAGGTGGTGGGTGAGAAAGGGGGATGATGATGCAGAGGTGAGATGGAGGGGAGAGGTGGTGGGTGAGAAAGGGGGATGATGATGCAGAGGTGAGATGGAGGGGAGAGGTGGTGGGTGAGAAAGGGGGATGATGATGCAGAGGTGAGATGGAGGGGAGAGGTGGTGGGTGAGAAAGGGGGATGATGATGCAGAGGTGAGATGGAGGGGAGAGGTGGTGGGTGAGAAAGGGGGATGATGATGCAGAGGTGAGATGGAGGGGAGAGGTGGTGGGTGAGAAAGGGGGATGATGATGCAGAGGTGAGATGGAGGGGAGAGGTGGTGGGTGAGAAAGGGGGATGATGATGCAGAGGTGAGATGGAGGGGAGAGGTGGTGGGTGAGAAAGGGGGATGATGATGCAGAGGTGAGATGGAGGGGAGAGGTGGTGGGTGAGAAAGGGGGATGATGATGCAGAGGTGAGATGGAGGGGAGAGGTGGTGGGTGAGAAAGGGGGATGATGATGCAGAGGTGAGATGGAGGTGAGAGGTGGTGGGTGAGAAAGGGAGATGATGATGCAGAGGTGAGATGGAGGTGAGAGGTGGTGGGTGAGAAAGGGGGATGATGATGCAGAGGTGAGATGGAGGTGAGAGGTGGTGGGTGAGAAAGGGGGATGATGATGCAGAGGTGAGATGGAGGGGAGACGTGGTTCATTTGAAATGACAGAGGACAGGTGGGGCACATAGATAAAAGCCAGGAACAGACATGGGGTCCTGGACCATGCTCGTGTGTCAGGCGCAGGGTGAGGTGGCCTGCTCTGTACAGCACAGAGAACCAACCAGCCTGAGCTCTGCAGCAGTCAGATCTCCTGATGGACACCTGTGGGTCTCCTATCCATCCAGAGAGCCCCGAGGCTGAAGAGGACAGGAAAGACCCTCCCAATTGGAGAGGGCTGGCCACAGGGCAGGTAGCCGCGTGCAGGTCTTCAGAAGGCCCTCCTGTGTTCTGTGCACTTCCTCTTCCAGGCAGTTGGGAGAGGAATCCTCGTTTCCGCCAGCAGGACACTGTCTGCACCTCTGCTGCAGGATGGCTGGGCCTGGGGTTGCTGGCCGTGTTCTTGCCCCTCTGCTTGTCCTGGGTGGTGAAGCCAGTCTCAGGGTCATGGCCCTCCAGTGGGGCATTTCTGTACAAGCACACAGGACATGTCCTGTAAAGAAGAGTTTAAAATTGGCCGTGTGGCTGTCGGGTTATCTCTGAGGAGTGCAGAGAGTGTCAGTTTCCCATGCTGTGCGCACACCTGAGTGTGTAGGTGCTTCTGTGTGTACACACGTGTGCACAGGATTTTACAGGAAGGCTGCGTTTTTTGAACACACAGTGCTGGGATTCATGAACGCTAGGCCCGCACTGCACCACTGATCCACAGTCCCCAGCCCTGTTTAAATTTCATTTTAAAAACAGGATCTCTCTAAATTGCCCAGGCTGGCCTCGAGCTTGTGCTCCTCCTGCCTCGGCCTCCGGATAGCTGATATTGCAGTGTGCACCACCACGCCTGGCAGGAAGTCAATCTTCTGGTAATAACAATAATTTAAACAGCACCGTATGATGATTCAAAATGAAAACTGTAAGGGTGCTGCTAAGCTAGAGTTTTTATTCAAGAGGGTCAGGGCACCTCATTTCCATGCCGTTTAGAAGGACAGCCGTTTTAGACATTTGGAATCTTGGGATTTCTTTGTACTCTTAAACACGATTTAGGGTCCATAAGACTTTGGCTGATATGGATTATGCTGCTTCTTATTTACTGAGTTGAAAGTCAAACTGACATTTTAAAAATACTCATTTTAAAAGAAGTGTAATAAACTGAGTACATGGCAATATAAGCACCGTATTTTGAAAATAGCTTTTTTTTGAAATTTTTACATATCTCAAATATTTTCCGTGCTTCCTTAATGGAAGGTACCTTTTTCATCTTTGTGCATACAATCAATCTGGACCCCTTTTATTGAAAGTCTGGCCTTGTGCAGATTATCAGTTGGAAAAGAGATTTTAATAATCTTTCAGATGATGTCAGTGATTTTTCTGTGATGTTTCATTCAGATTCAACAAGTCGTGGTTTCCCAGGTGCCGCGACGGGGAAGTGGAAGCGTTCTCGTGACCTGACCCTTCCCTTTGGTGTTGAAATCGGTCTCTCCGTCCCGCCGTGTCTGCCTGCATGGTTTTATAACCTCGTTTTGGAGATCCTGGTTCACTAACAGATCAGGTCTCCAGAATGTTCAAGCCCTTCGTTGTAACAACATCACTCACAGCTGTGGGTCACCGTCTCCCAGAAAAGCCCAGATCCTGGCGCGTGATCAGCCTCGTGGCGGGAGAGGCCCGTTTTCTAAAATTCTCATTTTCACTTGGAAACTCATGTGGGTTTTGGCAACAGGCCCTCTTGGTTCTGTTTCTGTTTCTCTGGGTGGCTGGAGGCCTCTGGGTGAATTTTGTAGGAAGTTCTGCCAGATGCCTGACTCTTAGCCGTGGTGCTGGTCTGAAATGCTGGTGGGGGAGGAGGTCCCCAGAGGTCTGCCGCCTGCAGCCGCCTTAGGCCCTGTGTTGTCGGGGTGGCAGCCCCATGTCCCTGCGTGAGCAGGTCCCTGCAGTGTTCATGTCCCACAGCCTCTTGAGAAGCTGTCACCTGGGGACCTGGACCGGGCCCAGTGGTGGCTTCCTGGTGAGGGCACAGGCCATCGGCACAGCCAGGAGGAAAGGTATGTCACCTGCAGCTTGTGTGTCACCACAGCTAGAAAGGGAGCCCTGGGGCCATTCCCAGAGCAGGGTCTCTGCCAGCCCAGGGCCCGGGCTGTGCGGAGTGACCTCCTGGCCTGCCCCACCGTGCACCAGCCCGGCAGGACGCTCAGTGCGGGTCCAGGCCCGTGTGCAGGCTGTGCTGGAGGGACCTGCCTGGAGGAGACAGCCCTCCTGTCACAGCAGAGTGCACTCGGGGCGCCCTGAAGGGACACGGGGCCCCTGGGCCACCTGGGCTGTCTGCGCGGAAGTTTCTCTGTGGGACTTTACCCAGGCAAGACCACCTGGGAGGGGAGCTGGCATTGCTAAGGGCCGCAGTGCTGTCCCAGGTGGTGGCCCTAAAGGCCCGCCCAGCCCTCCCAGGCGACAGTCCTGAAACGGTGTGTGCTGGGCCCTCACCCTCCCACCCAGTGCCGCCACGGAGCTGTGCCGGTGGCCCACCAGGCTGTGCATCTGGCCTGCCTGCACGCTGGTCACCACGGCGTGAAAGCCACCGTGGGCAGGAGCACGGCCGGGGACCAAGAGCTGACTGCGAAGACCTGGGCATGTGTCTGGGACCCCATGCCAGGAGGGCGGGCAGGGGGCACACAAGTAGGAGGACAGCAGCAGAGGGGAGGGCCTCCTAGGGTGGGCACAAGTGCCCAGCTCCTCAGGGTGGCAGGCCCTCCTCCCCTCCTGGAGACTCCACTCGCTGCCGCCTGGACAGAGGAAGCCGCTCCCTCTGACCTCGAAGTGTCCTTGCGCACAGCTGTCCTTGCTGTCCCTGGGTGCAGCTCTGAGGCAGGCGCAGCTGGCCCCCCCGCC
>KZ294594.1:0-10988 GCA_002406435.1 Spermophilus dauricus | reverse complement strand
CCCGGGCCGGAGCGCCTCAGCCGGCTGAGTGTCTGCTGCCCGTGGCCGTCTGTGCGAATCTGGGGGAACCCAGCCTGGTCCCCGAGGCCCAGCCTCTTCCTGGGAACTGTCCCTGCTGCCCCGCCTGTTCTGATCCCTTGGGACACTGTTCCGTGCCCCGTCACCTGCCGTGGACCGTCCCTCTGTGTCCACCTCCACCTCTGTCTGGGCGTCTCCGCCCTCAGAAGGAGCTCTTGTGGGCCACAGGAAGTGCAAGGGTCCAGCCCGTGTCAGGGGAGAGCCCTGGGAGAGCTGCGGGCCTCCGAGTGCCCGGGAAGAGCAGGGCTGTGGGTGCCCGCTGCGGTGGGTGCCTGCCCTGGGACGTGGCCCGGTCCTCTATCTGCATCACAACCACTGGCCCTGGAGGGGGGCCGCTGCCCCTGGCCTGAGCTGGGAGGTGCCCTGCAGCGGCCTGCCCTCTGGCTCTCACGGAGGCCCCGGGCCCTTGGGGACTGGCTGTGCACAGGGCGGGTTTCAGTGGCCCTTAGTCCTGTGGGCTGTCCTGTCACCTTCCATTCCCCCCATCCCCCCACCCCCTGGTGCAGGCGACCCTGGCAGGCTGCTCCTGGGGACCACAGTGCTCTTAGGGAGGGACTCCTCATTCCTGTGGGCAGTGAGTTGGCTAATGGGCTGGGGAAGGGCGGGGCGGGCCAGGAGTCCATGTCCCGCTGCGGGTGGGCTGCAGCTCACCGCGGGGCTCAGGAGGGTGCAGAAAGAGGGACCCACCTCCGCAGCCCCAGGGGCCGGCTCTGAGGAGAAGGGGAGAGGCGTGAGAGAGGTGGTGGGTGAGAAAGGGGGATGATGATGCAGAGGTGAGATGGAGGGGAGAGGTGGTGGGTGAGAAAGGGAGATGAGGATGCAGAGGTGAGATGGAGGTGAGAGGTGGTTCATTTGAAATGACAGAGGACAGGTGGGGCACATAGATAAAAGCCAGGAACAGACATGGGGTCCTGGACCATGCTCGTGTGTCAGGGGAAGGGTGAGGTGGCCTGCTCTGTACAGCACAGAAAACCAACCAGCCTGAGCTCTGCAGCAGTCAGATCTCCTGATGGACACCCGTGGGTCTCCTGTCGGAGGGGTGGAAGGGTGTGGGGGTGCTGTAGAGGTGTCTGGGGGGCTGCAGGGATGGGCACCCACATGTGGACACCCAGTGCCAGCACGGGCCACCGGGTGCCCTCATGTCACCGTCCCCCGTGGCACAGTGATTGTCACCATCCTCCGGGACGCGCCACGCCTCGGTGTTCCTGGGGTTTATGTGTCACATAAGCTGGGCGCCCAGGGACGCAGGTTGGCACTATAGCACCCCGTCCCTGCCCTTTCCCACCACAGTACGTGAGACCTGTGCCGCTGTGACTTGGTGTCATGCCTGCAGGGCAGGGCGTGGTCTTGCTTTTCGTGTCCCTCCCCCGCTCCCTGCGTGTCCCTCCCCCGCTCCCCAGGTGTCCAGGTGTGGCCCAACAGATCCTTAGGACGTGGGTGAGGCCGAAGGCAGTGACCCGGGCAAGGCTTCGCTGCGTGTCCACGATGCTCTGGTGACGATGGACGCCCCCCCCCCCGCCGCCCGGGGGGGGGGCCACCCCAGCCGCTCTGCCACCCTCTCACCCAGAAGTCACGCAGCACCGTTGTCCCCGTGCGCACGTGCCGAGGAGGACAGCGCTCAGCCCCTCTGGGTGTGGGGGCGTGCACGGCATCTCGCTCTCTTGTCCCCACAGTGCCTGGTCTTGGAAGACGCTCCCAACGGGGTGGAGGCGGCCCTGGCGGCCGGGATGCAGGTGGTGATGGTCCCCGATGAGCGCCTGAGCCGCGACCTGCCGAGCAAGGCCCCCCTGGTGCTGCGTTCCCTGCAGGACCTGCAGCCCCAGCTCTTCGGCCTGCCCGCCTACGACTGAGGGCCACCGCGCTCCACGCCGCTCCCAGCTCGGCCCTTGTCCCCAGTGTCCACGCAGCCTCCGTGGATATTCCACCAAATGGATTAATCCACCAAATGGATCAATCCCCTGGTGATGTCAGCACCCTCAGGGTCCAATCCTGGCCTAAAAGCTCCCCCTTGAACCTTGCTGCGTGGGGACCCAGCCATCAACACAGGAGCCTCTGGGGGCATTTCAGATCCCTGCTGTGAGATTCCCATCACGGTGACAGGTGCCGGTCGGTCACAAGGTCGTCTGGAACCAGAAAGCTCACTGCACGTGAGCCTCGGAGCCTGGCTTTTTGGGAACTGCGAAGGGCACGATTCCCGAGGCCCACTTGGACGTCTGCAGCACTGTTTATGAGATGGTCCCCGTTTCATTACAACGTTTCCAGGTGTGCACACGAGGTGGATGCAAGTCCTGTACCCGTCCGCGTGGTGCTCGGAGTCGTGATGTCACCCTTTACCCCTGCCCTCCGAGACCCGCACAGGACCCCGAGTCCCTCTGCCTCTGTCCTTTAGCCACCGTGGGCTCAGCGGGCCAAGGGCACGGAGGCGAGAAGTGGGCCACGGGCCCTGGACGCAGCACACAGGCGCTCCGTGTCACTGCCCCTGGGGACGCTGTGCCCTTGGGGATGTTTTCTGATCACTGGGCCGTCATCCCGGGAAAGACCAAGGTCTCGACCCGCGAGTCCCAGGTCCTCACTCCACGAGGGTCTTCACCGAGTGACAGGCACATGGGCCCTCAGCGCTCACGTAGGATGCGTGTGTGGATGACTGACCGTCACCACCTTCTCGCCACACAACACCACGTGGAAGGTTCCAGAAACTCGCTGAGCTCTGCCCCCATGGGAATCTCCGTAGGTGTCCACGTCGGGTCAGCGGGCAGTGGGCGGGCGGCTGTTGCAGTGAAGAAGGTCTCCTGGCTCCCTTTGCCACAGCTCCACCCCACGCTGCGTGCCTCTCCGGAAGACGGCGCACCACCTTTACCTGCCTTACCGTGTCCCTCCTCAGGGTCGTCCTGTCGCTGAGAGTCTGTGGCTGGGATCCATCGGCAGGTCACGCCGCATCAGGTTCACGCTCGGCAGGGGCCACCCAGGGCTCGGCCCTCTCCCGGCTGCAGGCTTCTGCACCCCATGCACCCCCCCTCTGTGGATGGGGATGCCCTAGTGGGGCTCTCGGGTGTCCCACACAGGCCTGGTGTCAGAGGTCGGTCCCCAGAGGTGCGCTGTGGGCAGGTGTCAGACTGCAAGAGGCTCCGTGTCGGAGGAGGCTGTCCTTGGTCAGGTGTCCCCAAAGGGACTACGGCACCAGTCCTCGTCCTTCCCCTCCCCCTCCCCCTCCCTGCCTTCCAGGCTGCCACGAGGTGAGCAGCTGGGCCTCAGGTTCCCACCCTGGGGTGCTGCCCCACCACAGGCCAAACGGGCCAGGCAGGTGGAGTGGGACCCCAACCGTGAGACAGGATGACCCCTTCCTCCCTGTGTGTCTCCTTGAGGTCGCCCTCGGCCACGCAGACCTGCCTTCCACAGAGGGGGGCGGACTGCGTGAGTGCACCCCAGGGAGGGTCCCGAGGTGTGGGTGGAAGGTTCTCAGGTTACAGGATGCTCCTGAGGACTTTGTGGATGGAGGGGCCCACGCGTCCTAAAGCAGGTCTTCAGGACACCTCGGGGGACATCCCATGAGTCTGTGGCGTGCACAGCGTCGTCTTGTCCACCGGGCACAGACCTGTCATCTCCTTCATCAGCCACAGGGTTCACGACTTGCACCTGTTATGGGAATTGAATTCCATCGGGAAACACTGCCGGCCTGTGTGGGCAAGCCGCCCGGACACACGGACGAGCCGCACACCTTAGGGCACTTGTCCAGCAGGTGCAGCGTGCCCGGGTTGGCACTCGGGTTTCAAGGGGAGCCCCCACGGGCATTTGAGCTTGGTCCCCACAGGGGTGGCATTAGGGGGTGCCTTTGGGGAAGTGACCGGGGGTGAGGCCCTGTTCCCAGGAAGCTGAGGGGACTAGTGTGGGTGTCCCCTCTGTCCCTTCTGATGTGAGGTCCTAGGATTCAGATCAGGGCCCTCGGCAAACACCACCTCCCTGAGCCTCCGCCTGAGCATAAACCGCTGGCGCTGGCCTGAGTGGGGGCTTGGGAGAGCCCCGGGGCTGGGCCGGGTTCTGTGCCTGGCTGCAGCACCTCGGTGGTGGGTGCCCAGGGTTCCTTACAGTGTTCCACACGTTTTAGGTGGAGAGGGGGACGGGAGCAGGTGGGAGACGGCCTGCAGCAGGGCTCACTTGAAAACTGATCTGAACGAACCTTCAAACAAGCCTGTGAGGTGCTGGAGTGTCCCTGCCCGAGTCCCTCTGCTGCAGCGCTGACCCTGGGGGCAGGGAGAAGGGCTGGCGAGAGGGCCACCCTTCCACAGCGTGCCCCGTGGGCCGCTCCCCCAGCTCGGCCCTTGTCCCCAGTGTCCACGCAGCCTCCGTGGATATTCCACCAAATGGATTAATCCACCAAATGGATCAATCCCCTGGTGATGTCAGCACCCTCACGGTCCAATCCTGGCCTAAAAGCTCCCCCTTGAACCTTGCTGCGTGGGGACCCAGCCATCAACACAGGAGCCTCTGGGGACATTTCAGATCCCTGCTGTGAGATTCCCATCACGGTGACAGGTGCCGGTCGGTCACAAGGTCGTCTGGAACCAGAAAGCTCACTGCACATGAGCCTCGGAGCCTGGCTTTTTGGGAACTGCGAAGGGCACGATTCCCGAGGCCCACTTGGACGTCTGCAGCACTGTTTATGAGATGGTCCCCGTTTCATTACAACGTTTCCAGGTGTGCACACGAGGTGGATGCTGCATTTCCCTTGGGAACCGAACTTTTAGAGAAAGAGTGGAACGTCCGGCGAGTTCCCATGTTCTCCAGCCTCTCCACCAAGCTGCGAAGCTGGGTGCTCCCCTCCCTCCCGTTTTTATGCTGCAGGATTGGAACCCCAGGCCTCCCGCACACTAGGCAAGCGCTCTGCCCACGGACCTGTGTCCCCAGCAGCATAAGATAAAGCCTCTGCAAACACACAGACCAGGCGTCCGCTTCCTCCTTGACAGCTTCGCCATAGAGCTCCGAGTTCGAGTGTCATGCAGAGACTCACTTAGCCAAGTCCACTCGAGGAAGACAGGATCCACTCCATGTTCGTGTCTTAGTGAATCAAGGCGTAAGTAAACACATACACGTTTAACTAACATGACGATAATATCTGCTCACGAACCAATAGTAACTACAGAACTTGGTGGTGAAAGACACGTTTCATTTAAAACTCAGAAACAAACTGGGCACAGTTTGTAATTTTGGCTACTTGGGAGGCTGAGGCAGGAGGATCATGAGTTTGAGGCCAGCCTGGGCGACTTAGCAACACTCTGTCTCAAAAAATAATTGTTTTTAAGAAGTTGGGAACAGGCCAGATGCGGTGACACACACCTGTCATCCCAGCGGCTCAGGAGGCTGAGGCAGGAGGATCCCGAGTTCAAAGCCAGCCTCAGCCACAGCGAGGCCCTAAGCAACTCGGGGAGACCCTGTCTCTCAATAAAATGCAAAATAGGGCTGGGGACGGGGCTCAGGGGTCGGGTGCCCCTGAGTTCAATCCCTAGCACCACAAAGAAAAAAAGCTGGAAACAAAGTGTATTAGTCTGCTCTGACTGCCACGGCAAAATCCCACAGTCTGGGGGCTTAAACAACAGACGTGGATTGTCCCCCAGTCCTGGAGGCCGCGAGCCCAGGGTCCAGGCTGGACAAGGCTGGCTCCTCCGGAGGCCTTTCCCCTGGGCTTGCAGCCGCCGTCTTCTCCCTGTGTCCTCCTGGGGCCGTCCCTCTGTGTGCGTCTGTGTCCTCATCTCCTCCTCTACAAGGACCCCAGTCCTGCTGGGTCAGGGCCCCCCCGGGACCTCACTGCACCCCATCCCCTCTGCAGAGGTCCTGTGTCCACAATCCCGTGGGGGCTCAGGGCCTTCAGGGATCTGCAACACTGAGCCCGCTCTGCCAAACGGAAGGGGTGCCACCGTCAGGCCCTGGATCCTTCTGGAGCTCCGCTGGGTGACGGCTGCCGTCTCACGTGTTCGGGTCTCGTGCGGCAGACGGGCCGTGCTCTGCTGGAACATGTCTTCATTCTTGGCAGTCCACGTGACCCCGAGCCAGGCCCACACGGGCCGTAAGCCACCAAATGAGAGTATTCAGGCTCTGGGAAGCTCCATCCGAGCGTTTGCACGTGGAGCCAGATTTCTGACTCAGACCAGAATGCAGACACACCGACAGCAGGCAGTGTAGACGGCGGCCCTCCCACCAGGAGTCAGGTGTATCCGCGTTCACCAGAGAGTCAAGAGCCAGCCATCGCACAGTCTGGATGCCCACAGGGGGCCTCCCCTCCTCCTCCTTGGGTGCGGGCATGCTCCGTGTCTCCCCGGAAGCCAAATCGAGAAGCAGTGAGCTCACGGTGGGAAGCCTTACCCGCCAAGAAAGGCAGGGGCGTGAGACAGCCGTGAAACCGGAAACTCAGAGCCGGTTAAATTAAGTAGAAAGGCCCCCTCCCCTGTTCTGACCCCTGGGAATCCCACAGACTCGATTCCTACGGAAACAGCCGAGGGACGTTTGTGGAGCACCCGTCACCGTGGGGGTGGCGAGGGACGCACGGGGTCCAGGCCCTGGGTGACACACGGTGCAAGGAGGGGAAGCCCCCAAGTTTGACTCTCCAGATACCCTAAAGGTGGGGGCCCATTTTTCTCCGCACCCCCCCTGCATTTCTTAGGGTGGAAGATCTCCTTACAGTGTTCCACACGTTTTAGGTGGAGAGGGGGACGGGAGCAGGTGGGAGACGGCCTGCAGCAGGGCTCACTTGAAAACTGATCTGAACGAACCTTCAAACAAGCCTGTGAGGTGCTGGAGTGTCCCTGCCCGAATCCCTCTGCTGCAGCGCTGACCCCAGGACCTTAGAATATGACTGTTCGCAGATGACGTCTTTTAGAGACGTGACGGCGGCGCAGGGAGGCCCCGGGGGGCCCTGACCCGGCAGGACTGGGGTCCTCCTAGAGGTGGAGGCCAGCCCTGCCCATACCTCGGCCTCCAGGACTGGGCACCATGGATCTGTGTCGTGAAGTCCCCGAGGCTGGGAGCTTTTGTTATAGCTGCCAAGAAAACCGGTACCTCTGTGCTGTGCATTAGGCGTGCTTTTGATGGATGACCTTGACATTCAGACTTGACATCACATACAAAGCGTTGGACTGAAGTATCTTTCATCTCTTGCCCATCTTTATTAGGGGGACGAGGGACGTGGGATGATCATTCTTGTTGTGTGAAATTTAGATTTGTCTGACTCCGTGTACGGTCCCTGTGGGTGCCGCGCAGGACTCCTTGTGTGGAGAGGAGACAGGGACACGGGTGGTGACTTCCACCCTCCGGGGCCGAGAGAGAACAAGTTGTTCAGGCCACTCAGTCTGGGGAGCTTCGTTATGACGGCCCTGCAGACCAATCTGAGGGCTTTCTGACAACGTGCGTGAAACTGTGCATTTGGAAATCATCATCCAGCGGGGAGTTAAAAACAAGCAGGGCAGCCAGGCTCGGAGGTGCACACCCGTCATCCCAGCGGCTGGGGAGGCTGAGGCAGGAGGATCCCCAGCTCAAAGCCAGCCTCCGCAACAGCGAGGCCCTCAGCAATTCAGGGAGACTCCGTCTCTAAATAAAATACCAAAAAGGGCTGGGGATGGGGCTCAGGGGTCGAGGGCCCCTGAGTTCAATTCCTGGTACCCCCCCCCCATCAATGTTATTTGGCCTGGGTCTGGGCGTCACGTCCGTTGATACAGTGATTTCCGTATGATGCATGAGGAAAAGGAATAGTATTGTCCTCAAAGCAACTGTGCCTGGTCATCAAGAGGACAAATGACAATGACGGCTGGGAGGGTGGGGGTGAAAGACCCACGGATCTGTTGTGGGTGGCAGAGACAGTCCGAGATTCCCCCCAAAAGACTAGTATGGAACCCGCCTGTGACCCGGCCCTCCCCTCCTCAGCGTTCGTCCAGGAGACGTAGAATCAGCGCACCATCGGGGTACAGCCCTCTAGTGTCACAGCACCCACTCACAGCAGCCCAGCGTGGACCCGGGCAGCTGCCCACTGTGGACGGGTAAAGAAACTGCCGTCGCGGCCACAAAGGAGGTTCGCGGCCAAGAGAAGGGTGGGTGGTGCCGGGCGGTGATCCGTGCTGGAGCTGAGACCGTCCTGCCAGGGAGAGGAGCCAGAGCCGGGAATCAGGGCGGAGGGTCCCCTCAGGTGGGCGGGGGCTGGGCGTGGGGGAGAAGGGACCCCAGGAGCTGCAGGGGCCTCTCCAAGACGGGAAGAAGACCCACAGGTAGAGGGAGGAGCTGGGGGTCGAGGACGGGGCGGGAGGAAGTCTCCCAGGCTCAGCTCAGCAATAGGTCCTGGGTGGGCGTGAACCCAGAGCTCGCGTTGCACCCCAAAGAGGACGGACTCAAACTCCAAAACTAGAGTAAAGGGAGAGGGCTTTAGTCAGCTTTCTCTCTGCTGTGACCAGAACACTCGACAACCAGAAACAGAGGAGGGAAAGTTGACCTGGGGCTCATGGTGTCCAAGGTCCAGTCCATGGTGGCCGACTCCATGGCTCTGGCCCAAGGGGAGCAGAACAAAATGGCGGCAGGGCCTGGAGGAGGAGAGCAGCTCAGGACAGGGCACCAGGGAGCAGAGAGAGCTCTGCTCACCAGGGACAGGACAGAGACCCCCAAGGCACAGCCCAGGGACCCCCTCCTCCAGCCACACCCCACCTGCTGCAGTCACCACCCAGTGAGTCCATCCAAGTGGATTAATCCACTATGAGTCTACACCCAGTGAGTCCATCCAAGTGGATTAATCCACTATGAGTCTACACCCAGGGAGTCCATCCAAGTGGATTAATCCACATACGAGGTCACACTTGTTACAACCTAGTGTTCTTACCTCGAATCTTTCTTGCACTGGGCCACACATGCGGATTGGGGGACACTTCATGTGTCAGCCGCAACAGAGAGGGAACATGGCAGTAGCCCGTGTGTGGGTGAAGATGGCTACCGCGGTTCAGATATGCAGTGTCCCTGAACCTCGTTTGTGGAGGGCTGGGTCCCCAGTGCAGCAGAGTTCAGAGGTGCGACTTTTAGGCAGCGATGGGATCACGGGGCTGCTACCCACATCGGTGGATTGAATTAATCCACTTGATGGACTGGTCCATTGGAAGCTGAGTGAACTGAGGGGAGGTGCGACCTCTTTGGAGGGAGTGGGTCACTGGGGGCCGGGCACAGAGGGCCCATCGTCCCCTGCCCCGTCTTCCTCTCTGCTCCCTGGTGCCAGGAGCCGGGCAGGGCCCCTCCGCCATGATGTCTGCTGTCCTTGGGCCAGGGCAGAGCTGGTGGTGGACTGAAGCTTTGAGGCCGGGAGCCAAAAGGAACCTTCTCAGGTTGTGGTCAGGCTTGTCGGCCAGCGAGGATAAGGTGCCCACGCCGGGCGATGCACACCAGGTCGTGTGCACACGAGTGTGAGTCTGCGTCAAAGTCCCCTGATTTGCATTCTGCGCTCCCATCCTCCTCTGGGCGGGGACGGAGAATCGGGGGTCAGGTGGCCTACCCACGCGCGCTCACACACACACCCCGAGATAAATCTTCCGAGTATTCACTGAAGATCAGCTTCGAAGAGCTTTAGATCAAAAAAGAAAAACAAAACGTGGACGTTTCTGAGGTTCTTAAAGGCCTCGGGTTCATCTCTGTTGAAATCACGTTTTCAGAATCCGTCCCGGAAGCCCGCCCCTGGCCCACCCCCGCCCCGCAGCCCGCCCCGCAGCCCTGTGCCTTTGGTCAATGGAATGAGATGGAATTGCCAATTAGGAACCTAAATGAAGGGCATCGATCCACTCCGGGGGCCCTGAATAGGCTGTTGGAGTGCTGCATCCAATTCCACTTGTAAATAGGGGCCTTTCTCTGCGGCGGGGCATGCCCTCGCGGGTGACGGTCCCCAGGGATCTTTTCTGTCACCACAGGCTAAATGGAAACCCATCCCGAGGGCGAAATAGGGGTGCAGGTGTGAGCATCCGTCACCTGTGACCTTGGGCTGGGTGAGTGTTCTCCATAGGCCCTCACCCCCCGGTGCTGCGCCCGGGCCATCGACACGTTGTCTGCTGCATTTGTCATTGTTTAGGTGTCTCCTTTACTGAAAAACCCAGGTCTGTAGGTCAGCACCACCAGGCTGCGGTCCTCGTCCTTGTTCCCGAGCCCCAGTGACTTTCTCGGACACCGAACGTGGCCCTGCCAGCCGGTTACCTCTGGTGGCTGACGGCGGCTGGTGCCGTGGGGTCCCGTGACCACAGGACTAGCAGCACGTCCCCCGCGCTGGCTGCCTCTCTGCACACAGGCTGATTCCCAGGGCCACCTCCGAATCCCTGCCCGCCCCGACGTCCCCACATCAACTCTGCGGGGGCTGCTGCCCCGCCTCCCGGGTGGGCTCCACGTCCTGGTCCCTGAGTGCTCTCCCTGCAGCGGGAGCCCCCGCGTGACCCGGCTGCCCAGGCGGCCCGGGGGTCATCAGGGCAGGTGTCCACCACACACGTCCGTGTACGGAAGGATGGACTTCCTGCTTGGCAGAGGCAGCGTGAGGACAGTCCCTTAGCCTGGGTCAGAGGGGGTCTCTGCAAAGCTGAGCTCAGAGAGTTCCAGGACCAAGTCCAATAGGAAAAGCCAAGTGATGTCCCCGAGCGGCGGACACTCAGAAATCGACGTTACTTTGAAACATCCAGAGCTGAGCTGAGGGAAATACGTACCGGACTCCTGCCCTTGAAGCCACAAAACACTGCTCAGAGAAAGACAAGGAGAACATTCAGAGGTGGACACTGTCCCTGGCTCCCTAAGGTCCCCTTGGTTGTCCCCACCCTGATCTGTAGCACAGTCTTGACCCAAACCCCGACGGGCGTCTTCCTACAGCTCGGCGAGCTCATTCTGCCTGCACTGACCACCGAAACAGACCAGGAGAGCCACCG
>KZ294593.1:1445259-1471502 GCA_002406435.1 Spermophilus dauricus | reverse complement strand
GCTAATAGGTTTTCCTTGAGAAAAAATCCAAAAAGCCGTTACTCTCATCTTGGCACGGTAGTGCTGTGTGATGAGCCCAGGCAGGCTTGTGTAGAGAGCACCATGCAGCATAGCTGGGCACCAGGTGGGTTCTGCATTGATAGTCTGTCTTTTAAACCCACCACATTAAAAATTTGGAGCTTCTAGCCAGGCACCATGGTGCACACCTATAATTCTGGCAACTCAGGAGGGTAAGGTAGGAAGAATACATGTTCAGTACCAGCCTCAGCAACTCTATGAAACCCTGTCTCAAAATTAAAAGGGCTAGAAATGAACCACATGATACATACCTTAATTTCAGCAGCTCAGGAGGCTGATGCAGGAGGATCACAATTTCAAAGCCAGCCTCAGCAGCTTAGGTCCAAAGCAACTTAGCGAGACCCTGTCTTTAAAATATAAAAAAAAAGGTCTGGAAATATAGCTCAGTGGTTAAGTGCCCCTGGGTTCAAACCCCAGTATTAGAAAAGGGTGGTGGTAGCTAGGGATGTAGCTAAGCAGTAGAACACTCTTGGCTCAGTCCCCAATACAAAAATAAGAGAAATAAGTTGGGGCTCTTTTACAGTAGAACTTTCTTTATGACTCAGGTTGACTCGTCTTCCTATAACACAATGTCAGGAGGTCAAGTCCTGACACACTGGGACATCTCTTCATTTATGAAAGCAGTGCTGCTGCTTGTTTGCTGTTGTGTCCTGTTTTCAGGATTGGTGACTGATATGTGCTGGTCTTTTGTTTGTGACACTTGCTCCTACCTGGCACCTAATAGTGATACAGTGATACATCTACTGCTCCCACTGGGAGGCTCAGGGCTCCATCTGAACCAGCAAGTCCTTGGGCGCCACAGCCCCTGCTCAAATCCCTCCGAAGCCCTGATCACAGTGGTGTTCTTTGATAAGCTGTTGCTTATGGTTTGAGCCACCCTGTCTGTGGGAGGAGTGGCTGTCTGTGTCAGTGCAGGTAATGAGCACAGCCAGCTCCTTCCAGATGAGAAAGGCTCCCGTGCCCTCCCCTCTCTGTGTTGTGCTGCCTTACCAGCTTGCTGGAAGAAGACGGCCTTCCAGAGCCCTGGCCTCAGTCCTTCCACTGTGGTGTAAAGCGACTAGACCCAGGAAACCTGAGTCCACCCAAGCTGGGGGCAGAACTTCACACATGGAGCTGGGACATGAAATCTCCATGTGGGGACTCTAACCCCTTGCTGTTGGCTGTCCTGGTTCTGTGTCACACAGATGGCCACAGTAGATCCAGAGTGACCAGCGCGTGGACAGTGTCAGACCTGGACGTCAGGCTTGACTGCAGCTCCTTGGGGCACTCTGCAAGCCCACTCGTAAAGTGTATGTGGGCTGACGGGCTTAGCGGGGTGCTTTTGATCTCCTTTCACACAGACTGAATCAACAATCATTTGTGTTTCCAAACTGACAACGGGCACGACTATGGGTCAGGCTGGCTCCATGTTCATCACATCTGGACATGGAAACAGCACTGTGCAAATAGGTGTCTCTTCCCAGGCAGGTGTGGAGTTAGGCCCCAGGCCCAATCACTGGCCGGGAGAGTTGGACACCAAGTTATAGGCCCTGCCACACAGGGTTTTGGTTATGGAGAGTGTTTGCTTCTTTTTCAAAAGTTTATATGAGGACAGGGGATATCACTGAGTTGGTAGAGTGTGCACAAGGCCCTGGGTTCAATACCCATCACCACCCAAAAAAAAAAAAAAAGTTAACATGATTTTGAGTTCATGATGAGGCTTTCAGTTTTATGTTCAGTGCAAGAATCTCCCATCACAATGAAAAGTATTACAGTAATAAGAAGCAGCATCTGGCCTTTTGTGTCTCCAGCTCTGTCCTCAGGAAAGGATATTACTTCATAATTTCATAAAAACTTCCATTGGTGTGGGCTTTCAGAAGCCACTGAACATCCACGTGCCCTCAGACCCTGAAAGGATAGAAATCCAGGTCCTTTGGCTGGCACCTGCCCCTTCTGCTTGTCTCACAGGGTCTCAAGTGGGCTCTGCTTTTCCCTGCCAGCACAGAATGCTCCTCTCAGAGGACACTGAGAGGATGGAGGCACACGCATGTGTGGTCTGCAGGAGGCTGACAGCTTGTGCTGGCCCAGATGCTGGCTGAGGCCTGGTGGCTTGGCTGGTGCCCTCAGCCCTGTAGGAATCATTCAGCAGCACCACTGTGGGTCAGGCTGGCTCCAGAGCAGCCTGTGTGTGGCTTGCTGCACTCAGACTGTGCCAGAGCACATTTGGGAAGCTTACTCTTCATGTTTTGGCTCATTTTTGGCATGAAGACAAATAGTTGCCTGTGCTTCTTAGTTACCCCTCCTACTTATGCTGATTTCTGCCCATCCCAAACTGCTGGTGGCTAGAGCAGTCTCCACATCAGAGCAGTTCAGCACCTTGCCTGTTGAAGCGAAGTAGGTGTCCACTCAGGGTACACATCTGTGATCCATAGATGCTATGACACACACAGGTCATGGTGTGTGGCCCCACATGACTAGGGAGCACCTCTGCACCCTTTTTCAGTTTGGAAAATGCTCTATAAAAACAAATCTTTTCAGTGGCTTTCCTGGAAACTTGGGGATGATGACGGCTTTCTAATCACTGCAGCACTCAGTGGGAACTGTGCTGGCCTCTTGTGATTGCAAATTATTTTAGTAGAAAAGACTTCCTCACTAAAGGAGAAACTTGATTGATCATGCTACTAGTATAGGTCAAACCTGTTAGGAAATCAAAAGATAAATCTTTAAGAATTAAAAAAAAAAAGATCTTTTTTTTTTTTTATTGCTGAATGCAATTGTATTTATAAACAGTGTTCAAAAGCTAAGTGCTGGTGCTTGGTTTATTCTGTGGGTTTAATGGACTTGACCTGTACTACAGTGGGTGTAGCCTGTCCTACACCAACCTTAGCATGGTCTTTGAGTTGCTAGCCTTGCTGGCCACACTGGCCAGGAGTTACCCACAGAGGATGCCCCTGGGCTTGTTCACAGGCCTGTGGGGGTCTGTGCGGATTGATAGCTCCATGTGCCAGATGGTGGTTGTCCATTTGGTTAACAGAGCTCTCTCAGAATGTGAAGTCCCAGTGCTATTTTTATTTCTGGCAGGGTGTACTTTTAGGTTGGTTCAACTAATATCAAGAAAAATTTCACTTAAATTCTGTGCTCTTTTCAAGCTAATGATGGAAGCTGGCCAACATTAAAGCAGAATTCTGGCTCTTCGATGAAGCCGGCGCAGATGGCCAATGTGGATTGGAAGGACCCAGGCGTGGAGGGGGCTCTAAAGCAGGGTGCGATCTCAAGCCAGCCTCTGCCCTTGTCTGCACTGGGAGCCACAGAGAAGATGGTAGGCCATCTGTACTAGGAGTTTAAGGACCAGCCCCTTCTGCCTTAGTCATACTCAGAATTTGAGGCAAATTAATACACATTACCCCCAGAATCCTAGAGTCACTATACCTTTAGGGCCTGTGCAGACAGAACACAAGTGCACATGACTTTTGCCTCAGTTTTACAAATGATGAGCCCAACAGTGTTCCCTGTGTCATAATCACAAGCTGATTTGAAGGATTTCAGATCTTACTGTGGATTCTTTTGCAAGTATGGGTATAAATGTGCTTCACTTTTCAAAGGGTGACTTTGTTTTTCTTCTCAACACCTAAATTTAGGGTGTGGATATTGGTAAAGGACCACCTCCCATCCCTGGTGCAGGCAAGCCGCTGCCTCCAAGCTATGGAACATACCCAAGTCCTGCACCCCTGGGCCCAGGATCAGCAAGTTCCCTGGAGAGGAGGAAAGAAGGCAGCTCACCCAGACCCAGTGCAGGCCCACCCAGCCGGCCGAAGCCTGCCCCGCTGCCCCCTACAGCCAGTGTCCCACAGCCAGGATCCTCACAGCAGATCCAGCAGAGGATTTCTGTGCCTCCATCTCCCACATCCCCGCCAGCAGGGCCCCCTGCCTTTCCAGCTGGAGATGGTAAACCCGAACTCCCACTGACGGTGGCCATTAGGCCCTTCCTGGCTGATAAAGGATCAAGGCCACAATCTCCCAGGAAAGGACCCCAGACCGTGAATTCAAGTTCCATATACTCTGTGTACCTCCAGCAAGCCACACCACCTAAGAATTACCAACCAGCAGTGCACGGCACCTTAAACAAGTCAGTTAAAGCAGGTATGATGAGTTTATCCCCTCCTCGGGGGGCTAGGAAGTTATACTCTAATTAAGAAAGTACAGATTCACATCCTGACATTGGAGCCACTTGCTGTTTAGGTTAAAGCAAAAGCTTACATTTCTTACATACATCTCTCCGTGGGTGTCGGGTGGATGAGTGGGCGCTTTGCTGCTCTGACTACCTTTCTGACCACCCTCCCACACTACGTGGAAATCCAGCTTCTAGAAGGGTGAGATTCTAGGAATAAGCCTGCCCCATTGCCCCCCACAGCCAGTGTCCCACAGCCAGGCTCCTCACAGCAGATCCAGCAGAGGATTTCTGTGCCTCCAAGTCCCACATACCCGCCAGCAGGGCCCCCTGCCTTTCCAGCTGGAGATGGTAAACCCGAACTCCCACTGACGGTGGCCATTAGGCCCTTCCTGGCTGATAAAGGATCAAGGCCACAATCTCCCAGGAAAGGACCCCAGACCGTGAATTCAAGTTCCATATACTCTGTGTACCTCCAGCAAGCCACACCACCTAAGAATTACCAACCAGCAGTGCACGGCACCTTAAACAAGTCAGTTAAAGCAGGTATGATGAGTTTATCCCCTCCTCGGGGGGCTAGGAAGTTATACTCTAATTAAGAAAGTACAGATTCACATCCTGACATTGGAGCCACTTGCTGTTTAGGTTAAAGCAAAAGCTTACATTTCTTACATACATCTCTCCGTGGGTGTCGGGTGGATGAGTGGGCGCTTTGCTGCTCTGACTACCTTTCTGACCACCCTCCCACACTACGTGGAAATCCAGCTTCTAGAAGGGTGAGATTCTAGGAATTTTGTTTTTCCTCCTGCTTTGTGGAAACTTGTGCTAGAAGCTATCTGGTGAGCAGAGGCCAGGGGTAAGCCTTGACCAATGCCTTCTGGGCTTCCTCTCTGTGACTAAGCCAGACCTGGGTGTGGGTGAGTTGAGGAGGGTGTTACTTCTTTGGAGCCCCCCCAGCCCATGGGGGAGAAAAGCTGTGGGGGTGGGTGAGGCCCTTCTAGGAAAGCAAATGAAAGAATGTAGTTCAGTGCCATACACCCTGAGCTGAAAGTGCCTCTGACCCTCGCAAGAGGGTCCTTTGGGCCAGATCTGGGTTGGGCTGCCTCAGGTGTTCTCAGGCTCTGACTGCAGTGTGCAGACTCATAGTTCTTGGGTTCCCGGGTGTGCCCAGGACCTCCCAGGTGGCATACAGTGTTATCAGTGGGCAGGATTCTGGCTCCTGGGGAAGCTCCTAGGCTACCAGGTCCCACCTTCCTGCTCCCGGAGCCAGTGTCCTCATGTTGTCTTGTCTAAGGCTCACACATGAGTGTAGCAACTTTATTCTTTCCCTTGGCTGGAAAACAAAGCAGGCTTGTTGAAGGCAGCGAGTCAGATCAGCAGCCTTTTTTGCCTTTGAAAAAACCCACTTCTAGGAACCTCAATATAAAAGCCACTACACTGGAGAGAGATTCACCTTGCAGAAGGAGCCAGAGGAGGTTCTTGTAAGATAAGATTTCCACGGGGTTTAAAATCAGAATCCTCAACAGCAGTAGGAACCCATCTCTGATGGAGTAGGTGCTTAGGGACTAGCCCCAAGACCCAGCAGCCAAGTTGAAATTGTGCCCTATCCTCTGTCTCTCTTCCAGTGTATGGCAAGCCTGTCCTACCATCTGGGTCAACATCTCCATCGCCCTTACCCTTCCTTCATGGGTCACTGGGCATAAGCACCTCACAGCCTCAGCCATCTTCAGAATGTGCTGAGAAAGAGCCAGAACAGGAGGGCCCTGCTGCACCTGGAGAGGGCAGCTCGGTGGAGAGCCTGCCGCGGCCACTCAGCCCCACCAAGCTCACACCCATCGTGCACTCACCGCTGCGCTACCAGAGTGATGCGGACCTGGAGGCCCTGCGCAGGAAGCTGGCCAATGCACCCCGGCCCCTGAAGAAGCGCAGCTCCATCACAGAGCCAGAGGGCCCCAGTGGACCCAACATCCAAAAGCTGCTGTACCAGCGCTTCAACACCCTGGCTGGTGGCATGGAGGGCACCCCTTTCTACCAGCCCAGCCCCTCACAGGACTTTGTGGGCACCTTGGCTGACGTGGACAATGGAAACACCAACACCAATGGCAACCTGGATGAGTCTACTTCTGCCCAGCCCACAGCCCCACTCCCTGAGGAGCCTGCCCCATCCTCAGATGCCAACGATAATGAGCTACCTTCCCCTGAACCTGAGGAACTCATCCGTCCCCAAACCACCCACCAAACTGCTGAGCCCGCAGAGGATAACAACAACAATGTGGCCCCAGTCCCCTCCACAGAACAGATCCCAAGCCCCGTGGCTGAAGCCCCATCTCCGGGAGAAGAACAAGTCCCTCCAGCACCTCTTCCCCCTGCCATCCACCCACTGGCAGCCTCAGTGGTGGGTGTCCTTGTGAGATGAAAGCAGGACTCCCCTCAGCACTCACCTTGTTAGGGGCCAGGCGTGTCCCTGCCACCCACAGTTAGGTCTGAGAGGGCTGTCAGGGTAAGGAGAGACCAAGGGGCCCAAAGGAGGGGTGCACAGTGCCCCTTGGAGGCTGCCTTTGGGACCTGGGAAATGGGCAGAAGGAGGGAAGAACCTTCTGGACAGAGGCCCCTAGGTGAGTCAATTTTGGTGGACCAGAGAGCAGCTGGGTGTCCTCTCAGGATCCAGTAGTCCTTTCACCTGCAATCTCAGTGCTACTGCTGACAGCTATGTTAGGTGTCCCTAAGGATGAGCTGCCAGCTCCCTGGGAGCTGCATCTGCCTAGCAGTTGGCTGTGATAGACCCCATTCCTTCCCACAGGGTCTTCCAAAAAAGTAGGCTAGCAACTCACACCAGCCATTGCCTTCTGTGAGAATAGTCAGGAGCTCAGGCCCATGCCACTGCCCTCCTCAGGTAGCCCCTGGGCTGCTCTTGGAGAGCCACTGCCTTAGGGTTTAGTTCCTGCTGTTCCTTCCTATGGGTTTAGGTCTTGGACTAGCCCTCACTTCATAGGTCAGCTGGACATTGAAGCATGCTTCCTTTCCACAGAGCAAGCGGACCAACCTGAAGAAGCCCAACTCCGAGCGGACAGGGCATGGGCTGAGAGTACGCTTCAACCCCCTGGCACTGCTGCTAGATGCTTCTCTGGAAGGAGAGTTTGATCTGGTGCAGAGGATAATCTATGAGGTGAGCCACACCCACCCCATGGGTGCTGCAGGGGATGGAGGACTGGCTCTAATGTGTCCCATGTCCTTGTCCTAGGTGGAGGACCCCAGCAAGCCCAATGATGAAGGGATCACCCCACTACACAACGCGGTCTGTGCCGGCCATCATCATATTGTGAAGTTCCTGCTGGACTTCGGGGTCAATGTGAATGCTGCTGATAGTGACGGATGGTGAGGGCCCCCAGCGGGTTAGGTTGAGGCTCACTTTCTCCTACCTTATAAAAGGAAAAAACACAGGTCAAGAAAATTGGGGGGACTGGGGATGTGGCTCAAGCGGTAGCGCGCTTGCCTGGCATGCGTGGGGTGCTGGGGGTGCTGGGTTCGATCCTCAGCACCCATAAAAAAATAAAGATGTTGTGTCCACCAAAAACTAAAAATAAATATTAAAAATTTTTTTTAAATAATAAAAAAAGGAAAATTGGGAAGTATGTATGGCAAGAATACCCATCAGTCATTCCCCAAAAGACAGCTGTTGCCAGCATTTTGTTGCATATCTTTCTTCTAATTATTCACTCTTCCTTTATTCAGACATTTTGTATGAAATACGAATTCACATGTATGAATATGTGAACAGTAAATCCAGAAAGCCCCCTTTGTTATTGGTTTAGGTGTATGTGTTCTTGTTTCCATTTGCCTTCAGGATCAGGACTCGGCTGCTGTGCAGGGCCTGTGGTCTCGTTGGGGGTATTTTGAACTTATAGCTCTCACTGTGCTGTTTGTCTTTTTAAAAAAAATTATTATAAAATATACATAAGATTTGCCATCTTAGCCGTTTGTAAAGGTCCACTCAGCATGTTAAGTGTATTGACATTTCTGTGCAGTGAGCATATTTATAAGCCATTCCTTAAACTGTTCTCTGCCTGTCCCCTTCTCAAAAACTGATATGTGGCCAGGCACGGTGGCACACACCTATAATCCCAACAGCTTGGGAGGCTGAAGCAGGAGGATCATGAATTCAAAGCCAACCTCAGCAGCGAGGCGCTAAGCAATTCAATGCAACTCTGTCTCTAAATAAAATACAAAAAAGGGCTGGGGATGGGGGTCAGTGGTTAAGTGCCCCTGAGTTCAATCCCTGGTACCAAAAAAAAAAAAAAATCAAAAAAGAAAATTGATATATGGTCCACAATCCATCAGTGGAGGTCAGACCTTTAAAAACACATGGAGAAACTTGCCCAGTACGAAGGCATGGTACCTTTGTAAGGATTCCTTTGAGGGTAGCATCACACAGGAGCCAGGTAGCCCTGGACAGCACCAGACCCACACCCTTGCCCCTCTGGTTCTAGGACACCACTACACTGTGCAGCCTCTTGCAACAGCGTGCACCTCTGCAAGCAGCTGGTGGAGAGTGGAGCTGCCATCTTTGCCTCAACCATCAGTGACATCGAGACTGCTGCGGACAAGTGTGAGGAGATGGAGGAAGGCTACATCCAGTGTTCCCAGTTTCTGTATGGTATGTAGGGTGTCTGGTGCATCTTGGCTTCTTCACTCAGGCAGGGCAGCATCGTGTGCAGAGGTGCTGCCACAGTAATCCCAATGGCCAGAGAGTGTGCTTGAGTGCTCCCGGTCTTTGAAACTGGGTACGCTGCCCACTCACTCCTGCAAACATATTTGAATATCCACATTGTCAGAAGGATTCTGTGCTGTTGCTAAAAAGTAAAAGTGACCTCACTGTGCTTTGCACAGAGGTTCCCCTTGGGGCACAGGGGCTGGGTGTGTGGATGGCTGGGCAGCACTCATCTGTTCACTGGCTGCTGTGGCGCACCAGCACTTGCAGTGGGGCCACTCCATCCCTGTGCTGGCCTGGAGTTGGCCACGTATCCCCTGAACCATTTGATGGGTGAAGCTCTTCCCCTGATCAAGCTGTTGTAGCCAGGGTCAGGTTTCCCCAGAGCTTGGATGTTTTCTCTGTTCCAAGGGTTAGGCAGTCATAGGCATTCATTCTATATATGCCAAGCCCTGTGGTAGGCCCTGGGAGAGTGACCTAGAGCCAGCTGACAGGTTCCTGCATTGTAGTGGGACTCAGCAAGCACAGAGGCTGCCATCACAGCAGCACCTACTGAGGGAAGATGGCTCCCCAGTGTGACTCTGCTGCCTCTAGAAATGAAATGTCCCACAGAAGATCCTTTCTCCTTTCTCGGGGCACTCCATGTAGTGCTTGGCCATGCATTCACTCTGCAGCCACAGCACAGGGTCGTGAGCAGTTGCTGCTGCTTAGCCACCAACTTCTGAAAGTTTGTTCTAAGTTTTAAGTTTTATCTTAAAAAATGCCCTTTAGAACAACGTACCTCTACCTCTGGAACCAGCATTTCAGTAGAACTTCATATCCAGGAGTTCCACATCTGGATTCAACCTATACAATGGATCAAAATCTGAAAAGCCAGGCATGGTGGCACATGCTTGTAATCCCAGCAGCTCAGGAGACTGAGACAGGAGGATAGCAACTTAGCAAGGTCCTATCTCAAAATTTTAAAATAAAAAGGACTGGGGAAGTAGTTCAGTGACAAAGTGCTCCTGGGTTCAGTCCCCAGTACAAAAAAGAGAAAGAAAATATCTGAAAAACAGTGACATCTGCACTGAATGTATAGATTCCCTTTTCTTGTCATTATTCTCTAAACCCACTTACCTTGCATCAGGTATAGTAAGTAATCTAGAGATGATGTACACAAGGACACATGTAGGTTATATGTGGACACCACTGCCATTTTGGCAAGGAGGACTCGAGCACCTGAGGATCTTGGTATCTGCAGGGTTTCTGGAACCACACCTCATGGACACAGGGAAAGTGTACTATCTTGCAGGGATGGAGAGAGGGTTGTGTGCAGTAAGCTGAAGGGCTCAGCTAGGCCTGGGAAGTGTCAGGTGGAATGACCCTGGTTTCTAACCTCACTGGCCTGCGGCCCGTGTGAGCCACCTTGAGCAGCAGAGTGTCGCCTTGTTCCTTGGTGGGCTGCTTTCTCTGGACTGCCCTTGCTGAGGCCTTACTGTGGCTTTCTGGTCCCAGGGGTACAGGAGAAGCTGGGAGTGATGAACAAAGGTGCAGTCTACGCCCTGTGGGACTACGAGGCCCAGAACAGCGACGAGCTGTCCTTCCACGAAGGCGATGCCATCACCATCCTGAGGCGCAAGGACGAAAGCGAGACTGACTGGTGGTGGGCTCGGCTCGGGGACCGGGAGGGCTATGTGCCCAAAAACCTGCTGGGGGTAAGCACGTGGTATGCTAGAAGGTTATGTTGGAAAGTCGGCTGGTTTTGTGTACTTGGCCAAAGTCACAGGATCCCCCTCTTGGCATGGGTTCTGGTTCTATTGGGGACCAGGGCAGGGGGCACCTTTCTTAAAGCTTCAGCAGCCTGCTCTGCACATGGGCAAGCCCCTGCTCTGCAGAGTTGAGGTGCTGGGATTCAGGCAGAGCTCTTGGAGATGACTGGCCTGCACCCACCCCTGGAGCAGCTGGGCCATGTGGAGGCCAGGAGCACTGGCCAGCTGGTGCCCAGTGTGCTCTGCTCATGGCACACTTTGGCAAGCAGCTAGGCCACCCACCTAGACCTTCCCCATCTTGACAGGTGGCGGGCTGGGGCAAATTCTGTAGGTTGCCAGCTGTCTCCTTCATGGCAGAGGGCCACCCTGCTTGCTTTTCCCATGTGCTGCAACAGGACTGTCAGGTGTTCCTCATCCACTGGCAGGTGCCTGCCCTGAGGGAGCTTATGCTGTCAACGGCCTAGTGGACAGTGATGCATTTTAGGGTGGCATGAAGTGCTGCCAGAAAGATAGGAACAGATCACTCTGGGGTGGGATCCTTTGAAATAGTAGTTTGGGAGAGTCTCAGAGGAGAGGGGCAGCTATGTTTGGGCCAAGGAGGACAAGCCTTCCGGGGGCATGCAGAGGCAGATGTGAAAGGCCCCTGGAGGCCAGTTCCTGGTCACCCCAGCTGTGTCCATTTCTTCCCAGTTGTATCCACGGATCAAGCCCCGGCAGCGAACACTTGCCTAAGCTTCCCCCTGGAGCACCACGGTCTTGCTGGCTCCCAGGAGCTGCTGAAGAGGATCAGCTGTCCGGGGAAAGCTGACGCTAGGATGGCTTCATGGTGCTCACTTTAGCAGACACCACCCACAATGTGAATTCCTGCACTTCCCAGGTGAGGCCTTCTCCAGTCCACCGCAGCTGGGAGAGGTACTTTTGCTTCCAAGAGGACCGAGTTTTGCCAATTACTGTAAATCCAAATAAACACCCAGCTTTCAGAACTCCCACCCCTGTTGCCAATAAGAAGCCCTGTAATTATTAGGACCCCTGTTGGTTGCCAGTGAAGACTGAGCTCTGACCTGGCCCTGAGGCCACCTCTTGTATCCCCACCGTGAAGCCAAGCTGCTGCCAGATGCCCCCACTGCAGCCCACCTCTGAGAGCCCCAGAACCCACCCTTCCTTACCTCCCCACAGTTGTTCCTTTTACTACCAAAGGAGCCGCTGTGGGCATACTGTCCTGTGGTTATCCCCAGGGATCTTTTGCACAGATGAGTGGAGTGTCCAGCTTCTTGCTGGCCCTGTGGTGGGGCTGGACTTCCATTTCTGGGCACACATGGTTCGGATTCCTACAGCCTCTGGCTGCACACCTTCAGACACAAGTCTGGGCAAGGACAGGTCAAGGCCTCTGAGGCAGCAGCAGCAGCAGCAGCAGCAGGGCAGGGACCAGTCCAGACAAAGCCAGCTGGAAGGCAGCAGTGCTGGCCCTGATCCCTGGTTCCACACAAGGCAGACCCTGAGTTGTGTGGACAGGCTTTTTATATACCAAGATTATTTTTCAACTAGATCATTCAAAACTACCAGAACTATGTTGGAAATGTTCTTTCTCATTAACACACAGGCCCTTAGGCTTTATTTTCCATGTGCATCTTGTGTATGATGTGTGTGTAAATATGTGTATGGACTCAGAGGCAGAGCTGCAGTTGATGGCTGACTGCACGGGGCGTGGCACTGAGTGACACCACTGGGAGCAGCTCTGCTGTCCCCGACACTGCTGACGCTGTGTAAATGTGCACAATAAACTGCTGTCTCACACCCAGCTGTGTCTTGTGTTCTGGAGGCAGGATTGAGCTAGGCCACACACTCAGGTTAGAGGGACACATAAGACCAGAGACTGCTCTGTACTTCCAAAATAGGTTTTAATCATATGCTTTATATACAGATTGCTGTACAGTCGTTTTAATAAGATGAAAGAGTAAGTGAAAAGTAGAAAACAAGGCTGATGCTGTCTGCTTTATGAAGTATCAAAGGATTGTTCATTGCCCCAAATTAGTGACAAGGTCAATGGAGAGTCTATAAACAGGCTAAGGCAACATTGTAAATTGGCTACTGGAAACAGGCAGGCTCCAGTGCAAACCAGAGGCCCTAGTTACCACCACTCACTTTGTTTCTGTGGGAGAACTAGCGAAGTGAGCACTGATGGGCCTGGACGCGTCATACAGGTTATGGTAAAATTAGCTCAGCAGTAGTAGCTCAGCCTCCAAGACTCTGAAGCTGCGTGCATACGGCACTAGGTAAGTGAACACTTTGCTGCTCTAAATAGGTGGATTGTATTTCTCAACATAGCAGGGTGAGGCCCTGTGGTGCCTGGCCAGGGGCAAGTGGCTTAGCCCTGGCGACAGTTGCACTCCTTCAGTTCACGGTCACTGGTCCCGAGATTCATAGAGGAGCTTGGCGGCCTGCAGGGTGACCAAAAATAAACACCAGGAAGCACACCCAGCCCCGTACCCAGCTGCACCAAGCCAAGCCCTGTGCCTTCCAAAGGCACTGCTTTGGCAGGTCCTTCTCTGGGAAAAGCGGGCTCTCCCCTGAGCCCACAAGCTGTCCGCCCACACCCATGGTACCTTATGCATGGCTACCAGCCATGCTGTTGCCTGCCTCCTGCTGGTATTTGCATCCTCCCCTGCGGTCAGCTTCAGCTGGGCCTCGCCCTCTGTCCCTGGCACCGTGTACTGTAGGAACATGCCTGTGGCCCGAGCATTACCTCCTGGAAGAAGGGGACAATGTGAGGTGGCCAAAAGGGGCCCTGATGAAGTGGTGGCCAGTGCTGACCCACCCTGTGCTACTCAGGAAGCAGCCCTGTTGGGACCATGAGGTGATAAGAGCCCCTGTCTCTGTGGAGAACACAAGTTCAATCTGGTCTGGTGCCTCCAGGGACAAACTCGTGGAGCTGCATCACCAAGAAAACTGTTCTTGGGAAAATCCAGAAACTGCTGCACCTCCTGAGTCCCATGGAGCCCGTTCCTGCCTCCAGAGAACTCCCAGATAATACCTGTCCACAGCCAGGGCTGCAGGAGTGCTGAAGCCACCTCAAGAGCACTGGTCATCAGACAGGCCAACTGGACAGTCACTTCATAGCTGGTTTCATACCTAGAGGTCAGAGGCTACAGCCATCCTCTACTGAGACCAGGACCTCAGCTGAGCAGACCGTTGATGTCAGAGAGACGCCACACCATCCTATCACGTGCTGCTCCCTCAGACCTGATGGGATGCCATTAACGTCTGGTTTGGGAGCTGGGTGGCAAAGACCTAGTCTCCTGTTCCTGGGCTGTGATCAGCTGCCCCAGACACTGTGACTTGACTCTAGCACCTGCTCAACAAACAAAGCGCTAGAGAAAGGACCACAGGTCTCAAAGGGCCCCTGTGCAGCTGCACCTGTAGCCGCCTACCTGGTGACAGGAGGAAGCCCCACATTCACGCTGAGTCACCATGGAGATCAGTCATAGCTGATTCCCACTGGTTAGCAGGTGAGTGCACTAACTATAAGGCCGGTGGTCTTTAGGAAGCGGCCTGACCAACACAAGAGCACTGTGTCCGCTGCAGAACTGTGTCCAGAGCTTCCTGAGCTGCTCCTGCCGAAGATCTCAGGCTGAGCTGCTCCCCGAGACTCTGCAGCAGGCAGACCTTAGCTCTGCCCACCACCTGTAAATACTGGAACATGGCCATGGGCCCCTGTTGTCTATGAGGGTTTTTGCCCTTTGACCAGAAAACCCTTCCTTTCTGGCAACAAGTGTCATCCTGCTCTAATAGCCTGGGCTGCTACAGCTCAGAAAGTGGTTCACACTATCCCTACTCCCACCCTCCACAGGAAGAAGGGTTATGGGACTTTAAGGGTTCTAAGAAAATGCTGCGCAGTACAGGGGTCACTACTCCCAAAACCTTCTGAGGACATGTGGTGCCAGTAGTCCTATGACCTGCCCAGCAGAAAGTCTACCTATACTCACAGGATCTGAGGAAGGTCTACCTACACTCACAGGACCTGCCAGAGGCCATCCCTGTCCTGGCCACCTTCCTCTTGGCCTTGGGAGGGGTTGTGGTGAATTGTATTCCTGGCCTTGGGCTCCCTAGGTGAAGGCAGGCAGCAGGGTCATGGGGGCTGACCCTAACTTATCCAAATACTACCCTTGGCACCAGGGTTTCTTCAGCCAGCTCGTTGCCCCATGTGTGTCCCTACATTCAGGGAACACAGGTAGCAGAGCATAAGCCTGATATACTCTGTCTCAGCCCCTGAAGCAGCACTAAGGTGCCAGGAGCCAGGAAGTCACAGTGGGCACAGCTAGCCAGGCCACAGGGCAGCAAGCTGCTGCCCTCTCCACAGGCCCAGTGCCTCTGGGCTTCCATGGCTACCCACAGCCCTGGCCTTAGCTGCTCAGGGCTGGCAGACACTGACAAAAAACCAGCAACTATGTGGTAATGCTTCTTCCCTGAGATAGAAGAACTAAGCAAATATATTTTTTTCTGGGACATTTTCATTTATACTCTGTAGACCCATGTACTGGGCCCACTGTTTACACAAATCAGCCAAAAGAAGTGAGTTTTACAAGGAACCTTGGCATGAACCATCCACCCCAGACAGAAGCAAAGTGGCCAGAGGAGAAACAGGGCCCACTGCATGCTGGAGGGAGTGGCCAACAGAAAACGAGGCTGACCTTTGGAGGCGGGCTGGCTCTCCAGGACGCTGTAAGTGTGTGTGTCTTTTTCTACGTCAAGAAGGTAGGCAGGCAGTGGAGAGAAGAACAATCAAGAGCCACTCAGAAAACGGAGAGCAAGAGGTTAGGTCAGGTGGTTTCTTCAGCACCATCTTCAGGTTTGGAACAGGGACATGTGCAGGTCAGCCACCTCAGGAGGAGGCAGTGGGAGCATGCGAGTGCCGCTTTTCTGCCAGCCGCCACTCCACCAGTTATAGCAGTAGGAGCACTGTCCAATAGTGACAGTGGGACACCATCGCGACAGGCATGCAGAGCTTCCTCCTTTATCTTAAGGTTTTAAGTCCCCGCTCACCTGGCACATTCTAAATCCACTGACTGAAGACAAGCCTCACAGAAGAGAAAGGCAGGCCTCTTGGGCCCGAATGCTCATGCCTGCTGTCCCCCTCATGTGACCATACCCTCCTGCTCAGGAAGGCCACCAAGCACATACCTCCAGGAGCAAAGCCTTCCGTGAGAACCTGCACAGTGGAGATGTGTGCGACCTCAATTTCACAATGGCTGTCCCCGTCCAGAATCAAGCATCTACCCAAACAAAAGGGTTCCAACTACATGACTGAGGCCCACAACACGTGACAGCACCATCCAGCACCAAGTGGGGTTCTGGCTCTTACCTCTGGTTGTTGGAAAGACGACAAACCATGGTTTCAGATTTTTCTGAGTTTCCAAAAGTCACAGTGAAGGTGGCTCCTTGGGAGACAAAAACCAAATGAGCAAATTCCATGTGCTGCTTCCACTTGCCCTCCCCAGGCTGCGCATGCTCACCCTCGCCTCCCACAGAGACAAGCGGAGGCAGGGTAAGCCCCATGGAGCAAAAGGCAGCAGTGAATGGAGGCCGAGTGGAGGCCAAGAAATCAAACAGGGAATCGGTCTTGCTGCCTGTAGAGCACCTGGGATTCATTTATTTATTTTTTTCTTAACATCCTTTAAGGAAAGGACACAAGGCCCAGACCAGAGCAGCAGTAGGCCTGTGGTCAGGGGGTTCTACCCTGGGGTTCTCCTACCCTATCCCAGGACAGCCTCAGAGCCAGGGCTGCACCTGCTGAGGCTGCCGTCTCTGGACCACTTCTCTGAGGGCCACAGTCACAAATGACAGCCACCTGAAGGCTATGCCCAGGGAAGTCAGAACCACACTGTAGACATTTCCAGCTCTAAAGAGCAGAGCAGGCTCTAGGACTGCTCCTAAACGAATCCAGAGGGCGAGACAGAGGTGGAGTGAGGGGCGCCTGCCCGCTGTGCTTACCACTCAGGAGCACCTTGAGCTGCCTGTCATAGAACTCTGCCTCGCGGTGGGACACAAGGGCGCACTCCGCGCACTGCCGCACGGGGTCCACAAAGCACATGCGTCGCAGCGGCACCTTCTGGCTGCAGCACCTGTCACAGAAGCACTTCCCGCAGCGGCGGCAGTGGTGCTAGCGGCAGAGGCAGGCAGTGAGCACATGTCCTGAGCCTGCCCCGCACCTGAGGCTCTGTGCCACTTCTGTGGGAGCCCAACAAGGGTCTTCCTCACAGGCTGGGCTCTGCTTGGCTTGGGTCTTTTTAAAAACTAATCAAAAAGGCCACTTTCCAACTTTTTTCAACTTTCAAACCTTGCTGCCCAGGACACCCTTCTGTGTGCTGCCGAGGCAGGAAGGGTGCTCCTGAGGGCAGCCTGTGGGGCCTGTCCCTGCAGGAGCCCCACCAGTGCAGAAGCAGCATGTGACGCATCAGGACCCACCAGAACAAGGCATCACTTGAATCCAAAGGATCCTACAGTATCATCCCCTCCCAGAAAGAGGCTTACTGTCCCACACTGGGTCCCTGCCTGGTGAATGCGCCTACCACCACCCACTGGATGGCCTCAGCTCACCTTTCTTGTGATAAAGTCAAACTTGGCATCACACTGCATACATCTCGGACACTAGGAGAGAATGCAACAGAGTATTAAAATCCAGCCGTTACTTAGCTAATCTGCTGAGGCAGGGGCAAGAGGGACCGAGACTGTCCAGAAAGCTAGTCTCCCGTCCTGCACCTGGAGATAGCCAGCAGCAGGGCAGCTTGCCTTAACTCAGGACCCAGCTCAGAAGCCAGGTTCAGTGGGCCCAGCCCCAAGGCCTCAGATGAGACAGATGATTCCAAGACCTGCAGGAGCACCAGCTGGGACTTGGCCTGAATGCCTAGTGGCCAGAGTCTTGCAGGGTCCCCAGGGCATGGGACTAGCTGTCTGCATCACAGTGCCTTGGGTCATTTTGACCCCAGATCCAGTGGCAGCGCATGCTAGTGGCTTCTGTCCAGCCCTCATGCTGTTACAGCCAAAGGCTGGCATGATGAAATGACCATGACACTTCACAGCAAGGATTAACCTGGACCAGGAAAGGACATATTACCACTCTGATTTACACAGGAAGAAAGTCCAGGGAACCTGCTCGAGCAGCGGAACTCCAAGTGATGAAAGTCTACACACTTGAGAGTGGATTCTGGGTTTGGGACCTAACCAGGGCCTGTTAGGGAATATCTGGGACAAGGGGTTTCAATGTGGATAGGTGCCTGGCCTGGAGATACCCTGACACTGCTTCCTCGAACAGGCACAAGGAGGGCACTGTTGCCCACAGCCCGGGACTCTAGAGGCTACACCTTCTGGCAATTAGACTTCTTCTATGCATTCAGCATTTGCACATGCAGACAGAATGGCTGGTCATGGGATTGGATGCGCACCTGCCAGGTGGTTAGCGTACAGGGCCAGGCCACATGGTGAACAGGGCTGGACAGAGCCCCTCGCAGTGCTTGCCTCCTCTGCTGCACTCCCTCCTGCCTCTGCTGCAGTCCCTCCCATAGCAGCAGCCAGAGCGCTGTGTGTGCTACGTTTGGCTCACACTTGAATTTTCTTCAAGGCAGAACCTCAGAATCAAATTAAATAGCCCCAGTTCAGAGAAGCCGTTTCTTAGCAACGCCCAGAGCAGAAAACAAATGTTCTCTCTAGGTGGCCTGGTGCCAGTGAAATCCAGAGAACACGAATGTCTCCCAGTACTCTAGGACCTCAGGTTCTGTGGCTGGGCACCACCAGGGTCACTATGACCCTGAGGAAGTACATTCTCTTCACTATTCCAGAACAGAGCATAGCACGGGAGGCTCTGTGGCTCCTGACCATGGGGAGTCTGCTCACTCCCAACAGGGCTTGATCATCACCTTCTTTCTGAATTGTGTAAAAGAACCCCATGCCCTGGATAGCCTTGCACACACAGTGCATGACCACAGCTGGGGCAAATGGGATGCGGGCACCCAGGGGAGGCCTGAGCCTTCACAGACATGGGACAGGGATGTCCTGACACTGAGGAAGCACTGCAGGAAGGGAGGCTGAGAGGCTACAAACCACAGAAACCTGCTTCCAAGCTTGTTTCAGACCATCTGGTCTTCAGCAGTCAGAACTGAAATGGATCAATCCACTTAGAAAGCAAATTAAAAGGCTCACTACAATGCCCAGCATGTTGACCCAACACCCCGCAGTGATTCAATAGCGCTGAGCTCGCAGCCCTCGCTGGACAGCCCCCAAGGCCAAGGTCATGTTGCACTGTGTGTAGCCTCAGCTAGAAGGCTAGTCAAGTCTGCAAGGTCTCCTTGCAGGCAACAGAGACCTTGGAACAAGTCACAACCCAGTCCTCATGTCACCACCTAGGTGACAGCACTGCCTCGAGCTTCCACTTGTGCACATGCAGCCCTCGGTTGCTTCTGGAACCAGAGGTCCTAGCTTTGTGTACAGTTCCCACTCAGAACACAACCAGGACACACTCAAATTCAGGTAGGTGTCCTGGCACAAACCCCTATGGCCGCAGGGTGGTTTCTGGGAACTTGTTCATCCCCAACTGGGAAGGTTCTGTCCTGAAATGGCCTCCTGCTGGTAGGAGACACATTGGCTAAGCCAATACAGAGCTGTTCCCCTTAATTCCCTCCCTGCCTGACACCCAGGTGGCAGACACTAGGACCCTGGCTAGTAAGGAGTTCCATCACACATCCCTCTAACAAAGCAAAGGAAACTATCACCATGAAAATGGAGACTCTCATGCCACGAACTGTACTTACTTTTCCCCATGTCCCACTCACTGGGCTTCCCAGGCCAGGACCTATAGCCCTGGAAGCCTCACAGCCTCTGTGTGGACCTAACTAAAAATGTGCCAGGAAGGCTGGAAGGTGGGCAGGGGTGGCCTCTTGGTGTGATAGATGCATCCCTGTGATTAGACTTGCCAGAGACCCCAGGTCAGGACATGGGCCTGGGCAGCCAGTGGCAACCTGGACACAAGTGCACAATGAACAGGTTCCTCAGCAGTAGATCCCAAGAGGAACCCGAGAGAGAGATGAAGGCCACTTTGCCCTCAGTGACTAAGGACTCGGTTGAATATTCATCCGGAATTGTCCGCATTCAAGATGTGAGCAGAGACTCCTCCACAGAGAGCCTCCTTTCCCATTCCAGTGGCCAGGAAGACCAGAGATGGCTTGAAGAACTCAAAGAGGAGACAGGATTGGAAATGGCCACATTATAACAGAGCTAAAAAAAAAAAAAAAAAAAAAAAGCTGCAAAAAAAAAAGAGCTGACTCTATCTCACACTGACTATCTAACATGAGTGGCTCCACATCTTACAACTAAGGACAGAGGGCAATGTTACACTGTCATCTTGGCACTCAGCATCCAGTTGAGACGTCAGCTCCTCAACACAGATCTGCAGCTCTGACAGCCTGCACCTGGGGCTAAAAAACTGACAAATGTGGCATGGCCCATCTGCCCTTGCCTCAGTCCAGAGGAGGAACACGGGCTCACTATGGCCACTGGGCATCTTCAATAACTGGCGACATCAGGTCTGCACAGTGCAGGGACCACTTGTCCCAGATATCTGCCTCAATTGTCACCAATATCCTTCCCCAAATCACCCCCAGCCATATTCACTCTGGTCAGTCAGAAACACAATAAATCATACACTGGCTGCCGCTACAAGTCCCAGAGGCTCTTCACTGTCCTCTCTGCTGCCCTAACTAGCAGGCTCATGAACACTCCCCCTGCTCTGCATGCCCCTCCAGGCCTCAGCCTCTTCACATGCAGACCTGGAAGACAATGGCAAGGAGCACTGTCAAGGACATAGAATTACCATCACCTACTGCCCTGCCTCAACTCCATGAGCTCTGCATGTTTCCCAAAGGCAGGGGCTTCTCTCCAGTCCATGGACCCCTGTAGATGGTGTTTCCAGCACCAGGCTGGTGCACAGGTACTCTGCAAAAGCTATGCATGTGAACGGGCAGCCTTGAGGAAGTTCCATCAGGTCCTGAGGGCCTGCTGTAGTACTGGTCCAGTGCAGAAGCCAGTGGTGCTGGGACTCTGCACACCTCAGGAGGAAGTCCTCGGAGACCCATAGCTGCAAATGTGTCCTCATTTGGAATGCCAGGAGCCTTTTAGGACATCGCTGCACTGCAAAGACAGGCGCATCACAACTCCACTCTGCCACATTCCACATGGCACTGTACACGGCTTCCAATGGCTGGGCACCGGCTCCCTTAACAGGGCAAAGCTGGGAGGACACTGCAGAAGGGGCAGGCCAAGCTGGCATCTGGACTTGGAGACCAGACCTGACCCACCACAGCTTCTGAGCACCGCAGAGGCCAGTCAGCAGCTCTGCCGTGGGCTGCCTTCACCCTCAAATGCCTGTAGGTTCCAGAAGGCTCTGTGTGCTGGGCACAGTCCTCTTGGCTTCCTCCTCAACCCCAATTGTCTGTCAATCACAGAAACTACTAGCATACCCTGGAGGAGGTCTTACAGTGTGTGCCTAGAGTTAAATGAGGCAGCCGTGACCCCACCAGCTGTGGTGAGAGCAGCTCTGTTCCCACCTCTCCACGGCCAACCTGAGGGCCTCCAGTACCACAGCACTTTGCTGAGCTGTGCTACTCAAGGCCCCATCTAGGTCTTAAATCTGCTCCCTTAAAAATATAAAATGAAAAAGAAATCAAAATCCTGAACTACAACAACAACAAAAAAATATATATATATAAAATGATTCACAGGTTCTTATTACTCTAAATAACGATGAACTTATTCAGAAAATGAACAGTGGTTTCTTTTGAGGGCTGGGGTTCTTTTTGGTACTAGGGATCCAACTCAGGGCCTTGCACAAGCTAGACAACCACTGAGCTACATTTCCAGCCCTTTGGTTTTTTAATTTTTCGAAACAGTCTCACTAAGTTGCTGGGGCTGACCTTGAACTTGAAATCTTCCTACTTCAGCCTCCTAAGACACTGCGATCACAGCCAACAAAAACCAGATTTTTAAACAAGTTGATTCCATTAGTTAAAATACAATTTTTAAATTTCAAACAGAGCAATTTATATGAAAAGAGAACAAGGAAATAAAGCAGGTGAAGCTATGAGAACAAAATTCCTGCCAAAAGCCAGATGCAGCAACACATGCCCACCAGACTCCAGAGGCTGAGGCAGGAGGATATCTAGGTCAAGGTCAGCCTGGGAAACTTGGGGAAACCCTGCCTCAAAATAAAATAGAAAGGACTAGGGATGTGGCTCAGTGGTAGAGTGCTTGCCTAGCACATGTGAGGCCCTGGGTTTGATCCCCAGTACTCAGTACCCAGACAAAAAAAATCAACAATGACAATAGTAATAATGAAATCCTGCCAGATACCAACCCCAGGTCAGTAACAAACTTCTCCAGAAGGGAAAAAGGGCAACATGACAGAGGCTGCCAGCTCTTGCCTGCCGCTTCCAGAGCTACGCTTGTGGGCTCTGCAAGGGGCAACACAGCTAATTCAGGAGGCTGAGAGGACACACCAAAGCCCAGAAACCTGCCTGACTCATCTGCCTCCACCAAGTGCAGCAAAGGGTATTGGCAACACCAGCCTGTCAGCCCACACAGTCACATGTCCCAGCAGGAGGACACCAGCAAGAAGAGCCACCGGGTACGAGGTACAGATTGTAACAAGTGCTCAGGGACGGGGAAGCCCAGGAGGAAAAGAGGGGCAGAGAGTCAACTTGGGAGGTGGCCTGATGAGACCCATCTGCGATTTGATCCTCTGGACAGGGATAAACAGACAACCCACCCAGGACAGACTGCCCACCAACAGCAGAGGGAGAGCAGGGAGCCCACTGTCACCTTCTTTAGAAGCCCAGCAAAGACTGGGCAGGATGAGCTACGAGGAGCTGCCCAGAGGGCCACCAGATGAAAAAGGGAGGAGGAGGTGGGGCTCCCAGTAAAATCCCCACCTCAGAACCCACTTCCCTGCATGCTAGTGGCTTCTGCGCTCACGTTTCCTCTTCATCGAAACCCGTGGGCACAAAAGAAGTAACCGCAGAGGCTGTGGGCAAACTCAGGCCAGATAGAGTGCTGATGAGTCAGTACTCTGCCTTTCTAACAACCAGAGGCTCCTGGGGCCACACCCTCACGCAGTAAGGGGCAGTCCCCAAAGGCAAGGCTCACAAGTGGCTCTTCAGGACTAGCCAGAGTCCACCTGACAGCAGGTGGGAGACCAAAAGGTGGACATAATCTGAAAATGTCGTGTGGAGGGCTTAAATGGATGTTCAGAGAAAGTTCCTATAAAAAGGACAAGCTTTAGGACACATACCTCCCTCCCTTGGAGGCTGGAGAGACACAGGGCAGGTCTGCCCTCTTCCCCACTGTTCTCCTTCGGGCCACTGTGAAAACACCGTCAGCTGGGCTCTCGAACAGCACTCAGGGGTTCTTCAAAATTCAGTTATTAATGAGTGTTTTGTATGAGTTTCAACGTGCCATCAGTTAAAGACCACTCTTCAGGGCGAGAGCACAGCTGCTACCAGTTTAAAATGAGCCCATATCAAAGACCTAACTAACTCCTTGCTTAGCACAGGAACCAACCAGATGTGAAATTCTGAAGAGCAGGCCCACACCTGACCACCCGTGAAGAAGTGCATGTGATGAAGCTGTGAAGCAGGCTTCCTTCACAGGGCAAAGCTGAGAGGACACTGCAGAAGGGGCAGGCATCATCTGCACCTCGTGCACTAGAACCTTCTGCCTTGCTCTCCGGTTTTCAGTTTACAGGGTTGTCAGGCAACTCAGCCAGTGAAAGGTGATCCAGGAGGAGGACACATCCAGGATCCCCTGCCTCGAAGTGTCAGCCAGCTTCTCCTAACATTATCAAAAGCTCAGCCAGCCACAGGGCTTCAGGAAGCTCTGTGCCCCAGGCAGCGTCCTGCCACAGGTGGGGAGGCTGTGGCAGCCCTTGGCACCTCACAGGGTGAACCTTACCTGTGGTCCTGGAAAACAATTATGAAATCCCTGCCTTCAGCACTGGCCAAGCACTCCCCTTCCCTGCATGACCTACCGAAGGTTACCAGTGTCCTTGACCCCCCTCCACTGGGCCACGCTTGGCAGCCATCCAAATCCCTACTCTCTGCCCACAAAGCACTGGCTCCCTGGGTCGCTACTGACCAAGTGGGGCAAAGGCCCAGATACATGATTGACTGGAGAGAAGCTTCTCTACCAGCAGCCCCGGCCCGCCTGGCTGCTGGGTTCAGGCCTTCGACCTATTGATTTACTGTGGAGCTGCCATACTTCCATCCTGAGCCACTGCTCTCACAAGAGAAAAGCCTTTCTGGCCTGACCTGTGAGACACTTGCAGAACTCCCGGTCCAGCTGCCCCATCACACTACTCAGTTCCTCTCGGGCTGCTGTCCTATTGAATACAACCCCTCCCAAGCCCAGTACCTGGATCCCCACTGGTTCTTCATCTATAGGACCCGTGTGTGGAAATGACAGCATGGGCAGCCACAGCTGTAGGCAGTGCCACAGATGGGAAGGAAGGGCAGGATGGGTTTCAAGGATCAAACTCAAGTCTTTATGGCAGCATGCCCAGCAGCCCGGCCCCAGCCTAGCCTCCAGCTCCCAAAGCACCTTCCAAACTTGCGTGGCATGAGGCCCCACAGGCTCCTGGGAGCACAGCCTTCTTTACCCAGAGAAAACTCTCAGCTCTGGGTCATGATCTCACTGAGAGCCAGAGAGATTCAGGCCCCCCTCTGGAAGGACACATGCATACTCCCCTCAATTTTCAGCATCTCTAAGCCATAACCTTTGTGGGCCACAGTGATCACCTGGCAAGAACCCAGCAGATGCGGGGTGGGCTGGACTTAGATTGACCCAGCTGAAGAAAGGCCAGAGAGAACAGTCAGCGATGTAGGTGCAGTCTCCAGGTGCGGGTGATAGGAGGTAGGGGAGGAGATAAGTGGCAGGAGTGACCCTGCTACTCTGTCCTACTGCATTCTCCACTCATTCCAAACCACCAAAAAGCCAGTTCTCCACAGCTGGCTACCTCTGTGCTTGGGTCACCTCCCAGCACAGGTAAGCACAGCACGTGGCCTTCAGAGCAAGGTGGGTGCATCCTGTTCCGCCAAAGGCCAGCAACCAGTACAGGAAGTGACCTGGGGACTATCCCGACCAGTCCAACCTGCTCTTCTTCAAGGCTCCTCCAGAAAACTCTGGCAGGTTCTAGACTCCAGGACCATGCTCCAATAAAATTGAAGAGATTTTTCATTTCAGTGCTAGGGCTGGAGCCCAGGGCCTCATGCATGCTAGGTGAGCGCTCTATCACTGAGCTACATCCCAGCCCTTGAAATACACTTTCTGAAAGTCAGAGCTTTAGGTCCCTCAGATTCTTGGGAGCTTCTTGGGCTACTCAGATTGGTGAGTCGTAATTCAGATGCACTGGGGTGAGGATGGTCCTGGGAAACCCCACCTGCCCTCCAGGGTGGGAACCAAGCTTATTATGAGAGACACCACACCATCAGCATTTCAACCCAGCTTGTTAGCCATGCCAGCATTCCTAAGACAGACTGGGCAGAGCCCAGTCCCACCTCACCACCCAGCACCTTTATAAGAGGCCAGCTGCAAAGAAAGGCACTTTGCTTAGAGGAAGAGGTGAAACAGTTATCACAGGTAATTCCAGAAGGGCTCACAGGCATAACTGTGGAAACTAAAATCAGGAAAATATGCTTCGGTAGAAAACACCTTGTCCAGACCACATGTTCTCACACCATCCATAAGGTCCACATGAATGTGAGCATTGTGCATTTGCTACTAAGACTTTATAGGGGCACACCACAAATATATAGTTTCACTTGTCACCTTAAAAACTCTTATTATTCAAAGATATCATCAGGAGGGCAGGGGATATAGCTCAGTTGGTAGATTGATTGCCTTATATACACGAGACCCTCTGTTCAATCCCCAGCACCACCAAAAAAAAAAAAAAAAAAAAAAAAAAAAAAAAAAAAAAAAAATAACACACACACACACACACACACACACACACACACACACACACATCATCTACTACTACCAATGAAGTCATTGATTAAAATCTAATTCTAATGGCAAAATTATAAAAAATATTCATCCACTTAGTAAGAGGTTCCAAATGGAATGACATTTCACATCTAGCAACCAAACTTCAGGATTCTATCCTAGTATAACAATATTTTCCTGAGCTATCTTTCTATATATCTATGTGTATCTACATTTACTAATGCTTTGGAGGCCTGGGAACCTCATGCTTTAACTTTATCCCCGAAGAATAGGAATTTTTCACTGAGAACAACAGGAAAGACAGACTTGATAAGCAGATGCAAAATATCCTTCCTCTAAAAGTGGTATATCTCACCCACTTACATTTCCACATTATGGTTCATATTTTATATTTTAAATATTTTGAAAAATTTTTCTAGCATAATCATGACTAAATAGCATAGAAAACCAAAGTTATAAGTCAATGAGACTTTATTGACTTTAATCAAGTCAATGAGACTTTATTGACTTTAATCAA
>KZ294593.1:1371765-1428088 GCA_002406435.1 Spermophilus dauricus | reverse complement strand
TGCCCCAGA
Organism: Spermophilus dauricus; assembly: GCA_002406435.1. Lineage (NCBI taxonomy): Eukaryota > Metazoa > Chordata > Mammalia > Rodentia > Sciuridae > Spermophilus > Spermophilus dauricus. The sequence continues at coordinate 1,428,079 of KZ294593.1, read as the reverse complement.
CCCCAGGGCCCCTGCAGGGAGAGCCCCCACTAAAGATGGGAGGCTCTGGGGTCCTCCAGGTGAGACAGTCCATGTGTGGGCGTCACATCACCAGCTCCCCAGAGCACCATGGCCCCAACAGGCCAAGACTCACTATCACCAAGCTGTTCTGGGGCTGGACTTTCCCCGAACGGCCTTCCTGCAGAAGTGCAGGGGCTCCACGGCAGCGAGTCAAACACTGTTTTGTGTAACCAGAGAATTCCAAGTGATTTTCGAGGCAAAATCTATCAATTAGAAAATAAACTACAGCTCTCGTCCACTCAGCAGAGGACGAATGCACCTGCCTGGCTTGTGGTCTGCACAGGGTCTGCTCTGCAGGCGGCCTCTAGGGAGGCCCTGGGAGCCCCTGGCCCTGCAGGGTCCTCTGCCTGTCCCCCTTAGAACGCCTGAGTTCCTGCCCCCAGCACCATGGAACCACCCTGCACATGCTGCGTCTGCTGGCCAGCACAGCAGGGGCTGGGGTGTGGACACCCCGCTCTCAGAAGTCTGATCACTGTGCTGCTGCAGAATGCAAACGTGAGCCCCAGAACCCAGGACACCTGGACCCCGAGGCACAGACAGTCTCTGCAGCTACCTGTGTTCCGTGAACTCAAAGAGTTCCTGGTGGCATGGTACCCCTCACAGCTTTCACACCAGATGCAGGGGGTTAATTTTTTAATTCTTTTAAGAAAAAAGTAAGGTACAGGTTTAATCTCCTCCAACCCTGTCAATACCAGGACCACTTGGGAGGAAGTCCACGCAGTGTCCAGCCCAGCCCCAGGTCTGGCTTCTGCCTCCCTGTGCTGCCCACCTGGGAGCTCTCCTGTGACATCTATGGATGGTCCCTGAAGTGACTAGCACACTTGGCCCTGGGCAGCAGCTGCTCCACCTTCCTACCACTGGTAGGTGGTGGTGAGGGTAGATCCCCGGGCGGGCAAGGCAAGCGCTCTACCACTGAGCAACACCCAGCCTTTGTGAGGCACAGTCCCACTAAACTGCCCAGGGTAGCCTTGAACTTGTGATCCTCCTGCCACAGCGTCCCCAGTGTGCACCACCTGGCTTAGATTGGCTTTTAACTTAGGGTCCTCTCTCCACCAACGAGGACACTGAGGAGTGGGGATGTGGCCACTTCTTTCCTAAGAGCATTAAGATGCAGACGACCACACTGGAGACAGGCTACCCGCTGCCCCAGGTCCCATGCAGCTCCCCCTGTGACTAAAGTGTGGCTCCTTGGGTGCCACAGGTTTTGCCCCCCACCTGCGTTCCCACAGAGACAGCCCAAGGCCATCTGGGCTGGGCCAGGTGCGCAGCAGTGCATCCGCAGGGGCCTAGCTCTGTGCTCTGGGTGCTCACAGCCTGGAGTGGAGGGAGCTGGGCCTGCAGCTTCCCTTTTTCTTGGGTAGCTGTGTAGGGAGCAGCTTGTCACACTGTGGAATGTCCTAAACCTCACTAGACAGCATTTAGTAAATTAGTTCCCGACCCCTCAGAAGCTGCAGTGCAAGCCTAGACAACAGCCTCCAAGCGACAGTACAGAAGGAAGGCTGGCCAGAGCCCTGGGGCACACGCGGGCCTGCCAGGAGCAGACACCCTTCCCAGTGCCACAGTTGGCAACCAGAACTGATACCCAGTCACAGGGCACATGAAGACATCTCAAGTCCAGCTGCTGCAAAAACCCCCATTGCTGTCACCTCTGGCCCTTCCAGCAGCCCACATCCAGCATACCAGCCCCTCGCCCAGCAGCATGCAAAGGGATGCTTCAAGGTAGCTGGAAGCAAACAAGGTAGGGCCATGGCTGCTGCGAGGTGAGCACTGAAACCCCACGTCCCGGCAAAGGCTGCACAGCCTAGGATGCACCTGGCACCCAGCTCCCTGAACCTGCCGTGGGTTCACAGCCTCCTGTGGCTTGCACGCTGCCTGAAGCAGCAAGCTTTTGAGGTGGATCTGAATGGTTCTCGTGAAAAATCCACCCTTCAAAAGCTTTTCAAAAAATGAAAGACACGTATCAAGGTGCTTAGCTGAAGGGGCCAGCAGGCAAGGGCTGGGACCATACCCTGTCAGTCACCACGCTGGCCCTGCAGAGGCCCTGAGGGAACACCTGGAGGAAGAGCCTGACAAGCCTCCTCCCTGCCACGCCGTCTCTCCTGCACTGGTTTCTCTAACAGATACCTTGAGCTCCCTTCCGAGAGGACATTCTCTGTGTCTCTGGTTCATTACAGACTTGTCACAGTATCAAAGTCTAAAAGAGGCCTGGGATCAGGGCAAGAGGGAGACAGATGCAGGCGTGTCCGGCTCTCATTGCCCCAGACCCCAGGGCCCCTGCAGGGAGAGCCCCCACTAAAGATGGGAGGCTCTGGGGTCCTCCAGGTGAGACAGTCCATGTGTGGGCGTCACATCACCAGCTCCCCAGAGCACCATGGCCCCAACAGGCCAAGACTCACTATCACCAAGCTGTTCTGGGGCTGGACTTTCCCCGAACGGCCTTCCTGCAGAAGTGCAGGGGCTCCACGGCAGCGAGTCAAACACTGTTTTGTGTAACCAGAGAATTCCAAGTGATTTTCGAGGCAAAATCTATCAATTAGAAAATAAACTACAGCTCTCGTCCACTCAGCAGAGGACGAATGCACCTGCCTGGCTTGTGGTCTGCACAGGGTCTGCTCTGCAGGCGGCCTCTGGGGAGGCCCTGGGAGCCCCTGGCCCTGCAGGGTCCTCTGCCTGTCCCCCTTAGAACGCCTGAGTTCCTGCCCCCAGCACCATGGAACCACCCTGCACATGCTGCGTCTGCTGGCCAGCACAGCAGGGGCTGGGGTGTGGACACCCCGCTCTCAGAAGTCTGATCACTGTGCTGCTGCAGAATGCAAACGTGAGCCCCAGAACCCAGGACACCTGGACCCCGAGTCTCTGCAGCTACCTGTGTTCCGTGAACTCAAAGAGTTCCTGGTGGCATGGTACCCCTCACAGCTTTCACACCAGATGCAGGGGGTTAATTTTTTAATTCTTTTAAGAAAAAAGTAAGGTACAGGTTTAATCTCCTCCAACCCTGTCAATACCAGGACCACTTGGGAGGAAGTCCACGCAGTGTCCAGCCCAGCCCCAGGTCTGGCTTCTGCCTCCCTGTGCTGCCCACCTGGGAGCTCTCCTGTGACATCTATGGATGGTCCCTGAAGTGACTAGCACACTTGGCCCTGGGCAGCAGCTGCTCCACCTTCCTACCACTGGTAGGTGGTGGTGAGGGTAGATCCCCGGGCGGGCAAGGCAAGCGCTCTACCACTGAGCAACACCCAGCCTTTGTGAGGCACAGTCCCACTAAACTGCCCAGGGTAGCCTTGAACTTGTGATCCTCCTGCCACAGCGTCCCCAGTGTGCACCACCTGGCTTAGATTGGCTTTTAACTTAGGGTCCTCTCTCCACCAACGAGGACACTGAGGAGTGGGGATGTGGCCACTTCTTTCCTAAGAGCATTAAGATGCAGACGACCACACTGGAGACAGGCTACCCGCTGCCCCAGGTCCCATGCAGCTCCCCCTGTGACTAAAGTGTGGCTCCTTGGGTGCCACAGGTTTTGCCCCCCACCTGCGTTCCCACAGAGACAGCCCAAGGCCATCTGGGCTGGGCCAGGTGCGCAGCAGTGCATCCGCAGGGGCCTAGCTCTGTGCTCTGGGTGCTCACAGCCTGGAGTGGAGGGAGCTGGGCCTGCAGCTTCCCTTTTTCTTGGGTAGCTGTGTAGGGAGCAGCTTGTCACACTGTGGAATGTCCTAAACCTCACTAGACAGCATTTAGTAAATTAGTTCCCGACCCCTCAGAAGCTGCAGTGCAAGCCTAGACAACAGCCTCCAAGCGACAGTACAGAAGGAAGGCTGGCCAGAGCCCTGGGGCACACGCGGGCCTGCCAGGAGCAGACACCCTTCCCAGTGCCACAGTTGGCAACCAGAACTGATACCCAGTCACAGGGCACATGAAGACATCTCAAGTCCAGCTGCTGCAAAAACCCCCATTGCTGTCACCTCTGGCCCTTCCAGCAGCCCACATCCAGCATACCAGCCCCTCGCCCAGCAGCATGCAAAGGGATGCTTCAAGGTAGCTGGAAGCAAACAAGGTAGGGCCATGGCTGCTGCGAGGTGAGCACTGAAACCCCACGTCCCGGCAAAGGCTGCACAGCCTAGGATGCACCTGGCACCCAGCTCCCTGAACCTGCCGTGGGTTCACAGCCTCCTGTGGCTTGCACGCTGCCTGAAGCAGCAAGCTTTTGAGGTGGATCTGAATGGTTCTCGTGAAAAATCCACCCTTCAAAAGCTTTTCAAAAAATGAAAGACACGTATCAAGGTGCTTAGCTGAAGGGGCCAGCAGGCAAGGGCTGGGACCATACCCTGTCAGTCACCACGCTGGCCCTGCAGAGGCCCTGAGGGAACACCTGGAGGAAGAGCCTGACAAGCCTCCTCCCTGCCACGCCGTCTCTCCTGCACTGGTTTCTCTAACAGATACCTTGAGCTCCCTTCCGAGAGGACATTCTCTGTGTCTCTGGTTCATTACAGACTTGTCACAGTATCAAAGTCTAAAAGAGGCCTGGGATCAGGGCAAGAGGGAGACAGATGCAGGCGTGTCCGGCTCTCATGTTGGTGGCTCTCGGGCGCCAGATGCAGAATTCTGGGGCATGGCTGCCCACTCTTTTCTAAAGGCAGCCCCTGAGGTTGGCCGTCACTACCTAGGAAAGAAAGCTCGGCCACCACCAGGGCTGCGAGGGTCTCAGTGCTCTGTTAGTCTCGGGGATCCTATTCAGCTCTGTCCTGACCCTCAGTGCCCAGGTCAGTGTGGCTGGCACTCAGAGCTCTCGAGTCTGCCCAACAGTTACTTCGTTCCTGCATGAAGAAAACAAAACGTCATGCTTAACCAGCAACCCCAATGGCGCCAGCTCCGTGGGGTCCCAGGCCTGGCCTACTCCTCGGCTCTTCAGCTCCAGTGCTCAGACCTGGAGGCTAGAGGTCTGCATCAACCACAGCCTTTGGGCTGGGCCACAGCAGTGCGCAGTTGTGGGGTGGTCCCCAGCACCGAGACCTCTCCATCTCACTGCCAGGAGTGCTCAGTGTCCTCCAGTGGCTGCCTGGAGCCCTGGGGAAGCTCTGGGCAGTGCCTCCCAGGTGCTGCCAGGCCCTCCTGTCAGTGACCACTGAAGGGCTGCCAGCTCTCCAGGTGTGGTATCTGGGAACCAGCAACTGTGGGTGAGCTCTGAGCAGAGGGAGTCAAGGCCACTGGGGCTGCCAGGTCTACTTGGAGACCTGAGCAACAGGGCCAGTTTCTGAAGCCCCCAAGGGATGGCCACACCAGATGTTCTAGAGAAACAAAAAACAAAACAAAAAGGCCACTTCTGATGCAGACAGAGGCCAAGATGAAAACAAAGTGCACTGCGCGTGTGCGGTGTAGACCGCGGCCAGGCACTGACATCTTAGTGTCCAAATGCACACCAGCCGTGTGCCACCTGGTGCTGACCATCTAGAGGACTGGGTTACAGCTCAACTAGGCAAAGGACCAGTTAGAGACTGAAATCATGATTCCTCACGTGAGAATTGGTCGAGCTTTGACATTACTCTATCAGAACAAATCGCTTGAACTAGGTCAAGCCACGTGCAAGATCACTGGGTTAACCCCTCTCCCGTGGGTGTTCGCAGCTTGAGCATCCCTGGCTCACACAACCAACGTGGCGAGCAGGAAGGCACAGCCGGCCATCCGACTCACATCCCTGCTGCATGGGCAGAACGGCTCGGCGCTGAGCGGCCAGGGCAGGACAGGGAAGGCTCCTTACTTGGGAATGATCTTCTGCAGCCTCGCCACCCACGTTAAGAGCATTCAGAGAACTGGCATGCTTCATGCTGCGACACCAAAAGGACAAATGCAAGGACAAATGGATCAGCATGTCAACCAGCCAGCAGGACACTGGGGTCCCTGGGGACTGGGCCTTCCCTGGAAGTCCCTGCTGTTTTATGCCCCAGACAAAAGCCCAGTTTCCTGCATCTCCCAACAAAGAGCCCATGGTTCTCAGACACACCAAGCCCCTCTGCCATGCCTGCCCTTGGGCTCTGGAGGCCTGGGGGGCCTCATGCAGGGCTCAACCCACCCAGGCCAGACACGGAGCTCACTGTGAACATCCATGAGACACATGAGTATGTTCTGTATTTCATACTTTTTATATATTAGGAAAAGCAATTTTATCATCAGTAAGAAAAACTCTGAAGGCAGTATTTCTTACTTTAGAAAACCAACATTTAAAACAAATTTTATGGCTTTACGTGTAAAAAAAACACAGCCATTTATATATACATTCACTTTCCCCACCGTTTGATGACTACAGTACTTGAGCTGGCCTAGGAATGACCTGTAGCCTGGGTTTAGATCACGGAGGCTACAAAAATCACTGCACTGTTCACCTCCTTCACGGACACCTCTGGACACGAAGCCACTTCCACTTTCACACAGTGACGCGGTGCTGAGGTCACTGGAGTGCTCCCGTGGGACCCTGGTTCTAAATGTGGCTGCATACCAGTGAGCACGGGGACACAGAGGACAAGGGTGCCCAGCCAACAGCTGTGGGCCAGCTCTCGCTGACACAGTGACACGCAGACCACAGCTTACCTTTCCCCAAGCAGAACCCACCCAGGTGTCCAACAGGACGGACTGTCCAGCAGCCGCCCGGATGCTGCCAGAGGCCCCCACTAGTTCTCCTCTACCTAGGCCACTCCAGACCAAGTGCAGCCACATCAGCTCAGCCCTGTCCACGGCTCGACTGCTCTCTTCTCCCTGCAGCCAGCTGGTTTCTTCTAAGAAGGCAATGCAGCCTTCTCCCTCAACTCTGCAGGATGAAAGCAGCAGCGGGACCCCTCACAGTGACTCTGTCTTTCACTCTGGGGCATCAGGACGATGGCACGCAAGTCCAGCTCAGCAGTGGGCCACCAAAGCCTGCTCCTGGAACGTCCAGTCAGCAACTCCTGTGGCAGCCCCAGGCCAATAGGCTCAGCCCCACCCAAGCACTGGCTAGAAAAGCAAGTGCTGGGGCCCCCAGAAGCCAACAGCAGGACACCAGGGAGGGCCAGGCAGCCCATGGGAGTGCCCGAGAACACTGGCCTTGTGGTCTCATGGGATGGGAGCCCCAAGGCCACTGAGGATGCACTGGGCTGTGTGAGCACAGACACCACTGCCATCCTCAGGCTGACCCTGCAGCAGCACTGGACACAGTGCAGGGCGGCCACACTCAGCATGTCAGAAGCCAGGTCTTGGAAACAACAGAAAGATGCTGACTACTCTCACGGGGGAAGTGTGGCCGTGTCCCAGGGCTCAGAGGCAGAACTAGGGTGTGCACACCAAGGCCTTCAAAACGTCCACAGCCTCAAGCCACCAGGGTGCCTCCCTCTGAGGAACTAAAACCCTGGATAGGGTGTTCTGATGCACAAATTGTTCTGCTCAGAAAGGTCCCCCTGCAGGGGCAGACCCAGCAGCCGTGGGGCACTGTCGGCCCCTCCCAACATTGTAAAAAGGCAAACATCCAGCCGTTCCAGAGTCATTCAGTGTACCTGTCACTCTGTGTGACCTGTCACTCCAGGTCTGGGAACAATCAGACACCTCACCCCAAGGCAGTCCAGGGCCACCTTCCAAGTGAGAGAGCACGGCAGCACTGCACCTGGCCAGCCGGGGGCGTTATGCCAGGGCCCAGGCGGTTTCCACCAGCTGCAGGGACCCTGACCTCCCCCACAGGTGTTCCTGAGGGGCCCACAGCAGTGTAGCACTGCTTCTGCCCAGGGACACCCAGCTCCCAAAAGCCACCAGAAGTTTTCACCCTCAAGTGGAGTGACTCCTAGAGGGACAGAGTGGCCAAGAAGGCCAAGCACAGTGTGGTGGCCACTGTGGACCCTCTGGCCAGACCCTCTACTGGCTACGGAGGCACCAGGTGTGGGTGATGGCAGGGTCTCGGGCACAGGTCCTAAATGCCACTGAGGGGATCAGACTGGACATGGTTTTAAAGGGCAAAATAACAAACAGCTGAAAAGGACAGGACTTGGCATTTCTCACAGGTCCCTGGTGGACTGACAGCCCTGAGCTGACCAGAATTTCGACCACAGAAGGTTTCACGTGGGATCGCCTCCCCCCCACAGTGGTGGGCATTGAACCCAGGGTGCTCTACCACTGAGCATATGCCCAGCCCTTTTTATATTTTATTTTAAGACAGGATCTTGCTAAGTGCCTCCAACTTGCGATCCTCCTGCCTCAGCCTCCTGAGCTCCTGGGATTACAGGTGTACGTCGCTACACCCCGCTGAAAACTGGCAGTGTGGATGTGACTGTAGAGAAGACTCCAAGACCCATGACTTAGGCCTTTCGTCAAACACATAGAAACTGAAAGTATGAAAATACAAACTCTTTTTATAAAAGCCATAAAACTACAGCCCTTCTTTCAAAACCCTTTTTGCTCCTGATAATGATATCTGCATGAGAGTTAAAGTAGTCATAGCTAACGTGATTTTGAAAGATTAAAATTTTAAAGGATTTGAACTAATGCTAATTAAAAAAAAAAAAGTAATGCCTATCAAGTGTAAACAAGTTCCAAACTCGCAGTGTTGTAGTATTCAATACCCATTTTTCCCAGCAAAGGCTTTCTTTGAACATGTAACAAAATCGAAGTCCACAAATTTCTTTTGAAGGCATCAATCCTTTGGGCCTCTAACAGGAAGTTTTACAATTATTTCCATCTTGGACAAAGATGGAACCTACTAAACCCCTCCCCGTTGCTGAATCTGGGCCCATGCAGGAGGTGCCTCAGGGGGCCTAGTGAGGAGCAAGGGCCTGGGTGGGCAGGAGGGCTGGGGAGATAGTTACCCGGGGTTCCTCGGCTCACTCTCTCGTGAACTTCCTCCCTTCAGCTTCCTAACCAGCTTCTCACTGCTGCGTCTAATGGAGGCCCGGAGTTTGCTAAAGGAACCACTGCGTTTTAAAGATCCAGTGCCATCCTGAAAAAAATGTGAACAAATGTGAAGCTGCAGGAGGACCCCCCCCCAGGCCCAGCTGGGGGCAGAGCTGAATCTGGGCCCATGCAGGAGGTGCCTCAGGGGGCCTAGTGAGGAGCAAGGGCCTGGGTGGGCAGGAGGGCTGGGGAGATAGTTACCCGGGGTTCCTCGGCTCACTCTCTCGTGAACTTCCTCCCTTCAGCTTCCTAACCAGCTTCTCACTGCTGCGTCTAATGGAGGCCCGGAGTTTGCTAAAGGAACCACTGCGTTTTAAAGATCCAGTGCCATCCTGAAAAAAATGTGAACAAATGTGAAGCTGCAGGAGGACCCCCCCCCAGCCCAGGACGCCCAGCCCACCCAGCTCAGCCCAGCCATTCTAGTCCTGAGAAGCCACCAACTGGCCGTGGGCACAGAAATCCATCCACGTGCAGTTTCATTACAGATGAGCCAATGGTGGTGAGACCCCTTGAGTGCGGAGCAACTCACAGAAACCAAGCCATCACATTCCCCAAGGCAAGTCAATTAGATTGCTGCCCTGAGACAAGGACAACACACACTTTAGGAAACTAGGGCAGCTTCGAGGAATGTCACCAAAATCAAATCCCGTGTTCAATAAACAGGTGAACATCTGGTCTAGACAGTGAATCCTCTGGACCCTTCCAGCTACAGGCAGCACCCAGCAAACAGAAGGGTCTCCTTCAATGTCGGTATCAACGTAGTGAGAAAATTAGGTGCAATGTTCATTTTCTACAAATAACTAAACATCCTCAGACACCCTGAAGAAAGCAAGTAAAGAGGGACCACCTGGCACTGTGACCAGCTCAGACACTAGGAATGAACTCCTGACAGAACCCAACAGAAATCAGACACAGAAGGAAATGTGTGTGAACAGCGACGTTTATTCTGAGAACAGCCCCTCGGTGGGACCCAAGGGACCCGTGGCTCAGGGGCTCTGCAGCACGGCGCTCATGGACCCAGCAGACAGACGCAGGACACAGGTCAGCCGGAGTGAGTTTATTAGAAGTTAGAAAGACACAAATACACACGTCACTGAGCACTTGAGGATTAGTAGAGCAGAGCAGAATCGCTAAACTTCACACAAGACTACACAGCAAACTACTGCAGCGTGTCCTGGAGGCCCTGCAGGGCCCCGCCAGGCCTCTAGCACAAGGGGGACGTGCAGCACATGCCCTACTCCTACAGCTCGCCACTGTCCACAGGTCACCGTCATGCCACCATGGTAACTCCTGTGCGACACTTCTAACTACCTGGAATCAGAGTGAACAGCTAATCGCTCTTAATTTTTGAACTTGTGTATTACACAGTAAATGGATTTTATTAATACAGTTCTTATTACTAAATACATATCTGGCAAAGCTACATGTATACAGAAATCAGGAGCCCCCAAGAGGACAGCAGCACCGAGAGGAATGGCCAGTCACAGAGGTGCAGCTCTGACAAGCTCCTAGGGGCTGCTAGACACAGCGGGCAGCACTGAAGAGAGAGGGAAGCCGGAGAAGGCGCCACCCGTCATGCAGGAGCAGTGTGAGAGGCACACGGGCGGCTAGGCCTGTCAGACAGAAAGGAGAGAGAGCCACGTGAACCCGCGGTGAGGACAGGGCAGCAGATCACGCTCCGCACAGCTTGGTTACAGTACTTCTAGGTCACGGCTCTCACAGCACTGTGCAGCCTCAGCAATGGGCACTGCCTCTGCCACCTGCTTCTACCAGCCCTGCAGAGAGCAGGTGCCTAGCCCAGGGCACCCTACAGAATATCAGTGGGTACTCCTGATGGTCGTCAGAGTAAAGGGAGCATTCTGGGAGTGTGGGCTGGCAAGTCAGAAATCTCCTTGAGGCCCACTGTGAAATTTCTCACAAGTAACTACGTCGAGCAGACTTGGCACTGGAAGGCATCTGCTGGGACCAAAATGTTGGCCACCTGGACCTCTTCGAAGTTCTCCCTCTTAAGCCTCTCCTGGTACCCCACACTGTGACTGCTCCCCAAGTCAGGCAGGACTCCCACTCTCTTAAAAACACTAACATCTTAGACATTTCAGAACTTAAGAACCACTGATTTTAAAAGTCGACAGCACATTTTAAACATGCAGTTGACATCCTAAATAAAATGAGTTTCCACGGGCAGCAAGGCCTCCTGGGTCTGGCCCGAGGACAACCGCATCTGACAGGAGCCCAGATGCAGGCCTGTCCCCAGCCACTTGACTCACCATGGGGCTCACGCTGAGCAAGTCACTTAACCAGCCCGAGCTTCATCTTTCTCATCTTTAAAATGGAAAAATAAAACTTGTTACCAAAGCCTCAAGAATGCTGGGAGGAAATAAATCAGAAGTTCCCGCTGCTCTTCACAGAAAGGAGGCTGGTGCTCTGTGCCTGCCATCCACTGTGCCCACAGCAGGTGCTCACCTTCCCCAAGCTTGACCCTAGGCTAACCACAGGGTCCAGAAGGATCTCAGGGTATGGGTACGCACTCACATGCACACGCACACACACGCTTGCAGCTGCTGGGGAGGAAGGTGACACTCGTGCAGGCCAGCCACCACTTCCTATGAGCCCTGCAACCAGGTCTGCAGCTGGTACTTAGGGCTGGGCTGGGCCAGAGGTGGGCACATCTGCCCCCTGAGGGTTGGTCCCCACCCTGCATGTGCCACCTAAGGACGTGACCACCCAGAGACTGGACAGAACTCCACCGGATGGACTGGGAACTAGGAGGTCCCTGCATCCTGACACTTCTTTACATGCCATGAAGACATTCGTGTCGCACAGGGGGCCTCTGAGCAGGGAGGCTGCAGGTGCTGCAGTTTTTAAATTTCCCTTTTGGTATAATCTAGTTGTCTTCCTAGTGTAATTTTTCAAAAATAAAAATCTACTTCTAGTTAACAATTATCACCTTCCCCAATAATCCTGGGTAAGAGGAATTCAGTATATTACAAACTTAGTGAAATCTCAGCAAAGAGCAGCCTGGGAGACGGGAGACAGCCAGGGCAGCTTCTGAGCTGGCAGCAGAACCAGCACAGGCCGGGGAAGGAGGCTCCCTGGGCACAGGGGGCTGGAAGCACATCCTGACACTGGCTTAGTAGACCTCGACCCAGGACAGCCCAGAAGGGCCCCGTGGTGCCTGTGACTGAAGCACCCACTTCACAGGACACAAAGCCCCTGGACAGAGGCCAAGGAAGCTCAGTTTCACCCAGAAAAGGGTTCCCAAACGGGGGCAGCTGTGCTCACTCCAGGGGGCTCAGGAGCCCCAGCTGCCTGCGGAGCCCCAGGGAGTCAAAGCCTTGGCAGGGCACAGACAAGAGAAGAGAGCTGTGCCTCCTCAGCAAGTGACCCCAGTGTTCAGACCTGACACCCACGCTCCCCAAGTCCTCAGCATGCCAGTGACCTTGCTGGCCTTCTCCTTTGTTCACATGACCCCGCTTAAGGGGACTCACAGACAGGAGCGCAGGGGCAATGACCAGGACCGTCTGCCTTGTCTCTGACCATGGCACCCTTTGTTCTATGCCACTTCTGAATACTGAGAAAAACTAACGTCCTGTGGAAATGGCCACTGTCACTTAAGCAAAAGGCCTTGCACTGGCTCTGCTGAAGCTGCCACAACCCAAGAGAGTGACAGATGGTTTCCCCCACGTGGCAGGTTCCGAGGTTTTGAAGAGCACTGAGGAGCTGGGTGAAGCTCAGTGTTGGGGCACTGGCCCGGCATGTGCCAAGCCTGGGTTCCCTCCCTAGCAACCCCTCCCATTATCAGATACAGAAATTCTTTTTCTAAAAATTAAAAAAAATTTATGCAAAACCACAATTTAAAATAAAAACTTGAAATCTGAGGTTAGAGGTGACTAGTGCAGTCTTGAAATCTGAGGTAAGAGGTGACAGGTGCACTCTTGACATCTGCCTCAACACCCAGTTTGTTTGTTTTATCTCAAATGCATAATCCTGAAAAAAATCTTGAGACACACAGTGGTTGCCAGATTTTCAAATGGCCTGCTGTGTGACCTCGAGGAAGCCTTCACTTACAGCCGGCAGGAGAAACCATTTGATCGTTGGTGCAGACAGACGAACACACTGGGCTGCAGCATGCTCACGTCTGAACCAAGTCAACTCCCTTCCTCGTGTAACCACACCTCTCACAGCTGACAAAAGAAACGCCTGAGTGTGCACATGGCCTCCACTGCCTCTTTAAAATAATGGAAGTACAATTTGAAAATAAAATGCAAATCAAAAGCCTGGGGAGGGGAGCTCAATGCTGCAAAGAGCAGTCTGAAGGCCACAGCCATCCCAGGACTCAAGGCCTTGGCCACTCCATAGGAAGAAGGGCACCCTGCCCCATTCAGGAACCTCTGAACTGGGTGACCTATGGTTCACAGATGGTTTCAATAACTCAACCCTGCAGCCAAGGCGCCCTGAGGCACCACTGTCTGGAAGTCAAGTGTGCTACTTAGAAAAGTAAAGCCCCAAGTCACCACACAGGTATGTCCTATGTGATAATGTATCCAAAGTGAGAAAGGAAACAGGACAAGAGAGAGTGGGGGCACTGCTGCCCACCACGTGGCCACCTCCAGCCACATCCAGCTGGGAAGGTGCCCAAGCCCCTTCCCAGGTGGACAAGAGAAGCCCCCCTTCCTTCCCCAGCACGTCCTGAAGACATGGTGGAGCCCTGGGCTGTCACAGTCTCACTGCCACAAGAGTCATATAGACATGGACCTAGAAATACTGTCTCAAGAGAAACTCCTCCAGAACTTCATACAAGAGAGTCAAACTCTGCACGCAGGCGTTGAAGACCAAGCAGGCAGGCCCCTCTTTGGAAAAGCATGCAGGCACAGAGCAGCCGAGAAGAGTACAGTACACAGCTCCAACAGGGCAGGCATAGGCAGGAGGACTCCCTATCCTCACTGCAGTTTGGGACCACTGCCCAGCTGGGCTTCAGCAGTCAAAGCAGATGCTGATTGGTTGTCTTGGCACAGAAAGATCCAAAGCAAGGAAGCTGCCAGGTTAGGACAATGGAGAGAATATTCTCCCTGAAACTCTGGCTGCTCCACTTTCCAGACTGCTCAGTTGGGATGCAAGCTCCTACCAATCTGCTACAGCTAAAGAAAATCCTGAAGAACAAATGGATTCTTTATAAGACAGACATAAGAAGCCCACATCCTGACACTGGCTTAGTAGACCTCGACCCAGGACAGCCCAGAAGGGCCCCGTGGTGCCTGTGACTGAAGCACCCACTTCACAGGACACAAAGCCCCTGGACAGAGGCCAAGGAAGCTCAGTTTCACCCAGAAAAGGGTTCCCAAACGGGGGCAGCTGTGCTCACTCCAGGGGGCTCAGGAGCCCCAGCTGCCTGCGGAGCCCCAGGGAGTCAAAGCCTTGGCAGGGCACAGACAAGAGAAGAGAGCTGTGCCTCCTCAGCAAGTGACCCCAGTGTTCAGACCTGACACCCACGCTCCCCAAGTCCTCAGCATGCCAGTGACCTTGCTGGCCTTCTCCTTTGTTCACATGACCCCGCTTAAGGGGACTCACAGACAGGAGCGCAGGGGCAATGACCAGGACCGTCTGCCTTGTCTCTGACCATGGCACCCTTTGTTCTATGCCACTTCTGAATACTGAGAAAAACTAACGTCCTGTGGAAATGGCCACTGTCACTTAAGCAAAAGGCCTTGCACTGGCTCTGCTGAAGCTGCCACAACCCAAGAGAGTGACAGATGGTTTCCCCCACGTGGCAGGTTCCGAGGTTTTGAAGAGCACTGAGGAGCTGGGTGAAGCTCAGTGTTGGGGCACTGGCCCGGCATGTGCCAAGCCTGGGTTCCCTCCCTAGCAACCCCTCCCATTATCAGATACAGAAATTCTTTTTCTAAAAATTAAAAAAAATTTATGCAAAACCACAATTTAAAATAAAAACTTGAAATCTGAGGTTAGAGGTGACTAGTGCAGTCTTGAAATCTGAGGTAAGAGGTGACAGGTGCACTCTTGACATCTGCCTCAACACCCAGTTTGTTTGTTTTATCTCAAATGCATAATCCTGAAAAAAATCTTGAGACACACAGTGGTTGCCAGATTTTCAAATGGCCTGCTGTGTGACCTCGAGGAAGCCTTCACTTACAGCCGGCAGGAGAGACCATTTGATCGTTGGTGCAGACAGACGAACACACTGGGCTGCAGCATGCTCACGTCTGAACCAAGTCAACTCCCTTCCTCGTGTAACCACACCTCTCACAGCTGACAAAAGAAACGCCTGAGTGTGCACATGGCCTCCACTGCCTCTTTAAAATAATGGAAGTACAATTTGAAAATAAAATGCAAATCAAAAGCCTGGGGAGGGGAGCTCAATGCTGCAAAGAGCAGTCTGAAGGCCACAGCCATCCCAGGACTCAAGGCCTTGGCCACTCCATAGGAAGAAGGGCACCCTGCCCCATTCAGGAACCTCTGAACTGGGTGACCTATGGTTCACAGATGGTTTCAATAACTCAACCCTGCAGCCAAGGCGCCCTGAGGCACCACTGTCTGGAAGTCAAGTGTGCTACTTAGAAAAGTAAAGCCCCAAGTCACCACACAGGTATGTCCTATGTGATAATGTATCCAAAGTGAGAAAGGAAACAGGACAAGAGAGAGTGGGGGCACTGCTGCCCACCACGTGGCCACCTCCAGCCACATCCAGCTGGGAAGGTGCCCAAGCCCCTTCCCAGGTGGACAAGAGAAGCCCCCCTTCCTTCCCCAGCACGTCCTGAAGACATGGTGGAGCCCTGGGCTGTCACAGTCTCACTGCCACAAGAGTCATATAGACATGGACCTAGAAATACTGTCTCAAGAGAAACTCCTCCAGAACTTCATACAAGAGAGTCAAACTCTGCACGCAGGCGTTGAAGACCAAGCAGGCAGGCCCCTCTTTGGAAAAGCATGCAGGCACAGAGCAGCCGAGAAGAGTACAGTACACAGCTCCAACAGGGCAGGCATAGGCAGGAGGACTCCCTATCCTCACTGCAGTTTGGGACCACTGCCCAGCTGGGCTTCAGCAGTCAAAGCAGATGCTGATTGGTTGTCTTGGCACAGAAAGATCCAAAGCAAGGAAGCTGCCAGGTTAGGACAATGGAGAGAATATTCTCCCTGAAACTCTGGCTGCTCCACTTTCCAGACTGCTCAGTTGGGATGCAAGCTCCTACCAATCTGCTACAGCTAAAGAAAATCCTGAAGAACAAATGGATTCTTTATAAGACAGACATAAGAAGCCCCAAACTGCCGTTTAACAAAACTGCACAATGGCAGCTAATCAAACCACTGCTGCAGCTTCAAAACTCGATGGTGCACATGGATGGCAAATCCTTGCTGACGAGGACACCAGTTCCATGTACAGAAAAGCAGCTGGGGTCGCATGCTCCCTGCAACACTGGGTAGACTGGGCAGTGGACTTCCCCAGAGCCAGCCAGTGCAGCTCTCCGGGGTCTGCTTGTTTCAAATACAAGCAATCTCCACCTGAGAAGCTGGACAGGCAACAGTGAAGAGTGGGATCGCCAGATGCCCCAAGAGTGAAGACTTGGCAGGCAGGACTCAGGTGGGTCAGTGGGAGGAGTGGCCGCCCTGATGCTTTTGTCCATGAGCTGTTCTTCTCTAAAATCAAGTTCCAGCATCTCTCTGAAGACGACCTGGTTAATTCTAACACATCCAGAGCAGCCAGCTCAGTGAAGTCGGGAGCACTGAGTTAGCAGCGAAACAGGCAAGTTAGAGAAGCCAGTTAGTTGTCTGCCACACCGACTCCTGGGGTGACGCAAGACCTGAGTATGGCCAATGCTTTGAGTCGCCAGGACACTCAGTCAGCATGGAGAGCTCAGGGGTAAGCCAAGCAGCTCTCATGGGCTCCCAAGAAGAGGCTACACTGCAAGCAAGCGGGAGCCTGGAGTATGAGCAGCAGTGAGGCTGTGGGACGCTGCAGGCACTTGATTTAGGAGAGGAAAAGGCCTAGCAAGGAGACGGACGAGGGCCGCGAGCACGCCCGCCAGCTCCGTACACCTGTGCGCTGTACTTACCCCGTTCCACTCTACGCTCATACTCACTTCCTCCCCTCCGTCAGGGCCACTCTCGTACTTGACCACGTCCACATTGAGACTCTCCCGGCTCCTCCGTTTCTCCATGTTCTCAGGGTCATTTAGCACTTCAGCCACTCTCTGTTTGTGAACAGTGTCAAGACCCTGTGAGCCAGGCAGGGGAAACGTGGGACCCATTAGCAGGCAGGTCTGAGCAGGGGTTTCTCAGATACTTCAAGAAAAGACCAGTTGGTAAATTATCAGGAGGAAAAACAAAATCAGGAAAGGGCACAGGGGAGGGCTTCCTAATGATAAGGACAGGTCGGGATTACACAGTGTCCACAATGCCACAACTCAGGACTGCGGTACACTCTCTGAGTGTCCACTTCAAATTAAAAGCTGTAAAGAGGCTGGGTGTGGTGGCACACACCTGTAATCCCAGCAGCTCAGGAGGCTGAGGCAGGAAGATTGTGAATTCAAAGCCAGCCTCAGCAATTTAGGGGGACTCCGTCTCAAAATACAAAATAAAAAGGGCTGGGGATGTGGCTCAGTGGTAGAGCACCCTGGATTCAATCCCTGGTAAAAAAAAAAAAAAAAAAAAAGAGGCAGAAAGCTATAAACAGATACTGAGCTCTAGGTAATGATTTATACTGAAATATTCAGTAGGAAGTGTACGGATACCTATAAATTATCTGAAATGCTTCAGAAGGATGGAAGGATGGCTGAGAGAGATGGGGTCAAGTGTCTGAAACATGACACAATCCAGGTGGAGAACTAGGGTGAGCCCTATACTTCCTCAGGTGTGAGGAGTTCCACGGGATGCTAGGAGACACCTGGTGTCTCAGGTACATGCTTGAAAACTAATAAGTGTTTTTTTAAAAAAAACAGGGATTGAACCCAGGAGAACTTTACCACTGAGCTCTATCCCAACCCTTTTTATTTTTTATTTTGAGACAGGGTCTCACTAAGTTGCTGAGGCTGGCCTGGAACTTGTGACCCTCTGCCTCAACCTCCAGAGTCCTTGGTGTCATAGGTGTGTGCCATTGTGCCTGGCTTTACTTCTATTCTTTTTTTTTTTTTTCAGTTGTAGATGACACAATACCTTTATTTTATTTATTCATATGTGGTACTGAAGATGGAACCCAATGACTTTCACATGCTAAGCAAGCACTCTACCACTGGGCTACAACCCCAGCCCCTACTTTTATTTTTCTATTAGTTGTTGATGAATTTTATTTTATTTATTTATATGTGGTGCTGAGAATCGAACCCAGTGCCTCACACATGCTAGGCAAGCGCTCTACCACTAAGCCACAATCCCAGCCCCTCCCCTTAAATTTATTCTTTTTTTTTTTTAAGAGAGAAAGAGAGAGAGAATTTTAATATTTATTTTTTTTAGTTTTTCGGCGGACACAACATCTTTGTATGTGGTGCTGAGGATCGAACCCAGGCCGCACGCATGCCAGGCGAGCGCGCTACCGTTTGAGCCACATCCCCAGCCCCTAAATTTATTCTTGATAGAAATTTTTTTCAACCAGCCACTAACTCTCAAAAGGTATATTTTACAAGCACTTTTTCACAGCTTAGGAAGTGATGAGCAACTCAGGATGTTGAGCCAAGAGGATCGCACGTTGGAGGCCAAGCTGGGGAACGCGGCAAGACACTGTCTTCAAATACAAAATAGGAAGGGCTGGGGGCACAGATCAGTGGTGGTGCACTGGGCTCCAGCCCCAGTACCAAAATAAGAAAAGGGAGTCACCAGCGGAACGAACACGCATCCTCTCCTGTCCATGGCCCCTCCTTGGTGTCTGCATGAGGCCCAGTGCACAGAGTCCCAGCAGGAGACCCCTATGGCCCCCCCTGCAGCCTGGGTCACAGTGAGCAAGTCTGACGTCTCGCTGTGGACACTGCCCCTTCCCTGCCTTCTGTGGCTTCTTCCCTCTGAGGCACAAGCCCAGAAGAGACAGGGACTTGAAGCATTCCCAGGTCCTTTCTCTGCACTGCTTCAGCCCCCAGCTCCACACTCCAAACACACCACATGTCGCCTAACCCCAGTGCCACCACCTGTCACAGGACTAATATCAACCCTGCCCCAGGCCCCACCTGGGACCCCTCCTCACACAGGGAAGCATTCTGCACACCAGCTGCAAATGGAGATGGCCCAGGAGGAGGAGCATGGTTAGGGCAGGGCAGCGAAGAAAGGCTTCTGCCCACACTCACAAGTATGTTGTCTTCTCTCCTCACCTGTGAGACTACTCTATAGGACACGTCACTCAGCAAAATAGTGGCTGTAAACCCACAACTATAAAAATAGCCTACAGGTATTCCAGTCAGAGAAAAAATACCTACACCTGTCCCCCAACCCTAAAAATACAAAACAGAAACTGCCACGGTCATACATATACACACACACCTCTGCATAAAAATAACTCCTTACTCCTGAACTGGTGGCTAAAAGGCACAAACAAGCATCTTTCCTGTCTCAGCACTGTTGTTTTATCCCTAGATGAGGAAAAAAGGGCTTCTTTACAGAATCCCCACTAATCAGGTAGCAAAAGGTCCAACCAAGCTTTTAGCCTTCTGACAATGGCCACCTGACAATGGCCAGCTGCCACTGGAGGACAGCCAGCCTCCACAGCAGCCATGCCACAGAGCGGGCAGTTCGAAGGGACGCCTTCTCTGGAGTCTGTGTATGGCCCAATCCGTGCAGGGCACACACAGGGGCTGCTCTCCATAGGCATCTCTAGTGTGCACAGTTAGGGGATTTCATAACAGGTTAAAAAAGAAAACTATGAAGCAGACATCTTTTTCATCTAACTCCTTTAAAAAGAGACGCAATGTATTTAACCCAGAGGTAGGCAAGTGCCAGTGACTGTCAGCTTTGTGCTATCTCGTTCAGGAACTTTCCCCACCCCAAAAGGGGCCTTTTACCACTGCAACTGCTCCACTCCTCTCCCCAGCTCTGCATGCCTCGCTTCACCTGGACAGAACCATACATCTGTCCTTCAGGGCTGAAGGTCTCATGGCTCACTGCCACAGCTGTCAGTACTCCATTCCTTCTGATCGCAGGATGACCCACCTGTTTACGAGACCTCATGGCGGCTTCTTCTAATGTCTCTGCAGCTTCAAATTTCCCTTGACGTCGGTAAAGTGCTCCAAGGTTTTTCAAAGTAGTTGTAACAGTCGGGCTGTTAAAAAAAGCATACAACATGCAGCACTGTTAGGGACATGGCTTAGGTGGCCACCATCACAGGTAGGCAACCTAGAAAAACCCCGCAGCACTGCAGTACGGATGAGTACTGCCATATTCCAGGCCCTTGCTTCCCTTTGCGCTGCACAGCCTGCTTCACTGTCAGTGCCCTGGGCACAGAGGGCAATCAGGAGTCACCCACAGTCTGCTGGCAGGGGACGCCATGGGACATGTTCTTCCTTCAACTGCAACGTTCTGAAGAGCACTCCCAGCCCAAATAGACCTGCTGCCAATGCCGTCAGACCCTGCTGCTTCCAGCAAAGCTCACAGCAGGCAGACACTGAAGCCATCCAGGGCCTGGCTGCTGATGGTCCCCTGGCCACCACAGAGGCATGTAGCTGGCCTACTCAGGGGTCAGCACATGCCCCTGGAAACAGAGCTCAGCCTGTGCTGGGCAGGATTGAGGGCAGGTTGCCATGTTGCAGTCATAACCTCCTGTCTCATTAGAGGCTCATCAGCTAATGACAGGTGTGAGTTGAAGAAGCAAGAAGAGACTGCAGACAAGTTGGACTCCTAACAGGAAGGTCTATTATGTCAGCAAACCCCGCAGCATTGCAGTACGGATAAGTACTGTGAGAGCTGTTTTCCCTCATCAATGTCGGGCCTTTCCAGTACACTCCCATATCTGTAAGACCAGTGCTCAGGGGGTAGGAAGAAGAGATGTGCTTGTCATGTACTGTCTATTTTCCTGAAATAGACAAGAGGGGAGCCGAGTCTTCGAGAAGGAGGAAGTTGAGACAGGGAGATAGAAGCAGACGAGGGGCACTGCTCTGATGGGCCTTGGCAGCCCTGCTGCATGTGAGTGCAGGTGACCACAGGCTTGGGAGACTCACCCCCAGAGCCACAAGGGCAAAGCATGCCCCGAGCAGCTGGGGAAGGCTTTCCAAGTGCTGGCCTTCTGAGATCTGCTGCACATCTGCCCTGGGAGCTGCAAGGCTGCCTCAGTGCTGTTCTCCTCATTTAAGTCCCACACTTCCTTCCACTGGTGGTTTTCTTTGACAGAGCAGCAGTGGGCAGACCCACTCTTCCATAGTGGGCTGTGTGCATACAAATAATCCACTAGCAGAGATGGTGGGATTTCATGAATGGAACTGGGGGAAATCTGGGACTACCCAACACTGGGGACATCCCCATATCTGACCTTCCCAAGCTGCTCCTACAGCCCTGCAGCACCTCTCTGTAGTGCAGGTCTTTGGCTGACCAGACCCACCTGTCAACTTTGCAGGCTTTGTACCAGCCTCCGTACTCTCCAAAAGACGACCCGTCCTTCTGCTTTCCCTAAACCGTAACAGAGAGTTAACATGAAGGCTGTGAGGGCCAAGCACCCACACCCCTCCGCTCAACCAGCCTTACTTTGCACTCTTCCCTTTCCTCAGCGTGCATCCAGATGGGCTTGTTTTCATCTGGGGAAGAATAACAACATTCGGTAAGCCGCAGAGCAAGAGCCCAGTGAGCAGAAATTGTTAGGTCTCAGTGACTGCAAGGTTTGTGGACAACACTTCTTCAGTATTACTCCTTACAACTTGAACAGATCAAGTTCATGCTGGAGGAGATGCAGAAGCACTCCAGGCAAGTGCCTGGCCAGACAACACAACAGATGCAGGCTCATGTCATACT
Organism: Spermophilus dauricus; assembly: GCA_002406435.1. Classification (NCBI taxonomy): domain Eukaryota; kingdom Metazoa; phylum Chordata; class Mammalia; order Rodentia; family Sciuridae; genus Spermophilus; species Spermophilus dauricus. The sequence goes on along the minus strand of KZ294593.1, from coordinate 1,406,191 downwards.
GGAAGCACTCAGAAGTTGAGCACCTCACATTAAACCTAAGTCTGAGAAAAAGTAGAATTGGGGAGCAAAAGCAGAAAAGATATAAATCAATATTCCTTCGAAGTCTCAACTGCTCAGAACATGAATACCTCCCACTAGACAATGAACCCACGCCACAAAAGAAAAAAGAATCTTAAAAATGAGGCTTATGAAAAGGCCTTTCTGTCCTGTGTTTTAGGATTTGCACAGAGAATAAATTTGGTAAAGAAAACTGCTTTAAACTTGAGCCCGACTAACTAAACTGCCCATTACTACCCTGAGCAGCAGCAGACAGCAAATCCAAGAAATCACTTAACTCCAGGGGAACTTTTGAAAAGGACCATGAGGAGAGATGACCTGGCACCTCTGTGGCTGGTAAGTCAGAATGTGCCCTGTGAACTGTGACACTCCAAGCAAGCGGGACAGTCAACCCTGCCACATGGCTACACCAGACCTCCTGGCCTGGCAAATCCAGGGCCTACTGCAGCCTCAGCAGCAAACTGACCACTCCACTCACTAGCAGAGAAACAAAGTATGTTTTTTGTGGGGGTTTTTTCCTTCTTTTTTCTTTTTTGGGTGGGGGTGGGGGTGACTGGGGATTGAACTCAGGAGTACTCAACCACTGAGCCGAATTCCCAGCCCTATTTTGTATTTAGAGACAGTCTCACTGAGTTTTGCTGAGGCTGGCTTTGAACTCTTGCTCCTCCTGCCTCAGCCACTGGAGCCTCTGCGATTACAGGCCTGCACCATGGCACTTGGCTACAAAGTACATTCTTGAAAAACGTTTCCAAAGTGGTTTCTAGAAAATCTGTAAAAGGAAAAAGTAACACGCTTCTGGCAGCTGTCCCACATGGCTTTGATGAAGCACAGACACGTGCTGCTGATGCCCCTCGAGCAGCGCTCAGGCCCACACTCCAGCACCATCAGCCCACATCTCACTGTGGCCAAGAGGCAGGTTACACTCACAAGTCTCACACAAGACACCAGTAGAGCTGGGGAACTGCTGGGGAAGTCCAAGTTACACCATGGAATGGCCAGTTCCAGATGTGACACAGAGACCCAGGAAATGGCAGAACCACCTGTTTCCATGCCGTGAAGAAGGAAAATACTGAAATTCTTTTTCTAGGATGCAACACATTTATATAAAAAGTGCCTTAGCAGTAAAAAAAAAAAAAAAAAAAGAAAGAAAAAAAAAACACTCCATGTGCATCAGTGACCCATATTCTGCGGTCCCTGAATGCCATACCACCAACTGGCCCTATCCTGAAGCCTGGGTAACACCCAGTGAGGGAAAACTAACACAATTATTTAACTGAGCAGTTTAAATTCAGTAAAATATTTAATCCACAACTATGTCTTAAGCACTTACAACACTTGACGGATCTAAAGGGGATATGGCCTGGCTCTTTGAGACAGATAAATGGCAGGTTACATTGCCAACAGGCTGGGCTGCTGGGGTCACAGAAGTGCTCTAGGCAGAGTGGAGGCTGCAGCTAGGTGCTCTAAGTTAATATGTACAGGCTGTGGATAAAGAAAGCAAACTTAAGCAGCAGCAAGGAAAGACTTAAGAAGTAGGTGGCCCCAAGTTCCTCAGCAAGGAAGGTCTTCTCAGAGCTACCAAGGAAACCCCGCAAAGCACACGCAGGGCTCTCACCACACTTACTGAGCAATGGGCACTTGAACAAGCAAACACGTGAATGGACACTTGATTGACCATGCTCTCTTCTCATTTAGAAAACCATGAGATTCAAAGCAACTTCTATCTAGAAAACACTGTGAGAACTGGGTATTGCATAGTTAGAAATCACACTTTTTAATACATGAAAGCTTTCTTACCATCCACAGAACCAAACTCCCGCTCATGTGCACGAGTGAGAATCTCTTTGTACAATGTTTCTGCTTGCTTGAATTTTCCTTGTTTCAGGTAGCAGGATGCCTTAAAATAAAATATTTAGTGTCTTTCACATGTAAATGAAACAAACATTTTCATCTACAGGTGAAATAACAAAACTTTTGTATTGTTTTATTTTCAGTTCTGGGATTGAACCAAGGTCTCTGAGCATGCTAAGCAAGAATTCCACCACTGAGCTATACCCCAGCCCGGTTTTTTTCTTTTCTTTTCTTTTCTTTTTTAATTTTAATTTATCCTTATTTTGAGACAGGGTTTTGCTAAATTCCCCAGGCTGGCCTTGAATTTGCAATCCTCTTGCCTTAGCCTCCAAGCAGCTGGGATTACAGGTGTGCAGAACATGCCCAACCACATCTGTAACATACCAGGTTGTTTTTCGTCTTGGCCACATTGGGGTCGTCGGGTCCCAATTTTGTCTGGTAGATCTCCAGGGCTCTCTGGTAATAATATTCTACTTCTTCATATTTGCCCTGGTTCTGGCACAGTAAGGCCAGGTTATTTAACTGCTTAGCAACATCAGGGTGATCCTTTCCTAGAACCTGGGAATAGAGAATGGTAAAATGGAAACATTAGCCGTGTCACCACCCTCCTGTAGGAAGGATCCTTCTAAATCATAAACATGGCTGAGTTCCACAACCAGACTTAAAAATCCTTAAATGGCTCCCAGGCCACAAAACAAAAATAACCAGAGGGCAGGAAGGACTGTGCTGATTTTCCTTGGCTGCTTTTAAGTGCTCACTTCCTGTGACAAGCCTCCCGCAGGCAAATTACTGCCCACTACACTGTGAAAACAGAGCTGGGCTTCACAAAGGCTTGCTTTACCTGAGCCCAAATGCTCTCCCAGCTGCTTGGGCCCTCTTCTCTAGCCTCCCTGCTCCCAAGACTCATCCTGCAGGGCCCTCTTCAGCCCCAGAGAGGAGACCCCACATCCAAGGCCAGGGAGCCTTCGCCCCATCCCCACTGCCTCGGGAGCACGTCACCTGGCTGTTCTCTTCTCTCTGGGGAGTCTCATGACCCAAACCCTCTCCTCATCCTTTACTGCCAGACCCACCCAGGAAGAGACAGCCCACCATACCCTCCACCCTGTCCATCAATCCTGTCACAGGACCCTGGTTAGAGAGGTGCCAGGTGCAGAAGTGTGAAGACATGCCCTGAGGCTCCCTGAACCTTGACAGCATAGTCCTCAGCTCTGTGCCTCTCGCACACAGTCCCCAGACAGTACACAACCCTGCACCCTTTACACCCCCACTTCTCCCTGCTCAGGAAACTGAACTCAGCTATCCAAAATGCAGTTCAAACACTGACCTCCTCTGGAAAGCCATGCCCAGTGCCCAGCCATGCCCTAAGCCTGCCCACTCCTCTCCCACTGCTTGATCTACAGATGATGGGCCCCTGGTCCTCAGGTCTGACTAGTGGACGGTACAACGAGGCAGGGACTCTAACCAAGCAAGGGGCTCTGAATAAATTGAAGAGTAAATATCTGAATAAACTTGGAAGAACTTTTATTTCTTCTTTGAGACAGGGTCTCACTGTGTTGCCCAGAGCCTCCCATCTTAGCCTCCTGTGCAACTGAGACTATGGGTGTGCACCGCCACACCCAGCTCAACTGGCAGATGATCTTATAGAGCTCATGATCCTTGCTACCTTTGTGTGCTCTGATCTGGACCTCAGCCAACTCAACTGTCCATTTTCTTTTATAAGGTATCATGTGATGACGACAAAATATTACCTACACAAGCCACGAGCTCCCTTTCACTTTCTCCCCAAAGTCCTTGCCATGACTCAAAATTAAGTGATTAATCTTTCAGCATGACTGATAAACAATCACAAAAAAATGCCAAGTTAAGCTATTACTTACTCTTAGGCACCCAGGACAGGTCTGACACCAGGTTCCACGCCATCGGGACGCACTCATACAGTGCCGCAGAGACCACCACAGTAGTTTCTAGTTTTAGTTTCTATTTGTTTGTTTGTTTTTGGTTTCGGGGTTTTTTTATGTGTGTGTCGTGGTAGAGACTGAAGCCAGGGGCATGCTACCACTGAGCTACACTGCCAGTCCTTTTTGTTTTGAGAAAAGGACTTGCCCAGGATGGACTCGAACTTGAAAACCTCCTGCCTCAGCCTCCTGAGTTGCTGGGATTATAGTGTGCACCATCACACCCAGCACAGTTCAATATCAAGCACCATGAACTGGAGCAGCCACTAATAAATACCCATGGCAATGACCTGGCCTAGAGCTCCGAGTTAGTCTTCAGTCCTAACATAATCACTCCACTTTTTAAGCTGTAAGAGGAACATGGAGTGAACTTACTGAGAAGCACAAACACTGTTCAGTGCAGCTCAGGAGCCCCTTGTCTCTGGGCCACTTGGGACTGTGCCATCCTGAACACTCCCCTAAATGGGCCTTACACTCTGACTGGGCCAACTAGGCTCTGTTGGGAAGCTATCTTTTTATTTTTTTCAGAGGGGGACTCGCTATATTGCCCAGGCAGGTCTTGAAATCCTGGGTTCAAGGGATCCTCCTGCCCCAGCCTCCCAAGTGTTGGACTACAGAGTAAATATCTGAACCACCATGCCCACCATGCCCAGCTTATCAACCTTTATAAATGAGTTATTTTCAGTAAATGATCAGCAATGACTCATCACAGTGCTCATTTCTCAAAATTTAAAACAAAAATCTTTTCAACACACAAAAAAACTGAATCTCAGAGAACACGAGTTCTTCATTGTTCCGCACCTTTTCTCTGATCTCCAGGGCCCTCTTACACAATGGCTCGGCCTCTTTGTACTTCCCTCGTTTACCATACAGGACAGCGAGGTTATTCAGGGTCGCAGCCACCTGCCAAAATAGGAGGACACAAGGACCATAGGTAAGAGACGTCAGGAGCAGCAGCCACACACCCAGCAGACCCGGGCATGCTCCACACCGCAGCAAAGCACTCATCACTGATGGGAATGTGATTTCAGGACCACAGAACAGTGATTTGCTCACACCACTCACAACACACAGCACAGCAGAACACAGTTCTAAGATTAAATAAATCAACATCAACTTAACCTTGATTTTTTTCAATTTCTCCAAAAGCCACAAATAGATCTCTGCAAATCTGACCAGATTTTAATAAAAAAAAAAACACAGATTCTTGAGAAACAAATCTAGAAGAGGACATGCAATTTGATTTAGGGTCAGAGAGTAAGTCTGGTGAGCCAGGTGAGGGGTAGTGATCCACAAATCAGGAGTGACTGGTACATGAGCACCAGAGCTTGCCTGCTGCCAGGCAGAGCCCTACCTGTGCACCTGGGAAGCGGCTCTCAGCCCTCGCTGTTGAGTGTGACACTGGGTGAGCCGGACAAAAATCACACTGGGCAAAAAAAAAAAGTGTAAAAAGATCAAAAGAACCAGATATACAAACCGCAGGGTGATCCTTGCCCAGCGTCTTCTCACGGATGGCCAAGGCATCATTCAGCAGATTCGCTGCATCTTTGTATTTGTTCTGGTCCCTGAATCAAAAACACATCATAAGTGTCCTGATGTGGGTTACTAAACCCACCCAACTACCTACCCACTCACCTACCTACCAACATCCTTACCCACCTACCTACCCATCTACCCATCTACCTACCTACCTAATGGTGCTGGCACTAGACCCAGGGCCTGGTGCATGCCACACATGTACATGCTCTAACACTAGCTACAGCCAGTCTCCTAACTCCCTTTAAATGTAATTTTAGAACTATAGAAATTAAAGTTAAGCTCCAAATATATAATTCAATATATAGAAAAATATATATGTATATGTGTATGTATGTGTATGTATGTGTGTGTGTGTGTGTGTGTGTGTATAGATGGATAGATATAGATATATATGTGTGTGTGTGTGTGTGTGTGTGTTTTGTTGTTGTTTTTAATCTAGTTGTGACAGAAAAAGAGAAAAGTTCATGCACTGGGGCAAGGTAAGCTCTGGGTCACACCTGACCAGTTTCTGAACTTGGCCTCTCCTCTAGACCATGGAGACAACACTGCTACCTGCACTACGTGGGCCAGCAGCTCCACACAGAATACCGGAGGCAGTCTAAAAAGGGTGGAGCCCACATTTGGCATGAGTAAGAATGGACTTCAACATCCAAGCCAGGCCAGCCAGCAGCATCAACACAGCTGGAGCTTGCTTGTCCAAAGGCCAGACCCACCCAGACCCACCTGGCCAGGAGCTTTAGGAGCAGGGCCCAGCATAGTGGGACTTGAAGAGCCCACCAGAAATTCAGATGCAAAATGAAAACAAAGGCAGAACTATAAGCATTAAAATTCTAAGAGAAGAAATGGGCAAGTCACACAGAAATTCACAGGAGAATATGCATGACTCAAAGAAATACCAATTAAAACAAAAAGATAGTCGACTAACACCACCCAGATAGGAGATACTGCAGCAGGAGGACAAACAGCACTGTCCCCTGAAAAGTAGTTCAGCAGTATGATTTACACGCTGGCCCATCTTAGGAATTCACTCTAAAAGCACAGGGGCATCCCAATGCAATCCCAGCTACTCAGGGAGGCAAAAAACAGGGGGATCATATATTCAAGGCCAAGCTGGGAAGTTTGGTGAGACCTGTCTCAAAATAAAAATTAAAAAAGGGCTGGGATTGGGCTGGGGCTGTAGCTCAGTGGTAGAGCGCTTGCCTTGCAGGTGTGAGGCCCTGGATTCAATCCTTAACACCACAAAAAAATAAATGAACAAATAAAAATATTGTGTCCATCTACAATTAAAAGAAATATTAAAAAAAAAAAAAGAACTGGGGTGTGGCACAGTGGTTGAATGTTTGCCCAGCACACACCATGCACCAGTCCCTGGGTTCCATCCTCAGCACCACCAAAAAAAAAAAAAAAAAAAAAACCCAAGGCTGACCCAGGTGGATTGATACTGGCAATGCCTACTCCAGCTTAGTGAGACACTTGCCACAGAGTTCGCTAAATATTTTGTATGTAACCCCTGGCTATTTGAAGAGAAGCAGATGAAAAGATTGGAAAGTAGCTCACACAAATTTATAAAACATATTTTAAGGGGCAAGCTGATTAAAAAGTTATCTCCAGATAGGCAGGGAGGCACATGTCTATAATCCCTGCAGCTTGGGAGGCTAAGGCAGGAGGATCACAAGTTTGAGATCAGCCTCAGCAACTTAGTGAGGCCCTAAGCAACTTAGACCTTGTCTCAAAATGAAAAATAGAAAGGGCTAGGGATGTGACTCAGTGGTTAAATGCCTCTGGGTTCAATCCCCAGTACCAAAAAAAGTCATCTCCAAGTACAATTCAGCATAGAAACCTAAGGACTAGCCTGTACACCAGGGCCAGGATGTTGAGCATGGTGGCCACATCAGGGTGGTCATGGCCTGAAGTCTTCTCCAGATCCTCCAGGGCCTGTTTGCAGAGCGGCACAGCCACCTCGTAGCGCCCCTGCGAGGCATACTGGATCACCAGGTTGTGGAGTGTGCGTAGCCGCGCCGGGATCTCGTAGCCACCTTGCTGGGCAGCAGCGGCAGCACTGCTATGCTGCTGCTGGACTGCACAGAGAAAGCACAGTTCAGAGGGCTGGCAGGACAGCTACACAGAAGGCAGTTAGTTTGAAATTTTTCCACTACCTCTGATTCAAGTTAGCTCTATGCCAATTCAACCTGCAAATATCCCTTGGGCAAGATGGGAAAGAACCTCAGCCTGACAGGGACAGTGCCCTGTCCGCTGCTAATTGCATCAGACTTCCTGGCTGTAAAACTGATAGGAAGAAGTAACTCCAACCTCTTCTACCTGCCACAAAAAAAAAAAAAAAAAAAAAAAACCCAAGGCTGACCCAGGTGGATTGATACTGGCAATGCCTACTCCAGCTTAGTGAGACACTTGCCACAGAGTTCGCTAAATATTTTGTATGTAACCCCTGGCTATTTGAAGAGAAGCAGATGAAAAGATTGGAAAGTAGCTCACACAAATTTATAAAACATATTTTAAGGGGCAAGCTGATTAAAAAGTTATCTCCAGATAGGCAGGGAGGCACATGTCTATAATCCCTGCAGCTTGGGAGGCTAAGGCAGGAGGATCACAAGTTTGAGATCAGCCTCAGCAACTTAGTGAGGCCCTAAGCAACTTAGACCTTGTCTCAAAATGAAAAATAGAAAGGGCTAGGGATGTGACTCAGTGGTTAAATGCCTCTGGGTTCAATCCCCAGTACCAAAAAAAGTCATCTCCAAGTACAATTCAGCATAGAAACCTAAGGACTAGCCTGTACACCAGGGCCAGGATGTTGAGCATGGTGGCCACATCAGGGTGGTCATGGCCTGAAGTCTTCTCCAGATCCTCCAGGGCCTGTTTGCAGAGCGGCACAGCCACCTCGTAGCGCCCCTGCGAGGCATACTGGATCACCAGGTTGTGGAGTGTGCGTAGCCGCGCCGGGATCTCGTAGCCACCTTGCTGGGCAGCAGCGGCAGCACTGCTATGCTGCTGCTGGACTGCACAGAGAAAGCACAGTTCAGAGGGCTGGCAGGACAGCTACACAGAAGGCAGTTAGTTTGAAATTTTTCCACTACCTCTGATTCAAGTTAGCTCTATGCCAATTCAACCTGCAAATATCCCTTGGGCAAGATGGGAAAGAACCTCAGCCTGACAGGGACAGTGCCCTGTCCGCTGCTAATTGCATCAGACTTCCTGGCTGTAAAACTGATAGGAAGAAGTAACTCCAACCTCTTCTACCTGCAAGACCTGCAGGCCACACCTGCACCATGAATGTACATTTGGTTCTTAGGTCCAGCCTACGCACCACCATAGCCCCAAACACCTTTAGGGGACAAAGACAATCGTGTGTGCTGAAGCTTTTGTGCTACGGCTCCCACTGACTGTCAGGAGCATCCTCAGAGAGAAAGTGGACTCCAGTAGACTGCATGATGAACCACACTACTCGCCACTCACTTCCTTGGCCTGGCTCGTCCTCGTCATTTGGGAAGAGATCATCTAGGGGCTCTTTGGCAGAATCAGTGTCCTTGTCCTCCTACAAAAGAGACCCAAAGCATCTCTTATTCTATAGCAGTACACATCCTGCCTGAAAATCTATAACATAAAATTCATTTAACTAAAAATCTTAGGAAAGATTGGCAGTGTTTAAGCTCACATAGAGTCACCAGCCATGTGGCTCACCTATCAGTTCAACAGAACAATGAAGTGCTCGTGAGAGTAGACACCAGAACACGTAAATACAGGCCAGGGTTTGATAAGACAGACGGCTACACTTCTCTGCCTCCAATTCTTCACCTGTGCTCTAAGAAGGCTCCAGCAAAGCAGAGCAAGGCTTATTTGAAATAAAGTCTTATTTGCAAACAGACTACTATGGAGCACCTCTGATCGCCACAGCTTGAACTCTCTGTTTTTACCCACCACTGCTCCACTGCAAGAGCCCAGAGAGCAGATGGGAGCTATCGGTCTCTGCTCTGTGATCCCGCCTCCCCACAGACTGCTGGTAGTGCATCCTGGATGAGGGAACAGACGCGGCTGGCCCAGGTAAGGTGTTAGCAGTCATGGGGCAGCAGACACTGCTGCTGGGAGGTGAAACCTGGTAAATTCACGTACTTTTAGAGTGTACCTCTGGGAGTACAGAATCCAAACATGACACAGACCCAAACTGGCTAAAGTGGCTGGGCCGCACTAAGACACCAAGGTCACTAGAGACAAAAAAATGACTGAGGGCTGCTGCAAATGAAAGAGGGCTAAAAAGCGGGGACAACAGTGTGCAACACACAGTCCCAAACTGGATCCAGGATGCAGTGACAATACGCCGGGAAGGACACTGCTGAGACAGTTAGCAGAGAGGAATCCAGGCTGCAGAGGAGAAAAAGTGCCCAGTCGTGTTCGAGTGCCTGAACCAGCCCTGTCCCTGGGCTTCTACGGGAGAACAGCCTCACTAGGGAACTGCACCCAGAAGCAGCAAGGGGCAGCGCATGAGGTGCCTGCCTCCTACTCCAAAGGTTCAGAAGGAACAATAGCTCATGAGAGTCAGCTCTAAACTTGTCTTCTCCAAGTCTGAATTTTTTTCAAAATAAAGAGCTTAAAAATCTTTGAGAAGCCCCCTTCTCAACACTCTTCAGTGTTGCAGGTAAATCACTGGCTGACACCATGAACTCTTATTCCCATAGCAGTCTAAGGGGGATAGAGTAAGTCTAACAAATCAGAATGATATCACCTCAACTATTTCCCCTGGGGACTAGAGCTAGATGAGCCAAAGTGTGAGGCTCATGATACAACGCGTGTCCTCATGAGAAGAGGACCCAGTGAGTTGGTTTATATGTATTCTTTCCACCCCACCATGCAAGGGCAAGCAAGAAGGTAATTGCGAGCCAGGAAGAGAGCCCTGATCTCAGATTCCCACCTCCTGTGGTATTTTGTCATGGTGACCCAAGTAGAAGGCAAGTGCAGGTTTGCTGGTGTTCCACACAAGGATGCTCCAGGGGTCTTAGGACAAGGTTCCAACTAGGGACACCAATGTGGAACTCACTGTACACTGATCATGCATGTGACTATGTCTGGCACCCAGAGAGGCATAAAATAAAATCCAGTTCCAAATACTCTGTAAAGTCCTAGAGGTAGGATCCTGGAACAGAGAGGGCCCACTACTGGAAGGACTGACAACATTCCAATAAAGTCTACAGTTTAGTCAAAAGTAGCATATCAATGTTAATTTCTTGGTTTTGAAAAACCAATGCTGGAGCTGGAGCTCAGTGATAAAGTGCTTGCCTCACATGTATGAGGCACTGGATTCGATCCTCAGCTCCAAATAAAAATAAATAAAGCTATTGTATATTCATCTACAACTAGATAAATATTTAAAAAAAAAAGAAAAAGAAAAACGTATGCTGATGTAAAATGTCAAGGTTGGAGAAAACTAAGTAAAGGGGATTTGGGAATTCTCTTCACTGTCTTTTCAATTTTTCTCCCAATCTAACATATTATTCCAAAATAAAAAAGAAGTTAACTGAATCAGAAATAAATGGTGGAAGAAAAATAATTGAGAGTCGGATGAATACTCAAAGAGAGCCAACATAGAAAGAAACAACAAGACCTCTGAGGCACCCTGACATTCCAGGAAGGGAAAGGTGAGCTGGCTAGGGAGGCCTAGGAGACACAAGAGAGGCAGCAGGAAGACCTGGCAGTGTCCTAGGCGGGCATCAAGGATGAGGTCAAAGATGAGGTCAAGGACAAGCCCAGAGTTGGACTTCAGATGGTGGTACTGGCCCTGCTGACCCAGCAGCCAGTGGGTATGGAAGCCAGCCCATGAGGGCAGGGAATGTCAGGAGCAGTGGAGCAGAACTTGGTGATGCGAGGCCTGGTATTGACAAAACGTCCTTTACACCTTCTGATCACTGTTCTAAAAACACACAAGAAAGACACGTAGGACGTCTACCCTTGCTGAGCCTCCATCCGCAGCCCCCAGCTATACTGCACATCAGCACCATCTCACGATGGAGCCACTCACTCACCGAGGGGGAAATGTCATCGTCATACTTTTTGAGCTGGTTCATAAATTCCAGGTGTTTCTTTTCTTCCTCCAGCTGAGCCACGGACTGCTCACTCTTCTGTAACTTCTGTTGTGTGTTGGCCAGCTCATCCCGCAGCCACTGATTCTCCTGGCACAGGCGACGAACCTGCGCACGTAGTTTCTGTTTCTCTGACTCAACAGCATTCAAGTGATTTGACAAGGCCATCATAACCTGGACAGAAGAAATACTATCGGACAACAGCCAACAAGAGCCCCTCCTATCCACTTGAGCACCTGAGAGCAGCTCTAACTGACACCTGCAGGTATCTCCTTCAATTCACATGCAATTTAGCCACAGACAACACTCCGGGGCCTATGGAAAGTTATCACGTGCTCACATTTACAAAATACACCAATTCTTTTTACATGAAAGCACCTCAAGGTGATTATCAATAGGCACACATCTACTCTCTTGACACAGCTGCAATCTACCTCCACATGGGCACTTTCCACATGAAAGCGGGTGTCCCAAGCACAGGTAAGTGAGGGGCTGGTGGTAGAATCAGGAAGGGGGGCATTAGACCTCCTTCCACATATGGGAGGAGTTTCTAGCCACCACAGAGCATCAGAAGGCACCAGCATGTTCACTAGCTTATGTCTGCTGCACAATCTGCTGGCTGCTCCAGATCTCTGCCAGCTGTGTACTCACTGGCACCTGGGGGCAGACCTACCTAAAGCTGTTCTGAGCAAGCTGCAAGGAACATAAAGGCAAAAAAGGGGTGAGGAGCCAGGCACAGCAGTGCACACCCATGATCCCAGTCACATGGGAGGCTGAGACAGGAGGATTGCAAGTTCAAGGCCAGCCTGGGCAACTCAGCAAGACCCCATCTCAAAAACTAAAAGGGCTGGGAATATAGCTCAAGGGTAGAGCACCCCTGGGTTCAATCCCCAGTACCAAGGGAAAAGAAAGAAAAAAAAAAGCAGGGAGTCAACTGGCCTCAGGCTAGTCCTTCTGCAGATCGTGCCACTCTCCTGTGCCAGCACAGAAACTACATTACTTCTAGGTCTACAACTTGAAACTCAAAGGGGGAAGCTGAGGTGGGAGTATCCCAAGTGTGAGTCAGCCTCAGCAATTGGTGAGACCCTATCCCAAAATTTAAAAATAAGTAAAAAGGACTGGGGATGCAGCTTAGTAGTAAAGTACCCCAAATTCAATTCCCAGTAAATTCATTCATCCACTCAAAACTCCAGGAGGTGGGCTTTTAGTTCCTCCCCTTCCAGCCATCCTAGTACTGAGGACTGAACCCAGTGGCACTCTATCAATGAGCCACATAACCAGCCCTTTTTATTTTTTGAGACAGGATCTCACTAAGTTGCTGAGTCTGGCCTCAAAATTGTGATCTCTCCCCCTCAGCCTCCTGAATTGCTGGGATTACAGGTGTGAGCCACTGTGCCCAGCTTCTTCCTGCCTATTTTTTTAAACCTACCATCTGCCAAACTGAAAAAAAAGGAAGCTCATGTTCACACTATCTTTCAACAACAGAACTTGGGAAATAACAGGGTCACAAAATCCGAAGTTCATGATCTACAACCAGCATTTGTACAGAGTGGGAATGAAGAACTCTAAAATTGGGGCCTAGATGGTCACTGAAGAACCGGTGGCTCAGCAGCTACTCTTCCGCACCATTCCTTCATTATACACACAAAAAGCCAAGAGAGAGCCAAGTTTCAGTGTACTGACTTTAACCTCAGATCTGCTGACAAAGCCAGAAGCTGTCAGGGGTGGGGAAGTGACCAAGACATTTCCAGTGTTTTCATGTCTGTGTGGCACATGACAGAAACAGACCTTTAATCAGATACATAAAGCAATCTGGCCTGGCTACTGCAGAGCCTACTGGCTGTTGACCAGCATCCACTCTCCCCCAGCTTCTTGGGCTCATGCACCTGGAACTGTGAACAAGACAACATTCCCCAGTCCCTCACAGCCAGGGCAGCCACAGAGAGAGGACCTGGCCAATGCACCGTGAGCAGTGTTGCACATGCTTTAAGGGGCGGCCTTGAAGGAGGTAGCACGTCCCTCCTCTCACTTCTGCTATCTTCGAACAAGATCATGTGGCTGCCACTGGAGCTCCACCTAGTCCCTGAGATGGCTGCCAGCTTGTAGTGCAGCAGGTGGCAGCAGCCTGAGCATCCCTGATGACAGGGCAGCGGCAAAGACCACCTAGGACAGCCTACCTGGTGCTCATTTCATCCATGTCTTTGTTGCTTAAGCTATTGTTTTTGTTGTTTGACACAGGATACCAAATCAAACCCTAAATGATACACAGGGATACCACCATGTAAAATTCAAGTATGTTAAAGTGAGTTTTCATTTATATGATAGACACACCTCGACACAAGTAGATCTCTAATATTCTACAGGCATCTTCTCTCTACTTGAGTTAAACTGCCTATTTCAAGACTCCACTTTTCCAAACCATCAAGTCCACTTTCACGACAAATGGCTCTTCCACTTACCTGCGCCTCACTCAGGCCGAGCTCTAGCATCTCCAGTGATTTCCGTATCATGTTGGATTTCTCCTCCACCAGGTTGCTCTCATCATCTTTCTTCAGACACTTCAGTGTCTCCAGCAAACTCTGCAAAATGGAGTTGTGCTCATTCTTCAAAGCCTCCAGGCCCTGAATTACTTGCTTGGTCTTGGAGATGATCTCATCCTGTGTAAGCTTCTCCAACTTGTCTTCCTTTATGTACACCATTGTGGACATGTTGTCATACATTCTGGAGGAAAACAGGATAATCAAATACCTTGTTATAGGCTTCCCTCCTGTGATAGCATTAAACAGAAACACTTGTGAAAACTTTTAAATTACATTTCATAGGTAAATAATACCTGTGCAATTTATGATTTTGAATACTATGTTCTATATTGTTTCTGTTTTGCCTTTGCAGGCCCATTAAATTACTTTTCTGGTTTAATGCCTGAATTCTTTTTTATGGATAAGTAACTAAAATTAACACCAAAGATTAAAAGCAGCAAAACATCCAAAGGTCATTTCCAAAACATACAATTTCAGTGAACATTTTATCTGAATATTTGCAAGCTTTATTTTCTCAATGAAATTCAGTCCAAGAAGAAAACCCAGTAGACGCACAAGGGGGAGTTAGAGGGGCTGGAGAGGACTAGACCATGAGGCTTAAGACCCAGTGATGCAGCAGAACAGTCCATGTGGCCATGACCAAGGAGGACAAAGTCCAGGGGCTAAAGTGACTCCATGTTGGGGCTGCCATGACACCACCACTGTGAGAAAGAAAGAAGGAAGGAAGGAAAGGGCACTGAAATGGAATCAGCCAAGTGCTGGTAACTACTGGCACTAAGCAACAGTGCCTTTTACAGTCTTCTCTAGTTCTGTCTTCAATCTCATAATAAAGCTTAAAAACTGGGTCACATTAAGACCATTTCTGCACAGTAGCAAGGGGCACAGAGGTCAGGTTATCCATCCAAAACAGGTCCTTTGTGCCACCTGCCACTTTCTGAGATGTCAGTGTCTTCACAAACTATCTTACAGCCCCAGAACAGACACTGTTACAAATGAGGGGAGGAGGCTGGGGTTTGGCTCAGGGAACAATGCTTGCTGGGTGTGAACCTTATACCCTACAGAATGCACAGCACCTAGGACAGCTCCTGGCCCAGGCATCATCAGGAAAATGGACAGACGTAAGTTGAATGAAGGAAAGAAGGGGAAGTAGTGGGTGCAGACCACACATGCACAAGTTTGGGTGCAAGCTGAAGGTGTTTGAGAACAGGACCATGTGAGCCTCTGCATCACCAATTTATTTCACACTGGAAAAATGATTTTTTTAAATTAATAAGACAATTCCTTTTGACACTGGGAGGCTACCTGCAGGACTATTCAGAAATCTATCTCCTCCACATTAACAAGAGCCCACAGAACAATGAAGGAACAAGGGCAAGCCTTCTCCCTAGCAGCGCATCATCTGTTATTATTTTTAGTGTTTAGCTACTCAGCATATGGTTTTCCTACTTCACTGTAGCCAAGTACCAGGCTGGACTACAGCACACTGCTGGGCAGTGCTATAGCTCCCAGAACAGGGGCCTGTCTGTCCTGTGCAATGTACATTACCACCCTGCCACATGGCATGCCTGTGCTAAATGACTGCAGGAGACAGTTTAGAATTGTTGGGCTTTTTGTTTGTTTTGGTTTGGTTTGGTTTGGGTGCTGGGGATTAAACCCAGGGGCACCCTACCACTGAGCTACATCTCTGGCCCTTTTTAAAATTTTACTAAATTGCCCAGGCTGGCCTTGAACTTGTGATCCTCCTGCCTCAGCCTTCCAAATCACTGGGATCACAAGCAAGTGCCATAGCACCCAGTTAGGATCAGTTTTCAATGAAATCACACTGCACTAGATTAATAAAATGCTTATCTGACATCTCTAAGGTTCCTTATATTGAAAGGAAGGGGTCTCCAGGATTCATGTCCATGAAGAAGAAAAATAAAAATCAAGTCCGCCTTCTCCGCCTTTCTCTATCCTTGGCAGCACATCCCTGGTGAAAAACGGCTGGATTTCTGTAGACATACTTGCTACAACTGAGCTTGTTGAACTGATCCAATATTTAGTTATAAAGTTATTCCTTTTCCTGAATTACAATATCCCTCCTTGTAACTTCTGTCCATTGAGCCAACTTCTTCCCTCTAAAATAAACACAAAACATTTTCTGCCTCATCCATATAACATTTCAAGTATTACATTGCAGAAACAGATATTACCAAGCCTTCCATCTCCTAAGCTCACACCTCTTACCACCCTCAGGTCAGAACCATTTCCATATCTTTCATCCAAGTCACCATGATGTAAACGTACATTCATGCTACGTTTATGGGAGGAAGACAGTGGCATATACATTTATACTGCTTGATATCTTCTCTTGTTTCTGAGCCATTATAACCAAAGGTAGGTCACATGATTGTTAATCAGCTTTTTGTGACTGTGAGAAGTATCTAAGAAAAACAACTTAGAAAAGATTTATTCTGGCTCATGGTTTCAGAAGTTTTAGTCCATGGTCAGCTGGCTCCAAGGCAGAAACATCCAGACAGAAGGGCACAGCAGAAGAAAGCTGCTCAGTTCATGGCAGCCACAAAGCAGAGACAGAAAGCTAGACAGACACTGAAGAAGGGAACACGAACAAGATACAGTCCCCAAAGGTATGCCCCCAGTGACCTACTTCCTCCAACCATGTCCCACCTGCCCAGTTTTCACCTCCTCCCAGTTATCTATTCAAATTATTAATCCAGCTGGGGACTATAGTG
Source organism: Spermophilus dauricus (assembly GCA_002406435.1). Classification (NCBI taxonomy): domain Eukaryota; kingdom Metazoa; phylum Chordata; class Mammalia; order Rodentia; family Sciuridae; genus Spermophilus; species Spermophilus dauricus. The sequence continues at coordinate 1,389,431 of KZ294593.1, read as the reverse complement.
CACCCCTGTAATCCCAGCAACTCAGGGCACTGATTACAAATTCTAGGCAAACATAGGCAACTTAACAAGACCCTGTCTCAAAATTAATATATTAGAAAAGGGTTGGAGGTATAGTTCAGTGGTATAAATACCCCTGCAAAATAACAACAACAACAACAACATTTAACAACCCATTAAATGAATTAATTCACTGAAGAAATCAAAGCCCTTACGATCCAATTATTTCCTAAAAGTCCTACTCTGGACACTACCATACTAGGGACTAAGTCTTCAACACAAGAGATTGTGAGAGACGTCCATATCCAACCCATAACAATGATAAATAATACTAAGGCAATTAGCTATTAGAATAAAATTAAGGGAGCTGGGCATGCAGCTGTAGTCCCAGCCATGAGAGGCTGAGAAGGGAAGACTGCTTCAGCTCACCAGTATGAGGTCAGCAAAACAATATAGCAAGACCCCATCTCAAGAATAAAGAAAGAGGGTTGGGGTTGTGGCTCGGTGGTAGAGTGCTTGCCTAGCTTATGTGAGGCACTGGGTTCAATTCTCAGCGATAGATAGATAGATCCATCCATCAACAACTAAAAACTATATAAAAAGAAAGAAAGAAAAAAGGGCTGAAGCTATAGCTCTGGGGCAAAGCGCTTGTCTAGCATGCATGGGGCACTGGGTTCAATCCTCAGCACCACATAAAAATAAATAAAGGTATTGTGTCCATCTACAATCACACACAAAAAAAAAATTTTAATAAAGAGAAAAAAAATATTCTACCCTCCCTATACACTAAATTAAACTCCAAATTTTTGATTAAAAAATTAAATGTGGGAATTTGTTTGCAGTACAGACTGACCCAAGGCCTTATACATGCTAGGCAAGCACTCTACCACTGAGCTATACTCCCAGCCCTAAATGTGCTTTTTCTAAAAACACACAAGAAACTAGAAGAAAATACAGGCAAAGGTCTATATGCACATAGGCCAAAGTACATCACATTTGCCAGGCATGGTGGCACATGCTATAATCCCAGCAGCTGCAACTTATCGAGACCCTGTCTCTAAATAAAATGTAAAAAAGGGCTGGGGATATAGCTCAGTGCTTAAGCGCTCCTGGGTTCAATCCTTGATACAAAAAAAAAAAAAAAAAAAAAAAAAAAAAAACAAATTTTTGGAAAAAAAAAAAAAAAAAAAAAAAAAAAAAAGTAAAGCACATTCTGTGAATAAAAGCAACAGCAAAAAACTGAAAGACTGATGAGAGTCTACTCAAATTTAATATAGAAACGAAACCTGTTTCTGAGAGAACACTATTTTGCAGCCCATCACAGTGAAGAGTCCAAAACTGCACAGACTGTGACTCAAGGCTGAGGCACAGCTGGCTGACCTCTGAAAGCTCCCCAGAAGCCTTCATCACACTCACATAGCCTGCCTGCTTTCCTGATCTACAAACCACACAATCCTGTACCTGTTTTCAACTTCTGATGTGTATGCCTCCAGATGATTCGGTAAGACAAAGAAGCAACCAGAGCCATGCCATAAAGATATGTTTAGTGAACGAGGGAAGCTGCTTCAGAGGCTATGTGTCCACCTCCCACATGACTGCAGAGCTTTTACCTCCTGGATATTAGGTGGCATTGATGCTCCCCCTGATCTGCAATATACTACAGGCTTAAAATATTCCCACGCCCTCTTCTCCAAGTAAAGTACAAAATATCTAGTCCCGAGTTATTAATTAACCATGGTGAATTTTTTTAATATTTATTTTTTAGTTGTAGTTGGGCACAATATCTTTATCCCTCTGATTTATTTTTTTTAATATTTTTTAGCTGTAGTTGGATATAATACCTTTATTTTATTTATTTTTATGTGATGCTGAGGATCAAACCCAGCGTCTTGCACATACTAGGTGAGCACTCTACCTCTGAGCCACAACCCCAGCCCTCCCTCTGATTATTTTTATGTGGTGCTAGGGATCAGACCCAGGGCCTCACCTGTTCTAGGCAAGCGCTCTACCACTGAGCCACAACCCTAGCCCACCATGGTGAATTTTTTTATTGTGTTTTTATTCCCAAAGATAAACAAACTCCTTAAAGTCAATTATTTGCTCTGTGAGAGCAAAAGAATTTAATGCAAAATGTCCAGTGTAGAATCTGAGAAACTATATGAATCAAACCTCTAAAAGCCATTGTTCAACAGGCTAAGATCTGGGACAAATTAAAGCCCTGGCTCCATGAGGTCAAGGAATTGCATACCGTGTCAGTAGATCACACTTAAAATAATGAAGGTGAAAATACACCTGAAACAATTATTACTTTTATCTCATTTTATTTTTTTTAAGAGAGAGGAGAGAGAGAGAGAGAGAATATTTTCAATATTTATTTTTCAGTTTTCGGTGGACACAACATCTTTATTTTATTTGTATATGGTGGTGAGGATCGAACCCAGCGCCTCACGCATGCCAGGTGAGCGAGTTACTGCTTGAGCCACATCCCCAGCCCCTTTTATCTCATTTTAGAACTCATTTGTCTTCATTATTTGAACAGTGACTCAATCTCTGCAATGTTTACTGCGACTGATTTTTGCAGAAATGGAACTGAAGCCAGGGCCCCTTGCATAGGCAAGCAATCTACCACTGAAACACATCAGGCCTGTTTTTGTTTTTGTTTTTTAATATTTTTTTAGTTATAGTTGGACACAATGCCTTTACTTTATTTATTGATATGTGGTGCTGAGGATCGAACCCGGTGCCTTGCACATGCTAGGCAAGTGCTCTACCACTAAGCCACAAGCCCAGCCCTTGTTTTTGTTTTGTTTTGTTTTGAGACAGGGTCTCACTGAATTTCCCAGAGTGGCCTCGAACTCCTGGGCTCAAGTGATCCTCAAGCTTCAGCTTCCTAAGCAGCTAGGACCACAGGCCTGCACCACATGCCTGGAAGGTTTATTTTAATGTACATGGTTTTCCTGTCCATGGACTCACCTCACCACCCACACTATAAGGATGGGGACTGGGAATGACAAAAACCTATCTTGCCTGGCTCCACATTCAGCCCTCTAACTAAATCCCACCTGTAGCAGTCTAAAACCTAGAAATAAAACAATTTGACTCTTCTAAATACCACTTAAAAAATAAAAATAAACAGTCTTTAAACACTAATCCAATGGGAAAGTCCAATGTTCTTCTTTCAAAGGGCTCACTTGTCCTTTGAAATCATAGGAAACAATTTTTTAGAAAACCTTCATAAAAAATAATAATTAAAACCCATGTCTGCGCCGGACATGGTGGCACATGCCTGTAATCCCTGGGGCTCAGGAGGCTGAGGCAGGAGGATTGCAGTTTCAAAGCCAGCTTCAGCATCTTAGTGAAGCTATAAGCAACCTAATGAGACCCTGTCTCAAAATAAAAATTAAAAAGGGCTGGGGATGTGTCTCATTGGTAAACCACCCTTGGGTTCCGTTCCTGGTACCAAAAAACAAAAAACAATAAACCAGTGCCTGCACTTATGATAAGATCTAACAGTTCAGGCAGACAAGGTAATGAATTAATTGTACCATCTTTGCATTAGGAATTCAATATCTTACTTGACTTGTGATGTGTACCTTTAGAGCAAACAAAAAGGAATAACATCCAATATCCAGACCCACAACTAATGCGCCACAATTATATTTCAACAAAAAGCAACAGACATTAATTTGCACATTCAGTTGATTTACTTCTACTTTGAAGTAATCCAAGCAGAGATAATATACAAAACAGAAAATAGCTCTTACATGTACTAAAACTGTCCTTCTGACTTCAGACGAGCAATTTTTTTTTTTTTTACTCCTTCTTCTGGTGACTAGAAGAGAAAGCCTTGACTGACAGCTGCCTTTCTTCCCAAAAGGAACAATGAAAATTGACAAGTTTGGGGTGAACCCATATCCAGCATCAAGCTATGCTTAATTAAACTGACAAATGTCAGGCAAAGTGGCACATGCCTGGGACCCCAGTGACTGAGGAAGCTAAGGTAGGAGGAATGAAGTTCAAGGCCAGCCTGGGCAACTTAGCAAGACCCTATTTCAAAACAAAAAATAAAGGGCTGGGGAATGTAGCTCAATGGTAGAGAATTTGTCTAGCATGTCTGAAACCCTGGATTCAATCCCCAAAAAAGGGCTGGGGATACAGCCCGTTGGTAGAGTGCTTATCTTGCATGTACAAGGCCTTGGGTTCAAACCCCAGCACCAAAAAGAAAGAAAGAAAGAACAACCAATCCCCCAAAAAATTCAAAACAAAAAAAGGGTTCACACTTTTTTTTTTTTGGGGGGGGGAGAATTGGGAATTGAACATTGAACCCAGGGGGGTTTAACCACTGAGCTACATCCCAGCCCTTTTAATTTTGAGACAGGGTCATACTAAGTTGCTAAGGGCCTTGCTAAGTTGCTGAGGCTGGCCTTGAACATTCAATCCTCAGCCTCCCAAGTTGCTGGGATCACAGGCATGTGCCACTCACTGCTCCTGGCTTGGTTCGCACTTTTTGAGAGCAACACTGGATGCCAAAGGCAATTAAATAAATGCCTCCAAATTTCTGAAGAGAAACTGTTTCTAAATTAAAATCCTAGGACCACACTTTCAATCAACTATAACTGTAAAAGAACATTTTCAGACAGACCAAAGCTCAAAAACTTTTACCTCCAGAGCACCCTTCTCAGGCTACTGAAGTGTGCTCAAGCAGAACAAAGGGATGAATCAAGAGAGGGAACAGAGGACACAGGCATCCCACACAAAAGATCCTCAGCAGGGGAGGAAGGATCCAAGGCTATACCTAGGGCTGAATGAGTGCCAACTCTACAAAAGAAGGAGCTCCAAAGAAGGCAGAAAGGTGAAGAGGAAAAGGAATCACCATTGACTTAGAAATGTTAAAACTGAGCCAACCATGGGCTGGGGATGTGGCTCAAGTGGTAGCGCGCTCGCCTGGCATGCTGCGGCCTGGGTTCGATCCTCAGCACCACATACAAAGATGTTGTGTCCGCCAAAAACTAACTAACTAAATAAATAAATATTTAAAAAAAAAAAAAAACTGAGCCAACCAAACAACAAGCTGATCTGTGGGAGGCTGTGGAGAAGCCCAGAGAAATCAGGTGTGGAGACGAGGAGCAGAGAAAGAGGCAGACTCCAAGGGTCAACATGAGAGGTCACTAATGAGAAAGACTCAGGAAGTAAGATACATGTGATATTTAGAAACAGTGGCAAGCATGCAAAAATCAACGCTCACTTCTAGTGAGCAACCAAGTGAGCAACCACTTCTGGGAAATAGAAGAGAAGGCAAATTGCCCCAAACAAGACGCATGTGCTGTTCTCGCCTTGGCAACCGGCTCAAGTGGTGCATGCAGCCTGCCCCTGTAGGACTGCCATACCCACACCTTACTGAGGAAGACTACTCAGCGCAGTCAAGAAGCAAGGGCAGGAGGGGCTGGGGATGTGGCTCAAGTGGTGGCGCGCTCGCCTGGCATGCGTGCGGCCCGGGTTCGAGCCTCAGCACCACATACAAACAAAAATGTTGTGTCCACCAAAAAAAATAAATAAATAAATAATAAATATTAAAAATTCTCTCTCTCTCTCTCTCTCTCTTTAAAAAAAAAAGAAGCAAGGGCAGGAATGAAGTTCAACTGGGCTCTATTGCTATAGGAGAGTGGAGCAGCTGCAATTCATGAGAAGTGTCTAGGACAGATCTGTCTGTCTACTGCCTCTGCCCTGGCAATGTATTTCATCATTTATATCAGTATGGACTTAAGGATATTAGTTTAGGTTATACCCATCTGCCAATTATTAAAAGTACATTATTTAAGTCAGGCACAGTTACACAAAGTGGTAATCCCAGTAATTTGAGAACTGCAAATTCAAGGCCAGCCTGGGCAACTTAGCAAGGTCCTAAGCAACTTAGTGAGACCCTATCTCAAAATAAAAAATAAAAAAGGCTAGGGAGGCCACTCAGTGGTTAAGGCATCCCTGGTTTTAATACCCAGTAAAGAAAGAAAGAAAGAAAGAAAGAAAGAAAGAAAGAAAGAAAGAAAGAAAGGAAGGAAACCACATTACTTAGTGCATTGCTCAAACTGTTCTGGCTCTAGCCACTGGGAGCTCTCAAACTGGCTCCAGTATCTTTTTTCTTTCTTTTCTTTTTTCTTTTGTTGTTGTTGTTGCTGCAGGAATGATCCCAGGGCCTTGTGCATGCTAGGTAAGTGCTCGGCCTCTTAGGTATGGGGTACCCCAGTCTGTGTCCTTCGACTCACGCCTATCCCCTGTGGGTCTTGAATGCTACTTCCTGGTGCTACAAGGTTCAGGCTCATCTTGTATCATCTTGTATCTCCCCTGCCCCAGCCCAGAATCACTCACTTCACCAAGGAGTTCTGGCAGACTGTAACACTGGTCTAGTGATGAGAAAAAGGCAAACCAAACCTGAAAGACATTGTACCAAATGCCTGACCAGCACTCCTCAAAACTGTCAACGTCACCACAACAGACTGAATGTGTGATCCCCCTACTATAGTTTGGAACTTAAATGTCCCCCAAAGGTTCATGTGTGAAACACTTGGCACTACTGGAAGGTGATAGAAAACTTAAGAGATGAGGCCTAATCTGGGTACAGGGGCACACACATGTAATCCCAGCTAATCAGGAGGCTGAGGTGGGAAGATTACGGACTGTGGGATCCTAGTCTCTTCCCCTCTTTTCTACCACCACCCCAGTCCTGGCCAAAAGAATCGCTTTGCTTTAATGGCTTTGCTCTACAACACACATGCTGCCTTGTCATAGGCCTAAAAATCAACAGACCATGGTCTGAAACCTCCAAAGCTGTGAGCTAAAACAAACCATTTCTATCTATAAGTTAATTATCATGGGTATTTGTTACAGTAACAGAAAGCTAACACACCCTCAAATTCATGTTGACATTTTTAACTCCCAATGTGATAGTGTTAGGAGCTAGGGCCTTTGGGAGGTGAATGGATGACGAGAACAATCTTCATGATAGAATTAGTACTTTTATAAAAGGGACCAGAGAGCTCTCTCACCTCCTTTCCACCCTATAAGGACACAAGGAGGCAGTGGCTACCCACAACCTGGAAGAGGGCTCTTGCCAAAACCATGCTGGGCACCTGACCTCATGGACTCCCAGCATACAGAACTGTAAGAGACACATTTCTGTTGTTCATAAACCACTCAGTCTTGGGTATTTTATCATAAAAGCCCTAACAAACTAAGACAGTCATCAAAAACAAGGGAGGTCTAAGTCTAAGGATCTGAAGTTAAGATGACCAAGTGGATGTGTGTCCTGGATGGGATCCCAAGACAGAGCGAGGACGTGAGGGAAGAACTAGTGACCACAAATAAAGTAGATTTAGTTAATAACATCCTCATGTTTATTGCACTATTGCCACAAATGCACCCATCGATGCAAGGCGTCAGCACTTGGGAAGCTGGGTAAAAGGCATACAGAAACTCGATCTTAAAAATCTCCCCAAAATCTAATGCCATTCTAAAACAAAGAGAAAACCAAAGAATGCATAATTTGATAAAAGCAAAACTGAAAAGTATATATGTAGTACGTATATTAAGAATTCATGCTAGGCATGGTGGCACACACCTGTAATCCCAGCAGCTCGAGAGGCTAAGGCAGGAGGATCAAGTATTCAAAGCCAGCTTCAGCAACTAAGCAAGACCCTAAGCAACTCAGTGAGACTCTCTCTCTAAATACAATATAAAAAAGGCCAGTGGCTAAGCACCCCTGGGTTCAATGCCTCGTACCAAAAAAAAAAAAAAATCATGCCAGGCCCACATGTGGTGGCACATACCTGTAATCCCAGCAATTTGGGAGTCTGAAGCAGGAGGATCACAAGTTTAAGGCCTACCTGAGCAATTTAGTGTAATAAAAAATAAAAAGGGATTGGGAAATAACTCAGTAGTAAAGCATCCTTGGGTTCAATCCCCAGTACTGCAAAGTAACAAAAAGATGATTGTTAGACAGACAGACAGACAGACAGAAACAAAGAAAAAAATTCATACTAGGCATGGTGGCACACACCTATAATCCCAGCAACCCAGGAGACTGAAGCAAGAGGATCCCAAGTTCAAGGCCAGCCTGAGCAACTTAATGAGACCCTGTCTTCAAATAAAATCTAAAAAGGGGGTGGGGGAGTAGCACAGTGGTAGAGTACCAAAAAATTAAAAAATAAAGAATTCACATCTGTCCAGCATTTTCATTTTTATACATCGTCATATGGGTATTATTTTATTGAACAACAACAAAGTCTGCAGGTGGTTCAGTCAACTGGCACCATAATTCCCACTTACACTGAGGAAACTAACCGATGCAATGATTGGCACTCACACTGCCAGACTAGGAATAGAGCATCCGTCCACTTCAGGAACACACTGCTCTCATGTGTATGTGCACACACTCCACAATTCTGAAGTTTTCCATGATGGAAAAGCACCTAACTGCCAGTCTAGGCCCGTGGGCTTTTCTTAAACCCTCAAATTCAGAAAGGACTTGACATTCTGCCACAGTAAATAAAACAACCCAACACGGAGCCAAGAACAGAACTGCTGAATGCACTGAATTCTTTATCAAACAGAAAGATGAAAGCAGAACTGGTTGGACTCTAAAAACTGGAATCTACAGTTGGACAGAATCTTCAAAAACTACTCCATATCTATAAAGGCTTAATCTGTCACAGCTGAGCAGCGGAGCCTAGAGGCCATCGTTTCATGCGATGACATTTCCCATCTCCAGAGCCTGGACACTGATCTCCTTTCAAACTCCTTTCAAACCAGGCCCAATGAGCGCACACCACATCTCACTCTGCTCATCCTCAGGCAACACAATTTTCAATAGTCCGGTAAATTTTACCACAACCTTCCCCCTTTCTCAAAAATGAGTGAAAATAAATCAAAGGTCAGAGAAGGAAAAGGGAACCAACTCTGGTTTTATCAAGTGCCATTCAGCCAGTAGGTGAAACTCCCATGGTAAAAATAAGTTAGAAAAACCAAGTGCTCCCAAGGAATGTATGGGATTAGATGGAGGTGGGTGGCAGCACGAAACAGAGAACATACTAAAAATCACTGAACTGACCAGACAAGGTAACAGATGCCTGTAATGCCAGCAACTAGGTGAGGCAGGAGGATCACAGGTTCAAGGCCAGCCTGGACAATTTAATGAAATGCTGTCTCAAAATAAAAAATAAAAATAAAAAGGGCTAGGAATGTGGCTCAATGATAGAATGCTTGCCCAGCCTGGGAGAGCCCTGGATTCTACCCTAACACACCACACCACACATATGCATACAAACACACAGAGAAACAAAGTACTGACACACGCAACAATAAGGATAGTATGCCACCTGGAAGAACCAGATACAAATGGCCACATATTATATAATTCCACTTGTATGAAATGTCCATGAAGACAGAAAATGGGCCAGTAGTTTCCAAGGGGGATGGTGAGTGACTGCTAAAAGATACAGGGTTTGGGGGGAGATAATGAAAACATTCTTAAATTAGTGCTGATGGTTGCAAAGCTCTATGAATTTTATCATACCTGATTTATACCACAATAAAAACATGTACAGGTTCTGTGTGTTTGTTTTTGTTTCTGCAGTGCTGGGAATCAAACCCAAGGCCTCCTGCATGCTAGGCAAGCACTCTAACTCCAGAACTTCAATTAAATGAAGATCAAACAAAACAACCCATTTTGTGATCTAATCTTTTTTAGCTTTGTCAAGGAGTTGAAGAAAGCTTCACTTCTCAAATCCTTAGTTTATTCTACGATCCCATTTAAATAAAGAACATCAACAAAATATATTATGTTGTCTTTAATATATTTAGAAATTTCCAAATATACTACCATCATCACTGAGCCAAAGCAATAACACCAGCAGTAAAAATTACATATATATTGTTCTAAAATTTCAGAACAAAAATTATATAGTAAAGAGTCAAAGGGGGAATACGACTTGAAAGTAGTGAAACATATTCATATTGTAGGTCCAGTGGAGGTAGAGGAGAGGGGATGAGTGAGGAAGATCTAACAGTTTAAACATTAAAGTCAAGGTTCATTTTCCAGCAAGACCCCAAAAGGTCTTCTGGAAAGTCTCAACCTTTTTCAAACCATGATATCTTTAGATAAACATGAAAATATGGGGCTGAGGATATAGCACAGAGTGCTTGCCTTGCATGCACAAGGCCCTGGGTTCGATCCCCAGCACCAAAAAAAAAAAAAAAAAAACAACCTTTTTCAAACCATGATATCTTTAGATAAACATGAAAATATGGGGCTGAGGATATAGCACAGAGTGCTTGCCTTGCATGCACAAGGCCCTGGGTTGGCCCTGGGTTCAATCCCCAGCACACACACACACAAAAAAAAAAAAGAAAAGAAAAAAAAAAAGACAACAATAAATAAGTTCTATATAGCTACCCATTTTCTCATGACCTACCCTTTCCCAATGAAGAATCACTGTAGTGCTGGGGGTGTGGCACAGTGGTAGAGCACTTGCTTAACCTGCCAGGCCCTAGGTCCCTTCCTCAGCAAAGAAAGGGAAGCAGGAAGGAAACGGATGTACACATTCTGCCTGAGGGCAGGGCTCCTCCAGCACTACCTCCTAGGCAGGAAGCTCATCTCCAGAGCTTCCCAAAAGAGCCCCTACACCTGAAAGTGTTCCGACTCATGGTTTCCTGCTTGTCCTCTGCTACTCCTTTCCTCTAATCTAACTTAACCTAACCCTTTTATCCCCTCTTCAAACTTGAATCATAAGAATGAACCAAATAGAGGTATCCATGATGGCCAAGTAACCACAGAAAGTAAAACATATTCAAAATACAGACAACAATACGTGCAGCAATTCTGAAACACCTCGCACTACTGTATAAAGGAAAAAAAAAAAAAACATTTGTTTGCCTTTGAGGGATTTTGTTGTAGACAGACTTTCAGAACCAGGAAAATGAGGCACTTCCCCTGAGCCTGCTCACAGAGCCAGGGGGGTTGTTTGGAAATCTGCCACCTCTGTGCTAGACCCTCCAGCTCTGCAATAACCCAGACTCACCACCTGTTTCAAGGTGTGCACATAACCCTGCAAGAGCTTACTTGCTCTTTTAGAAATTCACAGAGGACTGTCTAGAACTGTGGCTGCACATGGGTGAAAAGATGTTTGCATCTCTAGCCCAGCTGTCAAGTGCTGACCCCTCTGCAGCAGAGGGATTCCTGAAGCAAGATCACTGATCTGCTAGACCACAGGTCCATCACCTAGGAGCAAATTTTAAACACAACACTCTATAGGGAGAAGGACTATATGAAAATATAGAACATGTTTCTTCCTAAAATACGAATGAGTGAGTCCTAATGATCCAAATGTCCCTGGTTGAGCAAACAGGAAAGAATGAACAGCTTCAACTAACTATATGACTAAGAGGATGAAGAGCAGGGTGTCATAGGAATCTGGGAAGACGACACTAGTGTGGGCAGTTTTAATTCTAGGCAGGGAAAGCAGTTCTTGATTGAACAGGAAAAATGTCAGCAGATTAACCTAATGCCACAAAACTAGTTTATGCATTTAAGTGCTAATGAATGGAATAATTTTCTTTTCTAAAGAAAAATACAGAAAACATTTCTCAAAATGTTTTCTTTATTTTCCATGTTCTAAAAGAAATTATGAAGTTATTTGATTTTTTTTAATTTTTAGTTATAAATGGACACAATACCTTTATGTTTTTATTTATTTTTATGTGGTGCTGAGGATTGAACCCAGTGCCTCACACATGCTAGGCAAGCACTCTACACTGAGCTACAACCCCAGCCAATCCCACAAAAAAAAAAAAAAAAAAAAAAAAACTATTGATTTATTAAAAGGCACAACTAGTTAAGTGACAGAGTGGGCAAAAATATTTGCAACACATGTATCTGGCAAAGGACCTCTATCCAAAATATGTAAAGAACTTCTATACTCAATAATATTTTAAAAACCCAATTTATATTTTTTTATTTTTCTCTCTTTCACTTTACAGAGATTTATCTTGTTCTATGTTTTGTCTATTTTCTCTGTGGTGATGGAGATTGAACCCAGTGCATCAAGAACATTAGGCTTGTGCTTTACCGCTGAGCTACACCCCCAGTCCTAAGAGATTTATTTTGGTCGTGATTTTGCAGCTGAAGAACTCCAGTGTGGGCAGCCTCATCTGACATGGTTTCATGAATTATCATGGGTATTTGTTACAGTAACAGAAAGCTAACACACCCTCAAATTCATGTTGACATTTTTAACTCCCAATGTGATAGTGTTAGGAGCTAGGGCCTTTGGGAGGTGAATGGATGACGAGAACAATCTTCATGATAGAATTAGTACTTTTATAAAAGGGACCAGAGAGCTCTCTCACCTCCTTTCCACCCTATAAGGACACAAGGAGGCAGTGGCTACCCACAACCTGGAAGAGGGCTCTTGCCAAAACCATGCTGGGCACCTGACCTCATGGACTCCCAGCATACAGAACTGTAAGAGACACATTTCTGTTGTTCATAAACCACTCAGTCTTGGGTATTTTATCATAAAAGCCCTAACAAACTAAGACAGTCATCAAAAACAAGGGAGGTCTAAGTCTAAGGATCTGAAGTTAAGATGACCAAGTGGATGTGTGTCCTGGATGGGATCCCAAGACAGAGCGAGGACGTGAGGGAAGAACTAGTGACCACAAATAAAGTAGATTTAGTTAATAACATCCTCATGTTTATTGCACTATTGCCACAAATGCACCCATCGATGCAAGGCGTCAGCACTTGGGAAGCTGGGTAAAAGGCATACAGAAACTCGATCTTAAAAATCTCCCCAAAATCTAATGCCATTCTAAAACAAAGAGAAAACCAAAGAATGCATAATTTGATAAAAGCAAAACTGAAAAGTATATATGTAGTACGTATATTAAGAATTCATGCTAGGCATGGTGGCACACACCTGTAATCCCAGCAGCTCGAGAGGCTAAGGCAGGAGGATCAAGTATTCAAAGCCAGCTTCAGCAACTAAGCAAGACCCTAAGCAACTCAGTGAGACTCTCTCTCTAAATACAATATAAAAAAGGCCAGTGGCTAAGCACCCCTGGGTTCAATGCCTCGTACCAAAAAAAAAAAAAAATCATGCCAGGCCCACATGTGGTGGCACATACCTGTAATCCCAGCAATTTGGGAGTCTGAAGCAGGAGGATCACAAGTTTAAGGCCTACCTGAGCAATTTAGTGTAATAAAAAATAAAAAGGGATTGGGAAATAACTCAGTAGTAAAGCATCCTTGGGTTCAATCCCCAGTACTGCAAAGTAACAAAAAGATGATTGTTAGACAGACAGACAGACAGACAGAAACAAAGAAAAAAATTCATACTAGGCATGGTGGCACACACCTATAATCCCAGCAACCCAGGAGACTGAAGCAAGAGGATCCCAAGTTCAAGGCCAGCCTGAGCAACTTAATGAGACCCTGTCTTCAAATAAAATCTAAAAAGGGGGTGGGGGAGTAGCACAGTGGTAGAGTACCAAAAAATTAAAAAATAAAGAATTCACATCTGTCCAGCATTTTCATTTTTATACATCGTCATATGGGTATTATTTTATTGAACAACAACAAAGTCTGCAGGTGGTTCAGTCAACTGGCACCATAATTCCCACTTACACTGAGGAAACTAACCGATGCAATGATTGGCACTCACACTGCCAGACTAGGAATAGAGCATCCGTCCACTTCAGGAACACACTGCTCTCATGTGTATGTGCACACACTCCACAATTCTGAAGTTTTCCATGATGGAAAAGCACCTAACTGCCAGTCTAGGCCCGTGGGCTTTTCTTAAACCCTCAAATTCAGAAAGGACTTGACATTCTGCCACAGTAAATAAAACAACCCAACACGGAGCCAAGAACAGAACTGCTGAATGCACTGAATTCTTTATCAAACAGAAAGATGAAAGCAGAACTGGTTGGACTCTAAAAACTGGAATCTACAGCTGGACAGAATCTTCAAAAACTACTCCATATCTATAAAGGCTTAATCTGTCACAGCTGAGCAGCGGAGCCTAGAGGCCATCGTTTCATGCGATGACATTTCCCATCTCCAGAGCCTGGACACTGATCTCCTTTCAAACTCCTTTCAAACCAGGCCCAATGAGCGCACACCACATCTCACTCTGCTCATCCTCAGGCAACACAATTTTCAATAGTCCGGTAAATTTTACCACAACCTTCCCCCTTTCTCAAAAATGAGTGAAAATAAATCAAAGGTCAGAGAAGGAAAAGGGAACCAACTCTGGTTTTATCAAGTGCCATTCAGCCAGTAAGTGAAACTCCCATGGTAAAAATAAGTTAGAAAAACCAAGTGCTCCCAAGGAATGTGTGGGATTAGATGGAGGTGGGTGGCAGCACGAAACAGAGAACATACTAAAAATCACTGAACTGACCAGACAAGGTAACAGATGCCTGTAATGCCAGCAACTAGGTGAGGCAGGAGGATCACAGGTTCAAGGCCAGCCTGGACAATTTAATGAAATGCTGTCTCAAAATAAAAAATAAAAATAAAAAGGGCTAGGAATGTGGCTCAATGATAGAATGCTTGCCCAGCCTGGGAGAGCCCTGGATTCTACCCTAACACACCACACCACACATATGCATACAAACACACAGAGAAACAAAGTACTGACACACGCAACAATAAGGATAGTATGCCACCTGGAAGAACCAGATACAAATGGCCACATATTATATAATTCCACTTGTATGAAATGTCCATGAAGACAGAAAATGGGCCAGTAGTTTCCAAGGGGGATGGTGAGTGACTGCTAAAAGATACAGGGTTTGGGGGGAGATAATGAAAACATTCTTAAATTAGTGCTGATGGTTGCAAAGCTCTATGAATTTTATCATACCTGATTTATACCACAATAAAAACATGTACAGGTTCTGTGTGTTTGTTTTTGTTTCTGCAGTGCTGGGAATCAAACCCAAGGCCTCCTGCATGCTAGGCAAGCACTCTAACTCCAGAACTTCAATTAAATGAAGATCAAACAAAACAACCCATTTTGTGATCTAATCTTTTTTAGCTTTGTCAAGGAGTTGAAGAAAGCTTCACTTCTCAAATCCTTAGTTTATTCTACGATCCCATTTAAATAAAGAACATCAACAAAATATATTATGTTGTCTTTAATATATTTAGAAATTTCCAAATATACTACCATCATCACTGAGCCAAAGCAATAACACCAGCAGTAAAAATTACATATATACTGTTCTAAAATTTCAGAACAAAAATTATATAGTAAAGAGTCAAAGGGGGAATACGACTTGAAAGTAGTGAAACATATTCATATTGTAGGTCCAGTGGAGGTAGAGGAGAGGGGATGAGTGAGGAAGATCTAACAGTTTAAACATTAAAGTCAAGGTTCATTTTCCAGCAAGACCCCAAAAGGTCTTCTGGAAAGTCTCAACCTTTTTCAAACCATGATATCTTTAGATAAACATGAAAATATGGGGCTGAGGATATAGCACAGAGTGCTTGCCTTGCATGCACAAGGCCCTGGGTTCGATCCCCAGCACCAAAAAAAAAAAAAAAAACATACAATAAGGCACTCCTCTGTAGTCTGTATTTTTCTAAATTGGAAAAAAAAAATGTATATAAAAGGGCTGGGGATATAGCTCAGTTGGTAGAGTGCTAGCCTTACATGCACAAGGCCCTGGGTTCAATCCCCAGCACACACACACACAAAAAAAAAAAGAAAAGAAAAAAAAAAGAAAACAATAAATAAGTTCTATATAAAAAGAAAAGAAAAAAAAAAAGACAACAATAAATAAGTTCTATATAGCTACCCATTTTCTCATGACCTACCCTTTCCCAATGAAGAATCACTGTAGTGCTGGGGGTGTGGCACAGTGGTAGAGCACTTGCTTAACCTGCCAGGCCCTAGGTCCCTTCCTCAGCAAAGAAAGGGAAGCAGGAAGGAAACGGATGTACACATTCTGCCTGAGGGCAGGGCTCCTCCAGCACTACCTCCTAGGCAGGAAGCTCATCTCCAGAGCTTCCCAAAAGAGCCCCTACACCTGAAAGTGTTCCGACTCATGGTTTCCTGCTTGTCCTCTGCTACTCCTTTCCTCTAATCTAACTTAACCTAACCCTTTTATCCCCTCTTCAAACTTGAATCATAAGAATGAACCAAATAGAGGTATCCATGATGGCCAAGTAACCACAGAAAGTAAAACATATTCAAAATACAGACAACAATACGTGCAGCAATTCTGAAACACCTCGCACTACTGTATAAAGGAAAAAAAAAAAACATTTGTTTGCCTTTGAGGGATTTTGTTGTAGACAGACTTTCAGAACCAGGAAAATGAGGCACTTCCCCTGAGCCTGCTCACAGAGCCAGGGGGGTTGTTTGGAAATCTGCCACCTCTGTGCTAGACCCTCCAGCTCTGCAATAACCCAGACTCACCACCTGTTTCAAGGTGTGCACATAACCCTGCAAGAGCTTACTTGCTCTTTTAGAAATTCACAGAGGACTGTCTAGAACTGTGGCTGCACATGGGTGAAAAGATGTTTGCATCTCTAGCCCAGCTGTCAAGTGCTGACCCCTCTGCAGCAGAGGGATTCCTGAAGCAAGATCACTGATCTGCTAGACCACAGGTCCATCACCTAGGAGCAAATTTTAAACACAACACTCTATAGGGAGAAGGACTATATGAAAATATAGAACATGTTTCTTCCTAAAATACGAATGAGTGAGTCCTAATGATCCAAATGTCCCTGGTTGAGCAAACAGGAAAGAATGAACAGCTTCAACTAACTATATGACTAAGAGGATGAAGAGCAGGGTGTCATAGGAATCTGGGAAGACGACACTAGTGTGGGCAGTTTTAATTCTAGGCAGGGAAAGCAGTTCTTGATTGAACAGGAAAAATGTCAGCAGATTAACCTAATGCCACAAAACTAGTTTATGCATTTAAGTGCTAATGAATGGAATAATTTTCTTTTCTAAAGAAAAATACAGAAAACATTTCTCAAAATGTTTTCTTTATTTTCCATGTTCTAAAAGAAATTATGAAGTTATTTGATTTTTTTTAATTTTTAGTTATAAATGGACACAATACCTTTATGTTTTTATTTATTTTTATGTGGTGCTGAGGATTGAACCCAGTGCCTCACACATGCTAGGCAAGCACTCTACACTGAGCTACAACCCCAGCCCCAGAAAATGTTTTTAAAAAGCAGTTCTTACCAGGCACGGTGATGTAATCCCAGCAACTCAGGAGGCTAAGGAAGGAGAATCTAAGTTTGAGGCCAGCCTCATCAATTTAGCAAACTCTAAACAACTAGTAATTTTGAGACCCTGTGGCTCAGTGGTAAAAGGACCCCCGAGTTCAATCTCTAGTACCAAAAAGAAAAAAAAAAACAGGCAAAGAAAAAAATATTTCTTCCTGCACACAGTGAGTTTAATCCCAACCACTTGGGTGGTAAAAGGACCCCCGAGTTCAATCTCTAGTACCAAAAAGAAAAAAAAAACAGGCAAAGAAAAAAATATTTCTTCCTGCACACAGTGAGTTTAATCCCAACCACTTGGGTGGCTGAGGCAGGAGGATTACAAGTTCCAGGCCAACACACAGCTCATATAGCTCAGCAGTTC
>KZ294593.1:1328411-1346091 GCA_002406435.1 Spermophilus dauricus | reverse complement strand
TCGATCCTCAGCACCGCATTAAAAAAAAAAAAAATCCATTTACAACTAAAATTAAAAAATATATTTTAAGAAAAAGAGGAATACTGGGGTTACAGCTCAGCAGTAGAGTGTTCGATGGGTCAATCCCTAGTGATAGAGAGAAAGAGAGAGAAGAAAGAAAGCTAGCTTGCTAAAGACCCTGCCTCGAAATTTAATTTTTTTTTTTAATTGGGGGTATAGCTCAGTGGTAGAGTGTCCCTGGGTTCAATCCCCAGTATCAGGGGCGAAAAATCAATCCTACATTAACTCAACTTTCAAATTTCTATTTCTCATTTTCTGTTTAAACCTTCACATTTCAAAATTCTTTATACCTTTTAGAAAGTTATACACCTTTTTCCAACATGATGAACATGCTTAAGAATGTATCTTTTTAAAAATGAAAACATGGGGCTGGGGCAGCAGCTCAGTGGTAGGGCACTTGCCTAGCGTGTGTGAGGCCCTGGGTTCGATCCTGAGCACCACATAAAATGAAACAAATAAAGTCATGCTATCCATTTTAAAAAAATGAAAACATTTAGATAACTAAAGTAAGTGCTAATTGTGAAATACTTAGGATACTATGTCCCTCTCCCCAGGAAAGTTTCCTCCCTCCTTGCTAAAGAAAATCCCCATCCTTTATACTCTTCTCATGCCCTGTGCTTTCAGGAGACACTGCCAAGACAGGAGAGGAACAGGAGCTGCAGTGAAGCTACAGCCCAGTCTCACACCAATGGGGACCATCACAGGGCTGCCAGGCTCAACTGCAAGATGATGTTGCATTCTTTGATGGTTTGCAGAGTGCCTGTCTTCACACATATAATGTGAAATTTTAAATATTTAGTACCACTTTACCCTTACAAATGTTTAAGAAACAGCAATGAGTCAAATGTCCCACCATAACTGAAGCTTACAATCAGTCCACCAAAGAAGTAAATCCTTAGCTGTAATATGATTAAGAAGACTTAAGGTCGTACCAATTTCCTAATGGGTTTTTCACTGACCTATTACAATGTATTCAGAGTTGATTCTGATCAAAGGCTTAGTCATGCTGCCAGGGGAAAAACACACAAACAAACAGCCTTGGAATTTAACAAAAAGAATCAAAGATGCAACCGGCCTTTTACACAGTAGTTTTAAACGGTATATCTCAAATATTTTGTTCTCACACTTTTTAAAGATACCATTTTCGCAGGTGCTCCTTGTTGTCACTTAATATGCATATTATTAACACATTTAAATTAAATAGCAGGCTGAAATAACTCTAACACAATAGACCTGGAATGGTCTAAAACCCTTGTTATAAAACCAACCACTCCATGACGTATTAATTTTATTTTTTTAATGCTTTAATGTTTTAAGGAAAAGGGAACGCCACGTGCGACACAGAAAAACACTCCAGGACTGGGGCTGCTGCACGTTCAGAGGCCACGATGGCCCGGGACGTTCTGAACCCGGTCCGTGAAAGAAAAGGCCCGCCTGACAGCGCGGATGACAGTGTCGCCCAGGGCGGTGCCGCGGAAAGGCGGGGACGGCAGGAAGGGAACCATGGACAAAGCCGCCCGAAAACAAGAAAACAAAAGAGCAAAACAATGCAGCATTTAGGTAGTGAGGAGGAGAAGAAAAGTCAGGCAAAGCAGAGACTACAGAGTGGAGCATGTTGCTCAAAACTCCACAGCTGGGTATGGTACCTGAGTGGGGCCAGAGCGGCCAGAGGGAGGCCAGACAATACCAGGTCCAAGAGGGCACTGTTGAGAATCTTAGCAGAGAAGTGACATGGCCCACTGGTGCTTGCACAGGCCTGCTCTGATATAAGGATGGGGTGTCCTTGCCATCCCTCTACCTCGACCTGCAGCCTCTCCCCAGCACCAAGGCAGCCCACAGTACCCTAAATCATTTCCCTGGATGAAACTGCTCCTCTGCACCTCCTGCCACTGCCCTAATTCCAGACTCAAGGCCTCACTTCAGGTGAATAGCTGCCTCACTTACTCATCCCAGCCACCAGCCCCAGCCACACCACCTGCCTCACACATGTTAAGCCACAGACCCAGGCCCTGTCCATTCTAAATGCCACCTAACTCCTTAGTCCTCCAATCCTCCTTGCAGCCCCAGGAGAAGAGCAGCCTCTGAGGTCCTCCACAGCAGTCTGCCCTTGGGCCTGTTTCCTCCACTCAGCCCATAGCTCCAGGCCACCCTGACAATTGACACTTTCCTTCTAGTGTCTCTGAGGAATAGCTGCCTATCAATTGTCTCTAACCTCTATGGCTCTGCCCTGCCAGATTGACTGTCAGCTTTCTTCTCCAAATCTCTGGCCACTTATTAATCTGCCCCTCCCAGTAAAGCAGCCGGCTGGAGGGCTGAGTCAGCGGCCAGGCTCTGCCTGCCTGCCAGGGCTGGAAAACCTTCCAGGCGCTTTTCACCCGGAGGGGTGCAGGTACCAGCCCCCGCCCCGCCGTGGGAACTGCTGCCCTCCTAGATAGTACCAGCAGCGCCTGCAGCAATAAGGAGACAGAGGCTCCTGGGTTTTCCCAGGGAGCCCCGTTACTTTGGTCTGTTTTATAAATGCAAAGATGGGTGAACAAGGGTGGGAGCTCCTATGGGTAGCAGAGAAGCTCGGATCGGAGCAGGGAAAGGCATAGATAGGGCCAGTATCAAACCCTCTCCACACTGCCTTCAGTGATTCCAGATAAGCTGCAGGTTAGATGTCACCTGCTCCTCAACCATTGCCATAGGGCCTGTTGGACAATGCACAATAGTCGCCATAAATGGCACCTGCAAAGCATCCACCGGTTCATGGCCAAGTTCCCCTGGAAAGAGAAGAGCCAGCTGAATAGGAGCCCTTTATTTTTCTGGGCCTCTGGGCCCCTTGCTTCCTGTCACCCCAGCAAGATCCCTTGATGACATGTCTTCTCTCTGATTGCACTCTGTATGGGTAGCCAAGACTCTATCTCTTTGACATTTCTTTCCTTCTATCCCCATTGCCACCATTTTATTTTTCTTGTTCCTCTGTCCCCTCAACCAGTGTCTGTTCACTTTCTGTGGTCCTTCTGGGAAGAAGAACAGGATGCACTGATGAACCAGGCAGATAAAATCCCTGCTCTCCACATCTCTTTGACATTTCTTTCCTTCTATCCCCATTGCCACCATTTTATTTTTCTTGTTCCTCTGTCCCCTCAACCAGTGTCTGTTCACTTTCTGTGGTCCTTCTGGGAAGAAGAACAGGATGCACTGATGAACCAGGCAGATAAAATCCCTGCTCTCCAGGAGTTCAGTTCTAGTGGGGAGAGACAGGTGGTAAAGACAGGGAAATATCTGACCTTTCTGAGATCTGAGACCCAGAGGATAGGAAGAAGCCCCCACAAGGCCGGCATAGAGCACTCCAGCACGTCTTTGGGCAGGAAGAGCCTGGAGTGTTGGGGAAGAAGAAGAGGCCAAGTCATCCAACACATACACCAGTCCTGCCATGCTGCTCTCAGCACCAAGTCCAAACTCCTTAGCTTGGTCTACAGGGCCCACAAAACCTAATGCTGCCAACTTCTGTTCGCCTGTCCCCTGGACACCCTCACCTGTCCCTGAGTTCACCCTGCCCTTCCCCAACATCTCACCCCTACGGTGGTGTCCTCTCTGTCTAGAATGTTCCCCCAGGTACTCTAGGACTCAGCCAAGAGTCATTTCTTTCAAGAAGCCTTCCCTGCCCATGCCAGCCTGAACAATCCTTCCTCTGAGTTCCTACCTGTCCCTTCCCCTGAAGTGTACTGTGGTCAGTTTACAGGACCGCCTCCCCTTCAGCCTACAGGCAGTAGAACAGGAAGCACCTGTGTCCTCATCAACTCCAAGCCCTGCCCAGCTCCTGCCACAGACTACACAGAGGCTATGAAGGCAAATGTAAGACGGGAAGATCAGACAGTCCCTTCTCCAGGTCTTCTTTGCCTGGCCCAGCCTCCTCTGATGAAATAGACATGAAAGATCCTTTTGAGTCCCTGAGTTCTGCGGTGGTCCTCAAGAGTTCCTGCCAGTCCTTGGAGCCATTAATGTCTGAAGTCCCCCCTTCCCTCCCTAAGTACTGTCTAGGACCAAAAGACATGGACATTCTGCTCCACTCTCCTGAATATCCAGCAGTTCTAATGGAGCCTCTCAGGATGTCTGCCCAGCAGGGGGCTGAAGCGCATGAGTTTCCAACTCATCCTCAACTGGGGTCCCTCTCTGAGATGAGGAGCACCCCACTCACTGAACCACCTACCTGTGCTTTGACCCTCACAGCAACTCAGCAGGGCACCACACCACTGTCCCCACTTTTTGTTTTTTGGGGTTTGGGTTTTTTGGTTTTTTTTTTTTGGCACTGGGGATTGAACTCGGGGGCACTGGACTACTGAGCCACATCCCCAGCCCTATTTTATATTTGGTTTAGAAACAGCATCTCACTGATTTGCTTAGTGCCTCACTGTTGCTGAGGCTAGCTTTGAACTCGTGATCCTCCTGCCTCAGCCTCCCAAACCACTAGGATTGCAGGCATGTGCCACAATGCACGGCCCACTGTCCCCATTTTACAGATGCTGCAGGGGCCTGCAAGTACCAGCATTTCCTTGTTGTCCTCTAGAAGCATCCACATTTCAGAATGAAGACAAAACCCTCCATGCTTCCCATGCAGGTACCCGAAGGGCCAAGAAGTTGGTGTCCAGTGGGAGCTCAGCAGGGCTACTGCAAGGCAGCAAACCCATTAATCTGCCCCTCCCAGTAAGCCTAGAGGAACAGGGCCCTGAGGACAAAAACTGGGGGTTACCAGGATGAAGCCTAAACCCTTATTTATGCAGATGCTGGCACTTCTGATCATCTCTGGGGCAAGCAAATGACTGGAGGGTTGCAGAAAAGGCTGTGCCCTAAGGAAGCAGCAAGGGACCCTGGCCCTGCACCCACCCCACAAAGCAGGAGTAAGGGTTCCTCCAGCAGACAGAGAGAGAAGCAAGCTCTCCCCTTGCTCCCTTGAAATTACTCTCCCATTTGACAAAGGCAGTCTGTGTGGTGGGCACTGCCACCTCTGTCCTGCCTGTTTCTCCACCTTCCCCTTCCATGGCCCCTCCTGGCCTAGCAGGAGGCTTGGGGATGGGGACGAATCACAGGGTGTGCCGGCTTGGCATCCGGACCTTGGCTAATCTGGGCTCAGTCCTGCCTTGCTGCCAGCAGGTCACACCCTTTCTGGTCTCAGGCTTCAATTCTAAAAATGGAACTTGTGTGATTTCCACATTTTTTTTTTCTTCACAGAGCTAGAGTTGCTCAACACAAAGCTCCAGGGATGGCT
The DNA here is from genome assembly GCA_002406435.1 of Spermophilus dauricus. NCBI lineage: Eukaryota > Metazoa > Chordata > Mammalia > Rodentia > Sciuridae > Spermophilus > Spermophilus dauricus. Next base: position 1,340,780 of record KZ294593.1, on the reverse strand, counting down.
TCCTTCAGAACAAAGCAAAAATCAGTAGCAGCACATGGATGAGGAAGGGGCTCCCACCAGCCCTCACTGTCCCTGCCCCAACCTGTTCCTCTGGAAGGCTGGGGGTTGAGGCCTGGGTCCCGATGGAGAGCCCAGGTCTTCTGAGGGAATGGGGCCTGAGGTTCTCCAGACGCTGGCAGGCCATCATGGCCGTTCCTCCATGTTTTGAAGCCCAGGTTGGTGGCAGCTGGGTTCTTCAGTGTACTAGAGCCCAGGTCCCTGCAGTCATGCCTTGAATGCACACTCACATGCTGGGCAGACTGTACACCTGGAAGAGGAAACCTCAGCCTCAAGAGGGCCGCTGCCCAGGGCTGGGATGTAGCTTAGTCATGATATGACTATATGCAAAGAAAAGAAGAAGAAAAAAACAAAAAGGATGGCTGCGCAAACCAGGTGCAGTGGCACACACCTGTAATCCCAGCAGCTTGGGAGGCTGAGGCAGGAGGATCATGAGTTCAAAGCCACCCTCAGCAACTGAGGCCTTAAGCAACTTAGCAAGATCCTGTCTCAAAATAAAAAATAAAAAGGACTGGGATTGTAACTCAGTGGTTATGTACCCTGGATTCAATTCCCAGTATCAAAAAAAAAGAAAGAAGAAAGAAAGAAGGGAGGGAGGGAGGGAGAAAGAAAGAAGAAAGAAAGAAAGAAAGAAAGGAAGGAAGGAAGGAAGGAAGGAAGGAAGGAAGGAAGGAAAGAAAAGAAAAGAAAAAAGAAAAGAAAAGAGGGTACATGCCCAGCCACATACAGTACCCTGAGCACAGAGGTCTATAAATGAGGACAGATGCATAAAGGTGGACAGGAAGGACTTCTCTGCCACACAAAGGTCGTCCTGGCTGCATGCACATTTGTAGAGTCACCTCACACTTACTGAACCCAAATATGTCTCTGGACCTGAGCTGGGTGCTGGAAGGCTCACCCTTCAAGTGGCCAGGAGAATATTTATCCTACTTCGCTTCTGAATCATGAGATGTGCTTGGGAAGTGCTGAGCCTTGTGTGCCTCTGGCATGGAAACTTGACCACTATATGTGGGTATCTAGAAAGGGCCCTGTTAAAAGCTGGGAGAGAGTCAGGCGTCAAGGTGATCCCAACAGTTCCAACTTGGCTTGACAAACACCATAATAGACAAACACTGGAGCTGGTGCTGGGCCCAGGTCCTGGGAACTGAGATTCTGCATCAGCATTCTCTGTGACATGTTACCATAATACACATGGACAGAAGCGTTGAAATGTGTGCAGCAAACCCCCACTTACTCATCACAGAGAGTCTACCATTTTGCCCTATTTGCAAGGGTCTCTCTTCCTATCTGTGTCCATCAGCTCTTCCTTTACATGTGCATTTCAAATTAATTTGCAAACAAACATCAGTACACTTCACCCCTAATTTCTTCAGCAATTCATATCCTTAAGTTCAATATTTGTAATTTCAGAGAACATTTACATATGGTGGAATACACACACCTTAAGGATGCCATTCAAAGAATTTTGTTTTACATTATATGTGCCTTTATTTCAGAAACTGAAGAGCTTTTTTTTTTCCTCCTTTCAGCATTTGGAATGGAACACAGGCCTCATGAATGCTAGGCAAGTGCTCTATCATTGAGCTACATCCCAGTCCTTTAATTTTGAGAAAGGATCTTGCTGCATTTCCCAAGTTGGCCTCAAACTGACAATCCTCCTGCTAAAGCTTTCCATATGGCTGGGATTACAGGTGTGTGCTGTCACACCCAGTTAGTTTCTTTTTTTAAAGCCATTTTATTGTTTTTTTTATTTTTTGTGATGCTGGGAATTAAACCCAAGGCCTTGTATGTGCTAGGCAAGGGCTCTATCACTAAACTACACCAATCCCAGCCATAGAGCCATTCATACTTTCACAGAAAATTTGAGCAAAAAGTACAAAGAGTTCCCCCATACTTCCCCTTCCCATTATCATACTACTAGTGTAGTGTGTTTGTTAAAATTGATAGATCCAGGGCTGGGGATGTGGCTCAAGCGGTAGCGCGCTCACCTGGCATGCGTGCGGCCTGGGTTCGATCCTCAGCACCACATACCAACAAAGATGTTGTGTCCGCCGAGAACTAAAAAAATAAATATTAAAAATTCTCTCTCTCTCCTCTCTCACTCTCTCTAAAAAAAAAATTGATAGATCCATACTGATACATTAACCAAGCTCCAGAGTTGACCTGAGGCTCACTCTGTACTACACATTGTATTGTGAATTCTGTAGGTTTTGACACATGCACAGTGATCTGAAGAGTTCTGAGAAAACATTCATCTGTGTATTGGAAACCCTACCAAGCAATGGGACATTTCCACCACAGTTCAGAGCCTGCAGATGAGAAGCCCCCCTCCTCCAGTATGACCTCATCTCAATCAATTTCATCTGTAGTGTAACTATTCCAAGTATGATCATGTTCTGAGTCATGGAGATAGGATTTCAATTAATAGATTTGGGGGGACACAGCTCAGCCCTAAAGAAACACAGCAGGGGTCAGGGCAGAGCATAGGGTGGCCAGCACAGTTCCCCAGTTACCCCACTCCTCTCCTCCTGCCCTCTTCTCTACTCCCCTAGGTGCTACATCTCCAAGAGAGGGGGGTATCTGTCCCTTCAGCCTGCTGCTGTCACCAGGCAGGCCCAGGAGCTTCCTCACCCACCTGACATCCCTGGTTGGTTCCCAAATCCTCTTCCTCTGTCAGCCATCTTCTCATCACTATAACTAAATGCTTGAGATGACAACTTAAAAGAAAGGAGGTTTATTTTGGCTCACAATTTTGCAGGTTTCAGTCCATGATTGGCGGACCCAGTTTTGGGGGCCTGTAGTGGTACATCATGGCAGTAGCACATGGCACAGCAAAGCCACTCACCTCATAATCAGGAAGCAAAAAAGAAAGAGAGGAAGAGATTAGGGTTCCACAATCTCACCTTTTAAAATTTTTTTTAGTTGTAGATGGACATAATACCTTTATTTATTTATCTTTATGTGATGTTGAGGACCGAACCCAGTGCCTCACCCGTGCTAGGCGTGTGCTCTATCACTGAGCCACAACCCTAGCCCTCACAATCCCCTTTAAGGGCATGCCCTCAACCACCTCTCAAAGACTCCACCACCTCCCTACAGCATCACCCTGGAGACCAAGCTTTAAACACTGGAACTTCAGGGCCTGTTTGTAGCTCAGCGGGGGAGCATTGCCAGCACCAAGGAAAACTTTTTAAAGTAATTAAAAAAAAAAAAAGAAAGAAATTTGCTGTAATCCCAGTGGCTCAGGAAGCTGAGGCAGGAGGATCGCAAGTTCAAAGCTAGCCTCAGCAACAGCGAGGCACTAAGCAACTCAGTGAGACCCTATCTCTAAATCAAATACAAAATAGGGCTGGGGAATGTGGCTCAGTGGTCAAGGACCCCTGAGTTCAATCCCTGGTATGCCACCCACCCCAAAAAAAAAAAACAAAAGAAAAAAGAAATTTCCCAGGCTTCCCTTGGTCCTCAGGTCACAGGCCACCCTAGAGCCATCTCTACAGTCGGTCTTAGGCCTAGGAGGACCCACCTTGGGGACAGGCTGTGCAGGATGGAAACAGGAAATGCAGCAGGGCTGCCTCTATCTCTGAGTCCAGGAGCCCTGTTCCCTAGGCAGCACCCCTGCCCTCAAGCGGTCCGCTCTTAGGATGGTCCAGCTTACCCAGTCAGGCTTCTAGCAGAGCTTCCTGGGATAAGCTCTGGGGTGAGTGTAAACTGGTGGATTAACAGCCATGTTGGCAGAAGAGAGCCATGCATCTCTTCCTGCTGGACTCACAAGTGGGCCCAGCAGGGACCACAGGCCTCTGGCAGCATCAAAAGCCAGAGGTTGGGATGGGACACTGGCCACAGTGGGGCTGAGGCTCAGCCGCGGCGCATGCAGCTGCAGCCACCACACAGAGGGAATGCTAGCATCCACAGCGGGGACAGAGCCAGTCCCCACCCACAGGGGGTGGGTTGCAGTCAAGTTCTGTGAATAAGCCCTAATGGTGCCATCTGCTTAGGCCTGCAGGACAGATCCTGATGGGGCCTGGGCCTGGGAGAATATAGCAGACACTGAGCAAGAAACCAAGCAAAGGAGGTGGCTCTGCTGTGGGATAATCTGGAAGATACTGAAGAGGACACGCTAGGCTTCAGAGGGAGACCTGGTGGTGAGCCACTGGGTTCAGGGGAGGTCCATTGCATCCAGTCCCCATGACTTCCTTATCTACAGAACTTCATTAACCAGGTATGGCTTATGTCCCCCACTGCAGGCCCAGAACACCATTTCTCCTATTTCTCATGAATACCACCCAGAGCAGAGTGCACCTTCCTTGTACAGATGGAGAAACTGAGGCTATCAGAGTGGGGAGAACTGGTGGCAAGGGCTTGACTCCAGTATGGCCATCAGACCCACTGTAGGCTGCAGGAAGTAAGTCTGAAGCATTTAGTGTGGCACACTTTGGGAGCTGGCTCCTCAGGGAGACCATTAGCCATGCCTTGGCAGCATCCTCAATCAATACTCTAGAAGCTGCTGCGCAGGAGGCCAAGTCCCTGGCACACAGGAAGCTCCTCTCCTTTCCCAGGACCACACATCAGCCAGGTCTCTTTCAAATGCTGTGGAGTCCTGCTGGTCCCCTCCTCAGCTCTGATTCTGGAAGTGTGGTCCTGTGGCTGTCGTGACAAATTACCATGACCTGGGAGCCAAGAACAACAGGAATCCATCCTCACAGTTCTGGAGGCAAAGGCCCAGCATCAACCAGTGGACAGGCTGGTTCTCTGGAGGCTCAGGGATCCTGTTCCATACCCCTGTCTTGCTCCTGGAGGCTCCTCATGGCCCTTGATGCTGCTTGGTCCACAGACACACCTCTCTGGTCTCCGTCTTTGTGGCAACATGCTCTTCTTTTTTGTGTCTCCATGTGTAAAATTTCTCCTCCTCTTCAAGGACACTGTCCTTTGGATGTAGGGCTTCCCTAAATCCTGGGTGACCTCCTGAGATCCTTGACACCCACAAGGACCTGATTCCAAGTGAGGTTACACTCAGGAGAGGGATAAGATGTGGATGCAAGTTTTGGAGGCCCTCTCAGCGGTCAGAGGCCTCTCCACAGGCAAGCTGGTCGGGAGGCCACAGACCTCCTAGATGGAGGAGGCAAGTACATCTCCTGAGGGTCGACTGCTGATCTGTTCTCAGTGCAGCTCCATCCCAGGGCCTGTTCTTTTTTTTGCTTTTAATTAAATCTATTTATTTTTTATTTGGTACTGAGGATTGAACCCAGAGGCACTTTACCACTGACTTGCATTAAATTAATTTTCAGTTGATATATAGCAACATAAAAATTGTATGTATTTATAAGGTGTCATGAGCTGTTTCTATACATGTGAGCACAGAGCCTCTTCAAGGAGAAGGAGGAGGAAGACAATTGTTTTCAGCTTGTCCTGGCAGATGCTTTTTGGGGCCATGGGCCACCTCTTGTGCCTGGTAAGTGCCCTGGGCAGAAAATGCTCCTTGACCTGAATATCTAACAGACCAATGAACTTGCCCACTGAGGCCCAGCTTGACCATCAGCCCTCTGTGAGACAAGCTTATCTGTCAGCAAGTCCTGGCCTCTGTGCAGGCTCTCTGCAAGCTGAAATGCTCTCGGCCTATCACTACAGCAGCACTGCCTAAGGAAGTCACACTGTGAACCCTAGTGTCACTAGAAATTTCCTGAAAGCCACAAAAAAAAAAAAAAAAAAAAGATAGGCACTATGGCACACACCCCTAATCCCAGCCACCGGACTTGGGAAGCTGAGACAGGAGGATGGCAAGTTTGAGACCAGCCTAAGCAACTGACTCAAAATTGAAAAATTTTTAAAAAGGGAGTGGGGGATGTGGCTCAGTGTTAGAGTGCTTGCCTAACCTGCAAAGTCCTGGGTTCCATCCCCAGTATCACACACACACAGCAAGAAAGAAAAACAATAAAGAAAAAAAGCAGGTGTCATTAACTTTAATATGCATATATGTACATATAATCATATGGATATGCACACCCACATATATCGTTCATCAGAAAATTTTATAAGTATTAGAAATTTTAATTTTATAAATATTACACTCCCAAAATTAGACTGGGAGTGTACCTCAGTGTAGTGTGTGTGTCTTGCATGCACAAGGCCCTGAGTTCCATCCCTAGCACCAAAAATAAAAACAAATATTAATCCAGGTGTAATGGCACACGCATGTAATCTCAGCAGCTTGGTAGGCTGAGGCAAGAGGATCACAAGTTCAAGGCCAGCCTCAGCAACTTAATGAGGCCCTAAGCAACTTAATGAGACCCTGTCTCAAAATAAAAAAATAAACAAAAAGGTCTGGGGATGTGGCTCAGTGGTTAAGTGCCCTGGGTTTAATCCCCAGTACCAAAATTAATTAATAAAAATTTAATTGTGGCAAAATAACATAACATTTTCACTTTGGCCACTTTAATTGGGCAGTTGGTGACATTATGTACAGTCATACTGTTGTGCAACCCTCAAATCATCACCAGAGAACTCTTTCATCTTCCCAAATGGGGCTGGGTCTTTGCAGGTAGCATGCCACATTCCTCCACCTGGGACACCAAGCCAGGCCAGGGCTGCTGGATCTCCTGACCACAAGGCCACGCTTGAGGAGCTTCCAACTCCATTCTGGACACTGCTTTTTAAAATCAGATGTTTGTTGGCCCAGTACTGTTCCCAAGCTGCTGCCTGTCTTTCACAGCCAGCCTGGGCCACTGTGCTGCTCTGCTAGATATGGCTAGGGCTGGGGGCAAAAGCAAAGGAACCGTCAATCTTCTCTGGGGCTCTCTGCCTACCACTGTGGCTTTCCACCAGCACCAAGCCTTGGGCCTCACTCAATGACAAACTTGTCCTTGGGGATGAGTGGGGGCTTGGGGCAGTAGTGCAGTCAATCAGGGATGGAAGCTGCTCTGGCCAGCCATTCACCTCCTTCCCCCAACTCACCCTCCTCCCCCGTACTTTTCCACCAATGGGTTGACTCAGGACAAAGTGGAAACAATTATGACGATCAATAGCAAGTGGCTCAGAATGCAGCTGGAAGCAGCTGGAACGTTTCTGGGAGATGGATCAATTCATTTTCAACAGTATAAAAGCAAAGAGATGACTTTGGTGAGCAGTGTCTGCCCTATGAGAAGGGTGCCATCCAGTGGGTGGGCAAAGGGCCAGAAGGGAGGGGCCTTTGAGAGCCAGGTGGTCAAGTGCACAGCTGGATTCCCAGGGCAGTGACAGGTGGGGCAGGCATCAGTGCTGCTGAGCACCTGCTGGGTAAGCACGTTCTGATAGAGCCTTCAGACACACCCTGCTGTGAGGACCTACTGCTCTTGTGTGTAGTGGCTGGCTGCAAACACATATTCCCTGGCTACAACAGAGTGGCCTTGAAGACGCTGTGCTGCATGACGTCAGCCAGTCACAGAGACAAGTCCTGTAGGATTCCACTTAGGTGAGGTCCCCACAGCAGTCACATTCATAGAGGTAGGAGGCAGAGTGGGGGCACTAGGGGATGGGAGTCCAGGTTCAATGGGAAGAGTTTCTGTTGGGGAAGATGAGAGAATTCTGCAAAGGGCAGCGATGGCTGCACCAGTGTGCACATGCCTCACGCTGCTGAGGATGGCTAGAGTGGTGTTTCTCTGCCCAAAAGACGCTGTCTTCATTTGGCCTTTCTGCAGTGAGGGCAGGAAGGGAGACTCAGAGGGACACCTCCCAGGAGGGTCAGGAAGGGATTTCTAAAAGGGATGCACCCTACCTCCCAGCAAGGTGTGCTGGGCACAGCACCTGCTCTCCTTTGCTCTCTCCAAGGGTTAGGCTGCCACCCTGGACTAGGAGCTTTGGCCACTCCTCCAGACACCCTCCAGGCCTCTGGAGGCTTCAGCAGACACCTCCAGCCAGCTGGGTCCTGCCTTCAAGGTGCTGGTCCTGATGTCCACTGGGGTTCTCCTAGTTGTAGGGCCAGTTGAGCTGCCCAAGGTCCTGAGGAGGACTTTGCACAGGAGGCAAACTGCAGGGTCCTGAGCAGGGAACAGAAAACCTCCAGGAAAAGGGGTTATCTGGGCACCAAAATCCCAGGACTGCCCTATACAGCTTGAGTATGGCACTGGGGCTGATTTCAGCAGCTGGAAAGGTGCAGGAGCTGGCCCTGCAGGTAACTGGTGACTCCTTTACAGGTTACTTCACCACCAAGTGTGACTTGGAGGCAGAACAGGTCCCAATTTGGGGCAGGAGGAGGGAAGGCACAAGTGGGTAATGGTCCAGCAGGGATGGAGACAGGAACTGCTGCCATCTGGCTCTTGATAAGGTTGGTGGCTGACAGGGGTAGTTTAGGCCAGGCCCTCCTGGCTGTGACCTGCTATGAGCCTCAGCTGCACCCTCCATAGTGTTATGTAGCATGGTGTTGAGAATGGGGCCTGGCACTTGTGAAACACTTGTTAAAACCATTAGGGAGGGCTGGGGATGTGGCTCAAGCGATAACTAAAAAATAAATATTAAAAATTCTCTCTCTCTCTCCCTCCCTCCCTCTCTCACTCTCTCTTAAAAAAAAAAAAAAAACATTAGGGAAAAAATCCAGATTTCTTCATTTGTAACTAGCAATAGCAGAAAGAAAAGGACAAGAAGAGGCGACCCAGATGGCAGTGGGTGGAGTAGGGAGAGGACAGTCCCTGAAGAGAATGGGAACCAGCTGTGTGGCATAGGGACTGCAGCAGCAGTGGCAGCAGCTCATCCTCTGAAAGTTGGACAGGGAGAGGGCAACAGGGAAGAAGGGTTCTGCTGTGCAGGACGGGACCAAGGGAGGTCTGTGCAGGGAGGGGAGGCTGAGGGCTCAGGCGGAAAGTAGGGGTGCCGGGCAGGGCAGTCCTGGTGGAGGAACTGCTTGGCAGTGAGCATGACTGGTTTTGTTTCTTAAACAAACTTTCTGTTTTAGAGAAGTTTTCAGCTCCCAGCAAGACTGAGCGGAAGATAGAGAGCTCCCATGTACTCCAACCACCACCCCCACAGAGTCTCCCCATCATCACACTCTTCTTTCGACCAAGACTCTGTTGGTCTGAGTGTGTCAGGGAGCAGCAATAAACTGATGTGGTGCAGAGCCTCACCCAGCACAGAACAGGGCTGGGTGCTTGCTGGATCAAGGGACAAGCTTCTAGATGTTCCCTCTTCTATCTCTTCAATGCCGGAGCCTGGATGGATCCTGGGAGATGCCAGAGTGGCAGTCAAGAGCAGGTCTATGCAGCCAGACAGCACAGCTGTTCAAGTTGAAGGTAGACATAATGACCCTCAGAAAACATGGATCTCACCATGAAAAGTCTCTGAAGAGGGCTGGGGATGTGGCTCAGGCAGTAGCGCGCTTGCCTGGCATGCATGCGGCCTGGGTTCGATCCTCAGCACCACATACAAACAAAAACGTTGTGTCCGCCGAAAACTAAGAAAAAAATTCTCTCTCTCTAAAAAAAAAATAAAATAAAATAAAATAAAATAAAAAGTCTCTGAAGAGAAATCCAGGCATTCCAGCACAAATTCAGAAGATATATGTGAAAAAGCAATTACTTAGAAATAAAATATAGGGGTAAAATAAATATAGGTATAAAAAGGAATCTTACCAGGCCTAAGGGAAAAACATTGGGGGTGTTCTGAGCAGGGACCCTGCTGCCAGAAGCAGGAAGCAGGAAGTCTCATCTCCACTGGGCATTGTTAATACCAAGGCCTGGGGCAGACTGGCTCCTGCCCCAGCATCAGGACAAGGAGGAGACTTGCAGTCAGAGACCACATGTCCTACTGCTATTGACCTTGGTGCTTCGGAGGGCCACACTATGAATGAATGACACTGTCCACAGACGCACCCAACACAGAGGGGGGCAGAGAGCCAATTTTAAGACCTTTTTAATTTTTTTTTTGGTAGTTGTAGGCAGCATGCCTTTATTTATTTATTTATTTTTATATGGTGCTAAGGATCGAACCCAGTGCCTCACACTTGCAAGTGCTCTGCCACTGAGTCACAGCCTCAGCCCCACATTTTAAGACATTTTTATTCATAGTCTAAATATCAAAAAATGTAGAGAGAGAAGAGGGGAGGGGAGGGGAGGGGGGATAGTAGAGGATAGGAAAGGCAGCAGAATACAACAGACACGAGTATGGCAATATGTAAATCAATGGAAGTGTAACTGATGTGATTCTGCAATCTGTAAACGGGGTAAAAATGGGAGTTCATAACCCACTTGAATCAAAGTGTGAAATATGATATATCAAGAACTATGTAATGTTTTGAACAACCAACAATAAAAAATTAAAAATTAAAAATAAATAAGTAAATATCAAAAAATATTTTATCAAGCAAACATTTTGTGGAAAAGTCAGTATAAAATACATTACTGAGATAGCCTTTATTTTGTAGATATTTTAAAAAGCTCACAGAGCAACCTAGGAGGCTGAGGCAGGAGAATCACAAGTTCAAAGACAGCCTTTAGCAATTTAGTGAGGCCCTATGTGACTTAGCGAGACCCTGTCTCAAAACAAAAAATAAAGGGCTGGGGTTGTAGCTCAGTGATAGAGCACTTGCCTAGCATGTGTAAGGCATTGGGTTTGATTCTCAGCACTGCATAAAAATAAATTAAAAAGTCCATAAAGAGAGAGAGAGAGATAATTTTTTCAATATTTATTTTTTTAGTTTTTGGTGGATACAACATCTTTATTTTATTTTTATGTGGTGCTGAGGATCGAACCCAGAGCCCCACACATGCCAGGCGAGCACACTACTGCTTGAGCCACATCCCCGGGCCCTAAAAATATTTTTTAAAAAATAAATTATAAGTAAATAAATAAAAATATTTTTTAAATAAATAAAAAGGGCTAGGGATATATGGCTCAGTGGTGAAGAGCCTCTGGGTTCAATCCCCAGTACCAAAGTGAAAAAATTCTCAGAAACACTTTATTTGAACTATTCTGGCTGTGGACAGAATAATCTTAACCCAAAAAAAATTAAATAAATAAAAGAGTAAAAATTTTAGAATCAAAGTAACCTCAACTACAATTTAGCTACATTTATTTATGACCTGAAGTTTTTTTTTTTTTTTTTGGTACTAGGGATCAAACCCAGGGTCTTATGTGTACAGGCAAGCACCACCAACCACTCTACCATCCCCCTGTCTTCATTTAACTCTTTTTTCTTCTTTCTTTTTTTTTTTTTTTTTTTTTTTTTTTTTTTTTTTTTTTTTTTTTGTACTGGGAATTGAACTCAGGGGCACTCAATCACTGAGCCACATCCCCAGTCCTATTTTGGACTTTTACTTTAGAGACAGGGACTCATTGAGTTGCTTAGTGCCTCACTGTTGCTGAAGCTGGCTTTTAATTTGTGATCCTCCTGCCTCAGCCTCCTGAGCTGCTGGGATTACAGGTGTGCCATTTAATCTTAAATGTTTAAAAGTCCAGGTTGGGAATATATCTCAGTGGTACAGTGTTTGCCTAGCAGCACCAAGCCCTGGGTTCAATCCCCAGTACTGACAGAAAAAAAAAATAAAAAGACTGTACTTTTTATTTTTTAAAAAGCACTGCCACGAAGCACTGCCATGGTAAATTACTGGTTAAATTTTGTCCTCATGATCTCAAGCGCAAACATGTAAAGTGACGATAAAATCCCACTGAAGGGCTGGGGGCAGCTTGGTGGTTCTGCACCAGCCCAGCAAGCCCAAGGCCCTGGCTTCTATCTGAAGTACCATAAAAAAATAAATAAATAATAAAAAAGGTTGAAGAATCCAAAAAGGTAGCACAGTGAAGCATTTCTTGACACTCTGCATACAGCACTTAAAATCCAGCAGCACAGTGAACACCAAGAATCAAGTCGAACCTCTTGGCACCAAAGACAGAACACCACTCAGGTAACTGCGACTACTACTCGCAGGTCTTCAGCCGGAACTATTCTGCCAATGCTGGACCCCAATTTACCACATGGCTCATGTCAGATGACAAGTGCAGGAGATGCACAGGGTCTGTACAGAATGGATACTTCTGAGCTGGGTGCGGTGGCACACACCTCTAAACCCTGTGGCTCAGGAGGCTGAGGCAAGAAAAATACAAGTTCAATGCTAGCCTCAGCAATTTAACGAGGCACTTAGCAATTCAGCTTTGTCTTCACACAGCTGTGCTTGTCTCTGGCTCACTTGTGAGCCACCCTTGAATACAGAACTCTTGGCCTGAGATCTGAGGGGCTCCAGAGGGCACAAGTGAGAGTTCTGCTTGGCCCACAGCTCTGCTTCCCACTCTGTGCTTGCAGCCACTGCTACTGGATGGGGACTGGCTCTACCCACCAGTCACCCATTGGCTGGG